>CM059307.1:6701832-6759332 GCA_030340665.1 Neosalanx taihuensis
CTCTCCTCCTCATCCTCTCCTCCCACCAGGAGAACTACTTTCAGCCCCAGGATGATGACCGCTGCCACCCCTGTGATTGCTTCTCTTTGGGGTCTGAGTTTCGAACCTGTGACCCTCTAACTGGCCAGTGTCCCTGTAAGGCCGGGGTCATAGGTCGCCAGTGCAATCGCTGTGACAACCCCTTTGCTGAGGTCACCGCCAATGGCTGCCAGGGTATGTAGCTCCACCCTCATCTCCTGATTGGTTGGAGAGTTCCAGTTATCCAGGATGTAGGAGGTTGATCTAAAGTGAATTGTTGTTTTTTTCTGCCTTCTCCCCTCCCTCCCTCCCTCCCTCCCTCCCTCCCTCCCTCCCTCCCTCCCTCCCTCCCTCCCTCCCTCCCTCCCTCCCTCCCTCCCTCCCTCCCTCCCTCCCTCCCTCCCTCCCTCCCTCCCTCCTCCCTCCCTCCCCCTCTTCCTCCTTCATCCATTATACAAACAATACCAGATATTGAGGTGCAGAGTCAAGCACATGATCAGATTCCAGCACTAACAGGCTTCAGTCTGCCTCTGAAAGCTGCTGCTGTTTATCTTATTAACCCAGATAAAGGAAGCATGAAAGAGTGTGACTCACTGTGAGTGTGTGTGAGTGTGTGTGTGTGCGTTAGAAATATGAATAACTATTGTGTGATGTGCCCTCCTCTCTCCTGGTCTCTCCTGGTCTCTCCTGGTCTCTCCTGGTCTCTCCTGGTCTCTCTCCTGGTCTCTCCTGGTCTCTCCTGGTCTGCAGTCGTCTATGAGGTCTGCCCTAAGGCCTTTGACGAAGGAATCTGGTGGCCCAAGACCAAATTTGGGCGTCCTGCTGCCATGAACTGTCCCAAGGGATCCCTGGGTGAGTAGATCTCTGTAGTAGATTTATTTTTAGTAGATCTCGCTTTAGTAGATCCCTCTGTAGTAGATCTATCTTTAGTGGATCTTTCTTTAGTCGATCTCTGTAGTAGATTTATTTTTAGTAGAATTCTCTTCAGTAGGTCCCTCTGTAGTAGATCTATCTTTAGTGGATCTTTCTTTAGTAGATCTCTCTGTAGTAGATCTCTTTTTAGTAGATCCCTCTGTAGTTGATCTCTCTATAGGAGAGAGAGGGAGAGAAGTGTGAGAGAGAGGGAGAGAGGTGTGACTGTAATAGAAGGATCTGCTGAAAGGGAGGTCACATTGTTGGAACAACAGAAGCATGTGGTGTCATTGATGCCATGCCAACCCCTACCCAACACCAACACACACACACACACACGGTCATAAAGGCTGAACTCTAAAGAAGTGTGTGTCTCTTTGAGAGAGAGTGTGTGTGTCTGTATATTTGTGTGTGAGTGTGTGTCTGTGTGTGTGTGTGTTCTCAGAGACACAGACAGTTACTGCATCTTTACCCCCCTGGTTACCCCAACACCATGGCAACCGTTCTCCCAAACCTCCCTGAACTTTTTATAGGATAACCTCCCTTTCACGCCCTCAGCCTCATCTGATGTGTGTGTGTGTGGCTGTGTCTGTGTGTGTGTCTCTGTGTGTGTCTGTGTGTGTGTGTCTGTGTCTGTGTGTGTCTGTGTGTGTGTGTGTGTCTGTGTGTGTGTGTGTGTCTGTGTTCTCAGGTACTGCTGTCCGTCACTGTAATGAGGAGAAGGGCTGGCTGCCTCCAGAGCTGTTTAACTGTACCAGCCTCTCTTTCAGCCTCCTCAACAAGATGGTACACACACACACACTGTCCACACACACTCACACACACCTCAAACGCACTGTCCTCACACACCCACACACGCCTCAAACACACTGTGCTCACACACACACACACTCACACACACACTGTCCTCATACACACACTGTCCTTACACACTCACACACATCTCAAACACACCGTCCTTACACACTCACACACACCTCAAACACACTGTCCTCACACACACACTCACACACACTCACACACACACACTGTTCACACACCAGCCAGCTCACCCGCCCCCCCCCCCCCCCCCCGTGTCTCTCTCTCCAGAATGAGGAGTTGAGTCGTAACGAGTCTGTGATGGATGCTGAGCGCTCCCTGGCCATCGTGCACGCGCTCCAGAACGCCACCAATCACACGCAGCGTTTCTACGGTAACGACGTGCGTGTGGGCTGGCAGCTCCTGGAGCGCGTGCTGCGGTACGAGAGCGAGCGGGACGGCTTCCAGCTGAGCGCCACCAGAGACGCTGACTTCAACCAGGTGAGGGGACACACACTGTAACACACACACTGAAACCCACACACTGTAACACACACACTGTAACACAAACACTGAAACCCACACACTGAAACACACACACTGTAACACACACACTGAAACACACACACTGTAACACACACACTGTAACACACACACTGAAACACACACACTGTAACACACACACTGTAACACACACACTGTAACATACACACTGTAACACACACACGGTAACACACACACTGTAACATACACACTGTAACACACACACTGAAACCCACACACTGTAACACACACACTGTAACACACACTGTAACACACACACACACTGAAACCCACACACTGTAACACACACACTGTAACACACACACTGTAACACACACACTGTAACATACACACTTGTGGCTATAGAAACACAGATATTCTACTAAGGATGTACTCTGCCCTCTAGTGACGCTGTCTGTAACTGTTTCCTTGTGTTTCTGTGTGTGTGTGTGTGTGTGTGTGTGTGTGTGTGTGTGTGTGTGTGTGTGTGTGTGTGTGTGTGTGTGTGTGCAGGACCTGGTGCGTGTGGGCAGTGCCCTCCTGACCCCTGGCACCAGGGATGTGTGGCAGGTCATTCAGAAGACAGAGAGGGGCAGCGCCGCCCTGCTGGGCGCCTTCCAGGACTACGCCAACACTCTGGCTCAGAACGTCCGCAAGACCTACCTCAGACCTTTCACTGTGGTCACTGACAACATGAGTGAGTCTGCTGCTCTCTCTCTTTCTGTGTCTCTTTGTGTCTCTCTGTGTCTCTCTCTCCTTATCTCCTCTCTCTCTCTCTCTCCTTAACTCCCCTCTCTCTCTCTCTCTCTCTCTCTCTCTCTCCTTCTATCTCCTGATCTCCTCCTCTCTCTCCTTATCTCCTCTCTCTCTCTCTCCCTCTATCTCCTGATCTCCTCCTCTCTCCTTATCTCCTCTCTCTCTCTCTCTCTCTCCGTCCCTTGTGTAATCTTGTTGGTAGTTTAGACTCATGCAGTATATCTCATGTGCGCCTTTCAGGGTCATCAGGGTCTCCCTCTCTCTCTCTCTCCCTCTCTCTCTCTCCCCCCTCCCTCCCCCTCCTCCTTCCAGTTGTTGCCGTGGACTACCTGGATGTTAAGGACCCAGATCGGAGCTCTCTGCCCAGGTTTCAGGAGCTGCTGCAGGACTATCCCAGGGAGCTGGCCTCCTCTGCCCACTTCTTTCTGCCTGACCCCGCCCCCTCTGGCCCCGCCCCACCTGGCCCCGCCCACCCAGGTGACACCAGCCTCTCTCTCTCCCTTTCTTCCTCTCTTCATCTCTTTCGATGCCTCCTGTTTTATCTCAAAGCAGTCACAGTTGACAGTTGAACTTTCCTCCCCCCACTCCTTCCCTCCCTCCCTCCCCCCCTCCAGTAGACCCTAGCCCAGTGGAGACCAGCTCTGACCCTTCACCTCCGCTCCCGGAGGAAGAGGAGGAGCCAGGACATACGCCGGCGAATAGGAAGAAGCGCCACACCCAGGTCCCCGCCCCCCTCCCAGTCGCCGTGGTGATAGTGTACAGGTCACTGGGTCAGCTGCTCCCGGAGAGATACGACCCAGACCGCAGGAGCCTCAGGTACCTGACCTTTGACCTTTGACCCCTGAGAGCTAAACACTGCAGATGTTTGACCTCAGAAGCTGCTTTCATGGAGATTCCTCAGCGACAGTGATTATAGTGTAGAACAACAATAATCAGTGTGTGTGTGTGTGTGTGTGTAGGCTGCCCAACCGTCCTGTGATCAACACAGCCATAGTGACCACCACCCTGCACAGGGAGGATGTGGGCCCCCCAGCCCCCGGGCCCCCGGGCCCCCTCACCCTGCTGTTCACGCTGCTGGAGACACAAGAGAGAAGCAAGCCTGTGTGTGTGTCCTGGGACCACAGCCTGCCGTGAGTCTGTGTGTGTGTGTGTCAGTGAGTGTTTCTGTCAGTGTGTGTTTCTGTCAGTGTGTGTTTCTGTCAGTGTGTGTTTCTGTCAGTGTGTGTTTCTGTCAGTGTGTGTTTCTGTCTGTGTGTTTCTGTCTGTGTGTGTTTCTGTGTGTGTTTCTGTGTGTGTTTCTGTCAGTGTGTGTCAGTGTGTGTTTCTGTGTGTGTTTCTGTGTCTGTTTCTCTCTGTGTCTATGTGTGTGTGTCAGTGTGTGTTTCCCTGTGTGTGTGTGTGTGTGTTTTGTGTCCTGTAGTCTCACACACTCACACGTTTCTCTTTCTCTTTGCCTCTCAAACACCGTGTCTGTGTGTGTGTGTGTCGGTGTGTCTCTGTGTGTGTGTGTGTGTGTCTCTGTGCGTGTGTGTCTCTGTGTGTGTGTGTGTGTGCAGGATCGGGGGAACAGGAGGATGGTCTACTAAAGGCTGTGAGCTCCTCAGCAGGAACGTAACTCACATCAGCTGTCAGTGCAGTCACATGACTAGCTCTGCAGTCCTAATGGACGTCTCCAAGAGAGAGGTGGGTGTGGCCTGCTGCTAGCTGGGGGTGTGGCCTGATGCTAGCTGGGGGTGTGGCCTGATGCTAGCTGTGGTACTCATGCAATGGATTCATATATCAAAAAAAATTCAACGGAATTCTCTCCTCTGGAACTCCTCTCTCCCCTCCTCCTTTCTCTCCCCCTCCCTCCCCTCCTCTCTCCCCCCCTCCCTCCACTCCCCTCCTCACTCTCCTCCTCCCTCCCCCCCTCCCTCCCTCCCCTCCTCTCTCCCCCTCCCTCCCCTCCTCTCCCCCCAGCATGGAGATGTTCTCCCTCTGAAGATCGTCACCTACACCACCATCAGCACCTCCCTGGCAGCCCTCCTCCTCACCTTCCTCCTCCTCCTCCTCCTCCGTCGCCTGCGCTCCAACCTGCACGCCATCCACCGCAACCTGGTGTCCGCCCTCTTCCTCTCCCAGCTCATCTTCCTCATCGGCATCAACCAGACAGATAACCCGGTGAGCCTCTTCATCCTCATCATCATCAGGAGTCATGAAATCTCTGCTGGATTAGAACAATCCTACATATGATGACAGGTTCATTAACCTGGATTAAACTCTGGCATGTTAGCTTCTGTGTGTGTGTGTGTGTGTGTTTGTGTCATTGGCAGTGTTTGAGTCTGTGTGTGTGTGTGTTTGTGTTGTTGGCAGTGTTGACAGGAGTGTTTGTACAGTCTGGGGTGTGGCCCTTGATGGTGTGTGTGTGTGTGTGCTGCCTGGAGTTAAAAGTAAATCCCCCTGGTTATTGCTTTGGTTTAAAGTGAAATATCTCTGTTACACCTGTCAAGACTTTTCACTGTCAAACCAGCAAAAATTTTCTTTTTCTCTCTCTCTCTCTCTCTCTCTCGCTCTCTCTCTCTCTCTCTCTTTTTCTCTCTCCCTCTCTCTCTCTTTCTCGCACACACACAAGTAACTATTTTTCCATAAAGCCCAGGGGCATAACCTGGTGTGTGTGTGTGTGTGTGTGAGAGAGAGAAAGAGGCTGAGGAATGCTGCCAGCCTGGGGTCGACTCCATGGTTATTTATGAGTGTCAGCAAACTCCCTCAAATCAGCCCAAACACTGGAGGGTTCTAGATCACCCTCTCTAACCCGGAGGGTTCTAGAACACCCTCTCTAACCCGGAGAGTTCTAGAACGCCCTCTCTAACCCGGAGAGTTCTAGAATACCCTCTCTAACCCGGAGGGTTCTAGAACACCCTCTCTAACCCGGAGGGTTCTAGAACACCCTCTCTAACCCGGAGAATTCTAGAACACCCTCTCTAACCCGGAGAATTCTAGAACACCCTCTCTAACCTGAAGAGTTCTAGAACACCCTCTATAACCTGGAGAGTTCTAGAACACCCTCTCTAACCTGGAGAGTTCTAGAACACCCTCTCTAACCTGGAGAGTTCTAGAACACCCTCTCTAACCTGGAGAGTTATAGAACACCCCCACAGAACAGTAGTAACATTGACTTTTCTCCCTGTCTCCCTGTCTCCCTGTCTGTGTGTGTGTGTGTGTGTGTGTGTGTGTGTGTGTGTGTGTGTGTAGTTTGTGTGCACAGTGATCGCCATCCTCCTCCACTTCTTCTACATGTGTGTGTTTGCCTGGATGTTCGTGGAGGGTCTTCATGTCTACCGCATGTTGACCGAGCAGAGGAACATCAACCATGGACACATGAGGTTCTACTATGCTATGGGCTGGGGGATCCCTGCTGTTATCACTGGTGAGCACACACACACTAACACACACACAGGGAGGGAGGGGGAGGAGAGGGGGAGGAGACAGGGAGAGGGAGGGAGGGAGGGAGGGAGGGAGGGCAGAGAAAGGAAGGGAAAGAATGAGGAGAAGAGAGATAATAGAGTCTGGCTCCTGGTTCTATCATCTCCATGAATAACCCAGCATATCTGTTTACACCGTGTGTGTGTGTATGTGTGTGTTCCTGCCTGCCTGTGTGTGTGTGTGTTCCTGCCTGCCTGTGTGTGTGTGTGTTCCTGCCTGCCTGTGTGTATGTGTGTTCCTGCCTGTGTGTGTGTGTGTTCCTGCCTGTGTGTGTGTGTCAGGCCTGGCTGTGGGCTTGGATCCTCAGGGTTATGGGAACCCAGACTTCTGCTGGCTGTCTGTCCACGACACGCTCATCTGGAGCTTCGCAGGACCCGTGTCTGTGGTCGTCCTGGTGAGTGCCGGATGAAAAACACATATTTAAGGAAATAAATGAATATCACTTCTCCTGTTTGGATACTGAACTACATCAGCACATACATGTGATCATTTATTATACATTGATAACTTTATTAAGAGGAGTTGTGTTAGGACAGTGAGCCTGTGTTGACCTCTGAACCTGTGTTGACCTCTGACCCCATGTCTCAGGTCAACATCGTGATCTTCATCCTGGCTGCTAAGGCCTCATGTGGACGGAGACAGAAATCCTTAGAGAAGTCAGGAGCCATGTAAGCATCACACACACACACACACACACACACACACACAGGGACACACACACACATGCAAATGACATTTACGTTTAGCAGATTAATATGAATAAAATGCCTGCCTCTGTGTGTGTGCGTGTCTCTGCCTATGTGTGTGTGTGTGTCTCTCTGCCTGTGTGTGTGTGTCTCTCTGCCTGTGTGTGTGCGTGTCTCCGCCTGTGTGTGTGTGTGTGTGTGTCCAGTCCGGCCCTCAGAACAGGCTTCGTCCTCCTGCTGCTCATCAGCGCCACCTGGCTGCTGGGTTTGATGGCGGTCAACAGTGATGTCATGACCTTCCACTACCTGTTCGCCATCTTCAGCTGTCTGCAGGTCAGCCAATAAGAACACAGCTACATCTGGGGACAACCAATAGGAACACAGCTACATCTGGGGACAACCAATAAGAACACCTTAAATTGGGATCTGATGTTTAACTCCATACATCCCCTCCTCTCTCCCCCCTCTTTCCCCCTCCCCTCTCTCCCCCCTCCTCCTCCCTCTTCCCCCCCTCCTCCCCTCTCTCCCCCCTCCAGGGAGTGCTCATCCTGCTGTTCCATGTGGTGTTCAGTGCAGAGGTGAGGAGGAATCTGAAGCGTGTGTTCACTGGGAAGAAGAGTTCAGCTGATGAGAGCAGCACGACCAGAGCCTCACTGCTGACGGTGAGAACACACACACACACACTGATAAACACACACACACTTATAAACACACACACACTTATAAACACACACACACTGATAAACACATACACACACACTTTTAAACACACACACACACACACACACACACTTTTAAACACACACACTGATAAACACACACACACACTCTTTTAAACACACACAGTTATAAACACACACGCACACTTATAAACACACATACACACTTTTAAACACACACACTTATAAACACACACTCATCCTTATACCGTACACAGACATAAAGATGGTCTATATACCTGTGAATCCTCCTAAATGATACCATCTCCTTCCCCTCTTCTCCCCCCTCCTCCCCCCTCCTCCCCCCTCCTCCCCCAGCGCTCTCTGAACTGTAACAACACGTACACAGAGGATGGCCCTCTGTACCGCTCTGCCCTGGGGGAGTCCTGTGTCTCTCTGGACAGCACGCTCAGGTCAGCCCTCCCCCCCACTCCCCTCCCCCCACCCCACACACTCCCTCAGGTCAGACACTGAGGTGTGCTGCTTCTCCTTTTACCTGTGCTCTCCACTCACGCCTCCTCTCCATCCTGCTCCCCCTCCCTCTCCCTCCCTCCCTCCCCCCCTCCTCCTGCAGGGAGGACTCAGGTCAGAAGCCCAGCGTGTCTTCAGGGACAGCGAAGGCTGGACTCACTGATCTGGACGGTCCTCTGTTCCATCGGAACGGCACCAAGGGAGAGGGTAGGACGACCTGCCTCAGAGAACTGATGTTAGCTGGATCCTGCCAAGCATGGACCAATACTCAGCTGACATTTTTCTTTCTTTCTTCCCTCCCTCCCTCCCTCCCTCCCTCCCTCCCTCCCTCCCTCCCTCCCTCCCTCCCTCCCTCCCTCCCTCCCTCCCTCCCTCCCTCCCTCCCTCCCTCCCTCCCTCCCTCCCTCCCCCCCTCCTCCCCCCCTCCAGACTCAGACTCGGACAGTGAGCTCTCAGTGGATGACCACAGCTCCTCCTACGCCTCGTCACAATCCTCAGACAGCGAAGACGACGACCTGGACGTCAAACCCAAGTGGAACAACGAGAGGCAGCCTCAACACAGCACCCCTGTACACAGCACCCCTGTACACAGCACCCCTGTACACTGCACCCCTAAAGGTAAACACTCCCTGTAAACCAGCTCAACACAGCACCCCTGTACACAGCACCCCTCAACACAGCACCCCTGTACACAGCACCCCTCAACACAGCACCCCTCAACACAGCACCCCTCAACACAGCACCCCTGTACACAGCACCCCTGAAGGTAAACACTCCCTATAAACCACCTCAACGCAGTACCCCTGTACACAGCACCCCTCAACACAGCACCCCTGTACACAGCACCCCTCAACACAGCACCCCTAAAGGTAAACACTCCCTGTAAACCACCTCAACACAGCACCCTTGTGCACAGCACCCCCAAAGGTAAACACTCCCTGTAAACCAGCTCAACACAGCACCCCTGTACACAGCACCCCTGTACACAGCACCCCCAAAGGTAAACACTCCCTGTAAACCAGCTCAACACAGCACCCCTGTACACAGCACCCCTGTACACAGCACCCCTGTGCACAGCACCCCCAAAGGTAAACACTCCCTGTAAACCATCTCAACACAGCACCCCTGTACACAGCACCCCTGTGCACAGCACCCCAAAGGTAAACACTCCCTGTAAACCATCTCAACACAGCACCCCTGTACACAGCACCCCTGTGCACAGCACCCCCAAAGGTAAACACTCCCTGTAAACCATCTCAACACAGCACCCCTGTGCACAGCACCCCCAAAGGTAAACACTCCCTGTAAACCATCTCAACACAGCACCCCTGTGCACAGCACCCCTCTACACTGCACTCCCTCTGGCTCACACCTCTTCCTCTCCTGTCCCAGTGGAAGCAGTGTCCAATCACGTGAAGCCTTACTGGCCCACGGAGGCCACGACAGCCAGTGACAGCGAGGATCTGGGGGGGGCGGAGCAGCTGAAGGTGGAGACCAAGGTGAACGTGGAACTGCACCAGGAGAACCAGCTGAAGAACCTAGGAGAACCCTCCCAGGAGAACCCCAGCAGGGACACCCCCCCTAGTGGAACCAACAGTAACAGCAACCACCTGCCTGAGAGGAAGGGTGAGAACGTTCACTCATTCACTCATACTAGCAGCCAGCCAGCACACATTCACCCCCTCATTCATTCACATTCACTTCATCTGTACACTGATTCAACCCCTAGCTTCAGTTTAACTCTATCTCCCCCCCTCCCCCCCCTCCCTCCCCTCCCCCCCCCCCCCCCCCTTCCAGGGATCCTGAAGAACAAAATCTCCTACCCCCCCCCTCTGACCGACAAAAACATGAAGAACAAGCTGAGAGAGAAACTAGGGGACTATAACCCCCCCACCATCTCCCCTCCCCCCGCGCCCCCCTCCACCACCGTCCCCCACTCCCGCCCCCCCTCCATCACCTCCAACGACGGCATGCGCGCCGTCTCCCACGGCAACAGCGTGGTCATCATCAAGCCCGCCCAGCGCCCGGTCCCGCCCCCTCGGGAGCAGCAGAACGGGGGCGTGGCCATGAGCCTGAAGTTAGGCACCATCAACGGCGGCAACGAATCAGACTCAGAGTGGGTAGTCACATGACTCGTGATGTCATTTTGTGGTTGTGTGGTTGTTTCTTTCCTGTCCCTTCCTGAGTGTGTGTGAGTGTGTGTGTGAGTGTGTGTGTGGTTGTCATGGTAACACTAATAGAACATGCACAGTTGGCTGCATGAGCACATGATCTGTGTGACAGCATGGATGAACCCAGCTCACTGCAAGGTTGCATGTTGTTATGCATCCTGCATTAAACTAACCTGGCATGTATCTAACATGTATCTCCCTCTATCCCTCCTCTCTCTCCACCTTCATCCCTCCCCCCTGCACTCTCTATCCCTCCCTCCCCCCTGCACACCCCCATCCCTCCCCCCTGCACTCTCTATCCATCCCTGCACCCCCCCATCCCTCCCCCCTGCACTCTCTATCCATCCCTCCCCCCTGCACCCCCCATCCCTCCCCCTCTCCACACCCCCCATCCTTGCACCTCCCCATCCCTACCTCCTGCACACCCCATCCCTTCACCCCTCCCCCCCCCTCCCTGCCTCCTGCACACCCTACATCCCTCCCCCCTCTACCTCCCCTCCCTCCCCCCTACAGAGGCAGTAATGAAACTTCGATCTGACCCACCAGGAAAATCAGCCTTCCTCTGTGAGGAGGAGGGGAGGACCTGACAGAGAGAGAGGGGGGAGAGAGGGGAGAGAAAAAGAGACACGATGAAGGAGAGGAGGCCACAGGACTCCTCCCCCTCCTCCCTCCCCCTCCTCCCATCTCCCCGGGGGGAGACAGAGAAGAAAGCAGGCTTTAAGCCTTCCAGTATCAAGGAAACAGCGGAAGTACAGAACTGATAAAGGGAAAGATTCTAAGAGGGGATTCTCCAGATCACACGGAGCCCCGCCCCCCTCTGTGCCAAACCACTACAAGGGCTGGGGGCAAAGACTCCAGCCCCCAGAATGCACTGTGATTTGTGAACGATGTGACTTCTTCCTGAGTCAATCAGCACAGACTCATGACATCACTGTGTGAGCAAGCTGGACTGAAGCTGCTGTAGGCTAGGACAAGAAGAGGACTACGTATCCCAGGGGGCACTGCAGGATTTTTTTTTTTTTTTTTACTATCGTCTGTTTTTCCCCCAGAATACATCTCAGTTTTGAAGGTCTG
Organism: Neosalanx taihuensis; assembly: GCA_030340665.1. Classification (NCBI taxonomy): domain Eukaryota; kingdom Metazoa; phylum Chordata; class Actinopteri; order Osmeriformes; family Salangidae; genus Neosalanx; species Neosalanx taihuensis. Next base: position 6,713,443 of record CM059307.1, read on the forward strand.
TATGGGGGGTTTAGCATCACTACAGATGAACTCTGTTCTCTGCTGTCCAGATGGAATTGCACTTTGTGTCTTATTGAGTCACAACCTACTGTACTTAATGCTGTATTCACACCCTGGACTGTGAGCTCAGACTAGCTAACCCAAACTAGTTAACCCAGACTAGTTAACCCAGACTAGTTAACCCAGACTAGCTAACTCAAGTTAGCCCACTAAGTGCCCTTTCAGTCTTCTGCCAGCCTCAGCCTCATCCCAATGTTTTAGTGTAATTACTTTGTAGATATTTCCAAAAGAAATGTTATATTTTGTATTTGAACGGTGTCTTTTATGAAAGGAAAATAAGTACATATGTGTAAATTGAAAATGATTTTCAGATACTTTTTTTAAGGAGAAAATGGAAGAAAAAAAAAGAAGAAAAAAATTCTGATTGTAGAAAAATCATGTTGAAGATCAAAACTTGTGCCTTTGTCCAACAAACACACACACACACACTTTTATTAACGTAACCGAGCCAAAATTGTAGCTGAATAGTTTGGGAACAACTTCATGTGTGAAATTTAGCAGATATGCACACGTACCACACACACACAAGTACTGCACACACACACACAAGTACTGCACACACACACAAGTACTGCACACACACAAGTACTGCACACACACACACCGTCCACTGTCTGCATTTTTATAACCTGGTTTTTGTGTTGGACTTCCTGTTCCTGCTCAGACACACTGGAACTGTTTTGTATCATATGTATATTTATTGACATGGTTTTAAGACACTGTAAACTGATGATTGTGAACAATTAAAAAGACACGCTGAATTTGTAAAAACTGTTAAAAACTAAAAAAACGTGTCTGTGGCTGAGATGATGTTGAATAGTTAGAACACGAAGAGAAGAAGATATCTGACTATCTGCTGACCAGGGTCTGTGTGTGGGAGGGAGGGGGAGAGGGGGAGGGGGAAGGAGAGGAAGAGAGAGGGGGAGAGGCTGAGAAAGAGAGAGACAGAGAGATTGAGAGAGGCTGTATGGGTGATTAATCCCTATGGAACAATGGTACCAAGCAGTACTTGAGTATCCACTCAGTCTGAAGGTCACAGCTCTCCTCCTCCTCTCCTCCTCTCCTCCTACTCTCCTTCTCCTACTCTCATTCTCCTCCTCCGCCTCTACTCCTGCCCTCCTCCTACTCTCCTCCTACTCTCCTCCTCCTCTTCTCCTACTCTCCTCCTGCTCTCCTTCTCCTACTCTCATTCTCCTACTCCGCCTCTACTCCTGCCCTCCTCCCGCTCTCCTCCTCCTCCTGCTCTCCTCCTCCTGCTCTCCTCCTCTCCTCCTGCTCTCCTCCTCCTCTTCTCCTCCTCCTCTCCTCCTCCTCTTCTCCTACTCTCCTCCTGCTCTCCTTCTCCTACTCTCATTCTCCTCCTCCGCCTCTACTCCTGCCCTCCTCCCGCTCTCCTCCTGCCCTCCTCCTCCTCTCCTCCTGCCCTCCTCCTGCTCTCCTCCTCCTCTCCTCCTGCTCTCCTCCTCCTCCTCTCCTCCTGCTTTCCTCCCCCGCTTCTCCTCCTGCCCTCCTCCTCCTTTCCTCCTCCTCTCCTCCTCCTACTCTCCTCCTGCTCTCCTCCTACTCTCATTCTCCTCCTCCTTCTCTCCTCCTGCCCTTCTCCTGCTCTCCTCCTGCTCTCCTCTTCCTCTTCTCCTGCTCTCCTCCTCCTCCTCTCCTCCACCTTCTCCTCTCTCTGTTTCTCTGACTGAAGTCATGGAAGACAAAAACACCAAAGTGAGTTTGAGTTACTGGGTTTCCTCAGACACCAACCAGAACAGGGCAGATTTCAAAGGTCTCTGTGATGAATGTGTCTTTAACTGGGCAGCAAAGATGACCTCTTGTCCTTTAAGCTTTAGATAATGGACAGAGTCTATATCAATGACGAGTCGGAGGATTTTCCAGACGATTTAAGTGTCTTTAGACGCTTTCTGAAAGACAAACCAGATGTTAACGCTGATAAACTTTGAACATGGATCATTTTCCAGGTTTTGAACCTCGCAGGTTCGGGTAGTTAGCACGAGGCTGGCCCTGGATGGTCCGCGCGCCCTCTCTGACCCGCATTCCAACCATAAGCTCGCGACGTTTATTACCTTTCTTTTGGCGCGAGCTGGAATCTATGTCTTCAAACCGGGGCGGGATCAGACCGGAGCACTTTACAGCCGTGCTTCAAAAGCACGCCAAGTAAAATTAGTAACGGTTAACGGAGTTCATCTAAAGCCTCTTCTGCCTCTGGACAAGATCTAAAGTGTTTCTGAAACAGACACGAGATAAAGAATTCTCGGTTATAACGGACAGAAAAGAACAGTTCCATCTTTCAGACGGTGACTCACAGGGAGTTTCACGTTAACGGCTTTTCTTCTCCTGACAGTTCAGAGCGAGGCAGGTAAAGGGATTCGGTGAAAGGTCACCGCGCGCGGGCCTGCAGCCTGTTTTAACCGGTCAGGTTACGGATGGACAACGGCGCGAGCGTCGCCTTGACGACCACACCCTCCCTGGGGCAAGTGAAGGCGGGCTGGTAGCCATGGAAACACAGAATAGCCTAAAAACTTATTATTTGGGCTAATTTCCCTAAAGAGGAATGAATAAAGGACAGTTTTATTTATTAAGATAGTTCTTTACTAAACAGAGTCGTTAGTCTTTCATGATCTTTCTCTCCTCCAAACTCCTCGTTCTTATCTACATCAGACTCCCCGCCGTTACCGTGAATTATTCAGGTGCTGAGGATCAGGTGTCCCACCTCTGATGAGGAATCCTACAGCGCCACCTAGTGGGAGACTGGTGGAGCTGCTATTTTTCTAGTGGAAAAATGTATTTCTTATTAAGATATCGTTATTACATTTAAATGAGATAAGTAGACTGTTCTGTTTTGCGCAGTTCAGTCTGATATAGAATCTGAGAAGAGGAGACCCAGAAAAAAGGTGATACAAAATCTGTATCTACATCTTTGCTTAATCTGGTCTAATGTCAAAGGGCACTGCTGTTCATATAAAGTAAGACTTTGTGTTACAGAGCAGAAGTATCTCTCAGCTCAGATCAGGTAGAGCAGTTATTATTATATTAATTGTTACATTATTATTAGCAGTATAACCACACCGGTCCACAGTGAGGGGACAGTTTAACATCTCGCGCTCCCCCTCAGCAGGAGCCACGAGAGGCAGCATCTTTTGTTGTCGCGTGCACCGGGTGGCACAACACCGGATCACAAACTCGGTAAGTCTTCTGCGTCTCCTTTAAGAACGGAGACGCTCTCCTCCTGCCTGTCTCGTGCGTGCGTGTGTATGTGTGAGGACTCTGACACTACCGGGAGCAACTAACGGTGCTGTCGTAGTCACGGAGACAGGGGTGATCTCGAGGGGGGAAACTGGCATTTACCGAAAAAGCGAACAGAGGCTGGCGGAGGTGAAGCGTTGCGGTGGTCTCGTGAAGAGGACGGTATCACTGTGAGGTCCTCTACCGTTTACTGCACGATAAGCGCTCGTGCTGGCATGCAGGCGGGCGGGCGGGCTAACGGGAGGACCGTGCGGGTTTAAAGCTGTTTAAATCAGCAGGTGCACGAGGGAACAACCGAAGACAATCTCGGTGTTCATGAAACTTCGCTACGGTTCACGTGCTGGGTAAGACGCCGTCTAATTGACATTAAGAAACATTTGACTGTTTAAGAAGGCGTGTTTGGATCAGGCAGCTCATTAATGCGGAATAGGAATGTGTTCAGATGCAGGATGTCATCTGATGTTACATTATGTTGAATCTAGTGATGACAGATGCATGAACACATGACAACTAGTCGCGTGATGGAAGTCGCTCGCGCACGGTAACATTGGGAGACAGACTGTTGCGCACGCACACTGCAAAGTCTCTCCGGTCACCGTGTCAGTGATCGTGTCTTGATTAACGACAAGCTGTTTCCAAGCCGTGCTTGAGCTCAGGCCTAAGCTGCCGTTATGTGTCGCCTGCTTCCCGCCCCTGCTGTCCCTGGGGGCACGCGGGCACGATCGACTCTTGTCGGTACGAAGCGAGCTGTCACGAGGCCACGCTAACGTGGTTAACGGAGAGTTGCAGGCCGAGTGATGAGCTCCATCATCGGCTGTGATTTAGGAGCAGGCGGGCCTCATCAGAACCACAGAGGTCCCACTGTAACAGACCCCACTATAACAGATCTCACTGTAACAGGTCTCACTGTAACACGTCCCACTGTAACAGATCCCACTGTAACAGATCCCACTGTAACAGGTCCCACTGTAACAGATCTCACTGTAACAGGTCTCACTGTAACACGTCCCACTGTAACAGACCCCACTGTAACAGACCCCACTGTAACAGATCCCACTGTAACAGATCCCACTGTAACAGATCTCACTGTAACAGGTCTCACTGTAACACGTCCCACTGTAACAGATCCCACTGTAACAGACCCCACTGTAACAGATGCCACTGTATCTGATCCCACTGTAACAAGTCCCACTGTAACAGGTCCCACAGTAACAGATCCCACTGTAACAGGTCCCACTGTAACAGATCCCACTGCAACAGATCCCACTGTATCAGGTCCCACTGTAACAGGTCCCACTGTAACAGATCCCACTGTAACAGATCCCACTGTAACAGATCCCACTGTAACAGGCCCCACTGTAACAGGTATCACTGTAACAGGTCTCACTGTAACAGGTCCCACTGTAACAGGTCTCACTGTAACAGGTCTCACTGTAACAGGTCCCACTGTAACAGGTCTCACTGTAACAGGTCTCACTGTAACAGGTCTCACTGTAACAGGTCCCACTGTAACAGGCCCCACTGTAACAGGTCTCACTGTAACAGGTCTCACTGTAACAGGTCTCACTGTAACAGGTCCCACTGTAACAGGTCCCACTGTAACAGGTCCCACTGTAACAGGTCTCACTGTAACAGGTCTCACTGTAACAGGTCTCACTGTAACCGGTCTCACTGTAACAGGTCTCACTGTAACAGGTCCCACTGTAACAGGTCTCACTGTAACAGGTCTCACTGTAACAGGTCTCACTGTAACCGGTCTCACTGTAACAGGTCTCACTGTAACCGGTCTCACTGTAACAGGTCTCACTGTAACAGGTCTCACTGTAACCGGTCTCACTGTAACAGGTCTCACTGTAACAGGTCCCACTGTAACAGGTCCCACTGTAACAGGCCCCACTGTAACAGGTCCCACTGTAACAGGTCTCACTGTAACAGGTCCCACTGTAACAGGTCTCACTGTAACAGGTCCCACTGTATTAGGTGTGCTAGGAATGGTCAGAGCTGCGGTCAGGGGTCAGGCTGGGTCAGGGTTAAAGCTGGGTTCCGGGGTCAGGGTCTTGTGAGGTGTGCTGGGAAGCAGTAATGTTGAGTCATTACAGTCATTCAGCTGGTCTCTTTATCCAGTCTGTTAAATCTTAATGAGTTTGTAGTGAGATCCTTTCAGGTGAGCAGGATGTGTTTGTGTGGGGTGTGTATGCGTGGGGTGTGTGTGTGTGTGTGGTAGTGTGTGTGTGCGTGTATTGTCTGTGATCCATTCTCCTCCATCCATTAGTGAGAGTGATGATATTGTGTTGAGGGATAGAGGTGTGTGTTTATCTGAAGGGATCATGGATCAGGTTCAGATGAAAGCTACAGAGAGCTGCTTGCTGCTGTGTGTGTGTGTCAGTGTGTGTGTGTGTTAATGTCTGTGTGCTAATGTATGTGTATTAATATGCATGCGTTAATGTGTGTGTGTGTGTGTGTGTTGATGTGAGTGTGCGTGTGAGAGAATGAGCATGTGGGAGGCCCGGAGTGCGAGGGGGGCTGTGGGCCCCCCCCCCATGTGTGTCAGGGGTGTGAGGGGGGCTGTGACAGGGGGTGTGTCCTCAGGTGTGTGAGCAGCTGTGTGTGTCCCTGCAGGCTTGCCGTACACCATGCTAAGTTAAGGCCGGGCCAGGCCTGGCTCACCATCATGCTGAAGCGACTGGACAAGATCCGCTTCAGAGGGAACAAGAGGGACGAGCTGCTGGACCTGCCTGAGTCCCCCAACACCTCTGACAACGAATGTAGCGAGGACACGCCCCCTAGGACACGCCCCCCTCCCAGAGAGCTGGACGACCTGAGAGATCCTGTAAGTGTGTGTGTGTGAGTGTGTGTGTGTGTGTGTGAGTGTGTGTTAGACAGGGATGAGTGTGTGCCTGTGTGGGAGGATTCAAACAGCTGCTGTGGATGGAAGTGTGTGTCTATGGAAGTGTGAGTATCTTGTTGTGTATCTGTGTGTGTGTGTGTGTTCTCTGTCAGATTTGGGGATGAATATCCCCCTCAGTACAACACTGGTGAGTCACAGGAAACCAAGAATAACCCAGCTACCAACACACACATTCAGAGAGATGCTTCTACCTTTAGAACTCCCTCACTGTCTTTCTATCGCTCTCTCTCTCTCCCCCTTCTCTCTCCCTATCTCTCTCTGTTTCTCCCCTCTCTCTCCCCCTTCTCTCTCCCTATCTATCTCTGTTTCTCCCCTCTATCTCCCCCTTCTCTCTCCATATCTCTCTCTGTTTCTCCCCCTTTCTCTCTCCCCTTCTCTCTCCCTATCTCTCTCGGTTTCTCCCCTCTCTCTCCCCCTTCTCTCTCCCCATCTCTCTCTGTAACTCTTTCCTTCCTCTTTCTCTCATCCTCAGCAGCATGTTCTGGCTTTGTCCCAAAGCACAGCCTCCTCCTTTTATTTCTGTATGATGTCTCTCTGTATATGGTGTGTGTGTGCGCCTGGCTGGCTACAGGGGGGGAAAGCTGCTGCAGAGTGTGTGTGTGTGTGTTAAAGGGACACCATACTCGCTGGTATGCTGAACCTGCATTGGCTCACAGAAGCAACTGCAGCTCTCTCTTGCTCCTCCCCCTCCTCCTCCTCCTCCTCCTCCTCCTCTCTCTCCCTCTCTAACCCGGAGAGTTCTACAACACCCTCTCTAACCCGAGAGTTCTACAACACCCTCTCTAACCCGGAGAGTTCTAGAACACCCTTTCTAACCCGAAGAGTTCTAGAACACCCTCTCTAACCCGGAGAGTTCTAGATCACTCCATCTAACCTGGAGAGTTCTAGAACACTCCATCTAACTTGGAGAGTTCTAGAACACCCTCTCTAACCCGAAGAGTTCTAGAACACCCTCTCTAACCCGAAGAATTCTAGAACACCCTCTCTAACCCGAAGAGTTCTAGAACACCCTCTCTAACCTGGAGAGTTATAGAACACCCTCTCTAACCTGGAGAGTTATAGAACACCCCCACAGAACAGTAGTAACATTGACTTTTCTCCCTGTCTCCCTGTCTCCCTGTCTGTGTGTGTCTGTGTGTGTGTGTGTGTGTGTGTGTGTGTGTGTAGTTTGTGTGCACAGTGATCGCCATCCTCCTCCACTTCTTCTACATGTGTGTGTTTGCCTGGATGTTCGTGGAGGGTCTTCATGTCTACCGCATGTTGACCGAGCAGAGGAACATCAACCATGGACACATGAGGTTCTACTATGCTATGGGCTGGGGATCCCTGCTGTTATCACTGGTGAGCACACACACACTAACACACACACAGGGAGGGAGGGGGAGGAGAGGGGGAGGAGAGAGGGAGAGGGAGGGAGGGAGGGAGGGAGGGAGGGAGGGAGGGAGGGAGGGAGGGAGGGAGGGAGGGAGGGAGGGCAGAGAAAGGAAGGGAAAGAATGAGGAGAAGAGAGATAATAGTGTCTGGCTCCTGGTTCTATCATCTCCATGAATAACCCAGCATATCTGTTTACACCGTGTGTGTGTGTATGTGTGTGTTCCTGCCTGCCTGTGTGTGTGTGGGTTCCTGCCTGCCTGTGTGTATGTGTGTGTGTTCCTGCCTGTGTGTGTGTGTGTTCCTGCCTGCCTGCCTGTGTGTGTGTGTGTTCCTGCCTGTGTGTGTGTGTTCCTGCCTGCCTGTGTGTGTGTGTGTTCCTGCCTGCCTGTGTGTGTGTGTGTGTGTTCCTGCCTGTGTGTGTGTGTTCCTGCCTGCCTGTGTGTGTGTGTGTTCCTGCCTGCCTGTGTGTGTGTGTGTTCCTGCCTGCCTGTGTGTGTGTGTGTTCCTGCCTGCCTGTGTGTGTGTGTGTTCCTGCCTGTGTGTGTGTGTCAGGCCTGGCTGTGGGCTTGGATCCTCAGGGTTATGGGAACCCAGACTTCTGCTGGCTGTCTGTCCACGACACGCTCATCTGGAGCTTCGCAGGACCCGTGTCTGTGTCGTCCTGGTGAGTGCCGGATGAAAAACACCTCTTTATAAAGAAAACACATATTTAAGGAAATAAATGAATATCACTTCTCCTGCTTGGATACTGAACTACATCAGCACATACATGTGATCATTTATTATACATTGATAACTTTATTAAGAGGAGTTGTGTTAGGACAGTGAGCCTGTGTTGACCTCTGAACCTGTGTTGACCTCTGACCCCATGTCTCAGGTCAACATCGTGATCTTCATCCTGGCTGCTAAGGCCTCATGTGGACGGAGACAGAAATCCTTAGAGAAGTCAGGAGCCATGTAAGCATCACACACACACACACACACACACACACACACACACACACACACACACACACACACACACAGGGACACACACAGGGACACACACACACATGCAAATGACATTTACGTTTAGCAGATTCATATGAATAAAATGCCTGCCTCTGTGTGTGTGCGTGTCTCTGCCTATGTGTGTGTGTGTGTCTCTCTGCCTGTGTGTGTGTGTCTCTCTGCCTGTGTGTGTGCGTGTCTCTGCCTGTGTGTGTGTGTGTGTGTGTGTGTGTCCAGTCCGGCCCTCAGAACAGGCTTCGTCCTCCTGCTGCTCATCAGCGCCACCTGGCTGCTGGGTTTGATGGCGGTCAACAGTGATGTCATGACCTTCCACTACCTGTTCGCCATCTTCAGCTGTCTGCAGGTCAGCCAATAAGAACACAGCTACATCTGGGGACAACCAATAGGAACACAGCTACATCTGGGGACAACCAATAAGAACACCTTAAATTGGGATCTGATGTTTAACTCCATACATCCCCTCCTCTCTCCCCCCTCTTTCCCCCTCCCCTCTCTCCCCCCTCCTCCTCCCTCTTCCCCCCCTCCTCCCCTCTCTCCCCCCTCCAGGGAGTGCTCATCCTGCTGTTCCATGTGGTGTTCAGTGCAGAGGTGAGGAGGAATCTGAAGCGTGTGTTCACTGGGAAGAAGAGTTCAGCTGATGAGAGCAGCACGACCAGAGCCTCACTGCTGACGGTGAGAACACACACACACACACTGATAAACACACACACACTTATAAACACACACACACTTATAAACACACACACACTGATAAACACATACACACACACTTTTAAACACACACACACACACACACACTTTTAAACACACACACTGATAAACACACACACACACTCTTTTAAACACACACAGTTATAAACACACACACTTTTAAACACACACGCACACTTATAAACACACACACACACTTTTAAACACACACACTTATAAACACACACTCATCCTTATACCGTACACAGACATAAAGATGGTCTATATACCTGTGAATCCTCCTAAATGATACCATCTCCTTCCCCTCTTCTCCCCCCTCCTCCCCCCTCCTCCCCCAGCGCTCTCTGAACTGTAACAACACGTACACAGAGGATGGCCCTCTGTACCGCTCTGCCCTGGGGGAGTCCTGTGTCTCTCTGGACAGCACGCTCAGGTCAGCCCCCCCCCCCCCCCACTCCCCTCCCCTCCCCCCCACCCCACACACTCCCTCAGGTCAGACACTGAGGTGTGCTGCTTCTCCTTTTACCTGTGCTCTCCACTCACGCCTCCTCTCCATCCTGCTCCCCCTCCCTCTCCCTCCCTCCCTCCCTCCCCCCCTCCTCCTGCAGGGAGGACTCAGGTCAGAAGCCCCAGCGTGTCTTCAGGGACAGCGAAGGCTGGACTCACTGATCTGGACGGTCCTCTGTTCCATCGGAACGGCACCAAGGGAGAGGGTAGGACGACCTGCCTCAGAGAACTGATGTTAGCTGGATCCTGCCAAGCATGGACCAATACTCAGCTGACATTTTTCTTTCTTCCCTCCCTCCCTCCCTCCCTCCCTCCCTCCCTCCCTCCCTCCCTCCCTCCCTCCCTCCCTCCCTCCCTCCCTCCCTCCCTCCCTCCCTCCCTCCCTCCCTCCCTCCCTCCCTCCCTCCCTCCCTCCCTCCCTCCCTCCCCTCCTCCCCCCCCTCCCTCCCTCCCTCCCTCCCTCCCCTCCTCCCCCCCTCCCTCCCCCCCTCCAGACTCAGACTCGGACAGTGAGCTCTCAGTGGATGACCACAGCTCCTCCTACGCCTCGTCACAATCCTCAGACAGCGAAGACGACGACCTGGACGTCAAACCCAAGTGGAACAACGAGAGGCAGCCTCAACACAGCACCCCTGTACACAGCACCCCTGTACACAGCACCCCTGTACACTGCACCCCTAAAGGTAAACACTCCCTGTAAACCAGCTCAACACAGCACCCCTGTACACAGCACCCCTCAACACAGCACCCCTCAACACAGCACCCCTGTACACAACACCCCCAAAGGTAAACACTCCCTGTAAACCAGCTCAACACAGCACCCCTGTACACAGCACCCTTCAACACAGCACCCCTCAACACAGCACCCCTCAACACAGCACCCCTGTGCACAGCACCCCCAAAGGAAAAACACTCCCTGTAAACCACCTCAACACAGCACCCTTGTGCACAGCACCCCCAAAGGTAAACACTCCCTGTAAACCATCTCAACACAGCACCCCTGTACACAGCACCCCTCAACACAGCACCCCTCAACACAACACCCCTGTACACAGCACCCCTGTGCACAGCACCCCAAAGGTAAACACTCCCTGTAAACCATCTCAACACAGCACCCTTGTGCACAGCACCCCCAAAGGTAAACACTCCCTGTAAACCATCTCAACACAGCACCCCTGTACACAGCACCCCTCAACACAGCACCCCTCAACACAGCACCCCTGTACACAGCACCCCTGTACACAGCACCCCAAAGGTAAACACTCCCTGTAAACCATCTCAACACAGCACCCCTGTGCACAGCACCCCTCAACACAGCACCCCTGTGCACAGCACTCCTCTACACTGCACTCCCTCTGGCTCACACCTCTTCCTCTCCTGTCCCAGTGGAAGCAGTGTCCAATCACGTGAAGCCTTACTGGCCCACGGAGGCCACGACAGCCAGTGACAGCGAGGATCTGGGGGGGGCGGAGCAGCTGAAGGTGGAGACCAAGGTGAACGTGGAACTGCACCAGGAGAACCAGCTGAAGAACCTAGGAGAACCCTCCCAGGAGAACCCCAGCAGGGACACCCCCCCTAGTGGAACCAACAGTAACAGCAACCACCTGCCTGAGAGGAAGGGTGAGAACGTTCACTCATTCACTCATACTAGCAGCCAGCCAGCACACATTCACCCCCTCATTCATTCACATTCACTTCATCTGTACACTGATTCAACCCCTAGCTTCAGTTTAACTCTATCTCCCCCCTCCCCCCTCCCCCCCCCTCCCTCCCCCCCCCCCCCTTTCCAGGGATCCTGAAGAACAAAATCTCCTACCCCCCCCCCTCTGACCGACAAAAACATGAAGAACAAGCTGAGAGAGAAACTAGGGGACTATAACCCCCCCACCATCTCCCCTCCCCCCACCATCTCCCCTCCCCCCGCGCCCCCCTCCACCACCGTCCCCCACTCCCGCCCCCCCTCCATCACCTCCAACGACGGCATGCGCGCCGTCTCCCACGGCAACAGCGTGGTCATCATCAAGCCCGCCCAGCGCCCGGTCCCGCCCCCTCGGGAGCAGCAGAACGGGGGCGTGGCCATGAGCCTGAAGTTAGGCACCATCAACGGCGGCAACGAATCAGACTCAGAGTGGGTAGTCACATGACTCGTGATGTCATTTTGTGGTTGTGTGGTTGTTTCTTTCCTGTCCCTTCCTGAGTGTGTGTGAGTGTGTGTGTGAGTGTGTGTGTGGTTGTCATGGTAACACTAATAGAACATGCACAGTTGGCTGCATGAGCACATGATCTGTGTGACAGCATGGATGAACCCAGCTCACTGCAAGGTTGCATGTTGTTATGCATCCTGCATTAAACTAACCTGGCATGTATCTCCCTCTACCCCTCCTCTCTCTCCACCTTCATCCCTCCCCCCTGCACCCTCTATCCCTCCCTCCCCCCTGCACACCCCCATCCCTCCCCCCTGCACTCTCTATCCATCCCTGCACCCCCCCATCCCTCCCCCCTGCACTCTCTATCCATCCCTCCCCCCTGCACCCCCCATCCCTCCCCCTCTCCACACCCCCCATCCTTGCACCTCCCCATCCCTACCTCCTGCACACCCCATCCCTTCACCCCTCCCCCCCCCCCCTCCCTGCCTCCTGCACACCCTACATCCCTCCCCCCTCTACCTCCCCTCCCTCCCCCCTACAGAGGCAGTAATGAAACTTCGATCTGACCCACCAGGAAAATCAGCCTTCCTCTGTGAGGAGGAGGGGAGGACCTGACAGAGAGAGAGGGGGGAGAGAGGGGAGAGAAAAAGAGACACGATGAAGGAGAGGAGGCCACAGGACTCCTCCCCCTCCTCCCTCCCCCTCCTCCCATCTCCCCGGGGGGAGACAGAGAAGAAAGCAGGCTTTAAGCCTTCCAGTATCAAGGAAACAGCGGAAGTACAGAACTGATAAAGGGAAAGATTCTAAGAGGGGATTCTCCAGATCACACGGAGCCCCGCCCCCCTCTGTGCCAAACCACTACAAGGGCTGGGGGCAAAGACTCCAGCCCCCAGAATGCACTGTGATTTGTGAACGATGTGACTTCTTCCTGAGTCAATCAGCACAGACTCATGACATCACTGTGTGAGCAAGCTGGACTGAAGCTGCTGTAGGCTAGGACAAGAAGAGGACTACGTATCCCAGGGGGCACTGCAGGATTTTTTTTTTTTTTTTTACTATCGTCTGTTTTTCCCCCAGAATACATCTCAGTTTTGAAGGTCTGTATGGGGGGTTTAGCATCACTACAGATGAACTCTGTTCTCTGCTGTCCAGATGGAATTGCACTTTGTGTCTTATTGAGTCACAACCTACTGTACTTAATGCTGTATTCACACACTGGACTGTGAGCTCAGACTAGCTAACCCAGACTAGTTAACCCAGACTAGTTAACCCAGACTAGCTAACTCAAGTTAGCCCACTAAGTGCCCTTTCAGTCTTCTGCCAGCCTCAGCCTCATCCCAATGTTTTAGTGTAATTACTTTGTAGATATTTCCAAAAGAAATGTTATATTTTGTATTTGAACGGTGTCTTTCATGAAAGGAAAATAAGTACATATGTGTAAATTGAAAATGATTTTCAGATACTTTTTTTAAGGAGAAAATGAGAAGAAAAAAAAAGAAGAAAAAAATTCTGATTGTAGAAAAATCATGTTGAAGATCAAAACTTGTGCCTTTGTCCAACAAACACACACACACACTTTTATTAACGTAACCGAGCCAGAATTGTAGCTGAATAGTTTGGGAACAACTTCATGTGTGAAATTTAGCAGATATGCACACGTACCACACACACACAAGTACTGCACACACACACACAAGTACTGCACACACACACAAGTACTGCACACACACAAGTACTGCACACACACACACCGTCCACTGTCTGCATTTTTATAACCTGGTTTTTGTGTTGGACTTCCTGTTCCTGCTCAGACACACTGGAACTGTTTTGTATCATATGTATATTTATTGACATGGTTTTAAGACACTGTAAACTGATGATTGTGAACAATTAAAAAGACACGCTGAATTTGTAAAAACTGTTAAAAACTAAAAAAACGTGTCTGTGGCTGAGATGATGTTGAATAGTTAGAACACGAAGAGAAGAAGATATCTGACTATCTGCTGACCAGGGTCTGTGTGTGGGAGGGAGGGGGAGAGGGGGAGGGGGAAGGAGAGGAAGAGAGAGGGGGAGAGGCTGAGAAAGAGAGAGACAGAGAGATTGAGAGAGGCTGTATGGGTGATTAATCCCTATGGAACAATGGTACCAAGCAGTACTTGAGTATCCACTCAGTCTGAAGGTCACAGCTCTCCTCCTCCTCCTCCTCCTCTCCTCCTACTCTCCTTCTCCTACTCTCATTCTCCTCCTCCGCCTCTACTCCTGCCCTCCTCCTACTCTCCTCCTACTCTCCTCCTCCTCTTCTCCTACTCTCCTCCTGCTCTCCTTCTCCTACTCTCATTCTCCTACTCCGCCTCTACTCCTGCCCTCCTCTTGCTCTCCTCCTCCTCCTGCTCTCCTCCTCCTGCTCTCCTCCTACTCCTCCTCTCCTCCTGCTCTCCTCCTCCTCTTCTCCTACTCTCCTCCTCCTCTCCTCCTCCTCTTCTCCTACTCTCCTCCTGCTCTCCTTCTCCTACTCTCATTCTCCTCCTCCGCCTCTACTCCTGCCCTCCTCCCGCTCTCCTCCTCCTCTCCTCCTGCCCTCCTCCTCCTCTCCTCCTGCCCTCCTCCTGCTCTCCTCCTCCTCTCCTCCTGCTCTCCTCCTCCTCCTCTCCTCCTGCTTTCCTCCCCCGCTTCTCCTCATGCCCTCCTCCTCCTTTCCTCCTCCTCTCCTCCTCCTACTCTCCTCCTGCTCTCCTCCTACTCTCATTCTCCTCCTCCTTCTCTCCTCCTGCCCTCCTCCTGCTCTCCTCTTCCTCTTCTCCTGCTCTCCTCCTCCTCCTCTCCTCCACCTTCTCCTCTCTCTGCTTCTCTGACTGAAGTCATGGAAGACAAAAGCACCAAAGTGAGTTTGAGTTACTGGGTTTCCTCAGACACCAACCAGAACAGGGCAGATTTCAAAGGTCTCTGTGATGAATGTGTCTTTAACTGGGCAGCAAAGATGACCTCTTGTCCTTTAAGCTTTAGATAATGGACAGAGTCTATATCAATGACGAGTCGGAGGATTTTCCAGACGATTTAAGTGTCTTTAGACGCTTTCTGAAAGACAAACCAGATGTTAACGCTGATAAACTTTGAACATGGATCATTTTCCAGGTTTTGAACCTCGCAGGTTCGGGTAGTTACCACGAGGCTGGCCCTGGATGGTCCGCGCGCCCTCTCTGACCCGCATTCCAACCATAAGCTCGCGACGTTTATTACCTTTCTTTTGGCGCGAGCTGGAATCTATGTCTTCAAACCGGGGCGGGATCAGACCGGAGCACTTTACAGCCGTGCTTCAAAAGCACGCCAAGTAAAATTAGTAACGGTTAACGGAGTTCATCTAAAGCCTCTTCTGCCTCTGGACAAGATCTAAAGTGTTTCTGAAACAGACACGAGATAAAGAATTCTCGGTTATAACGGACAGAAAAGAACAGTTCCATCTTTCAGACGGTGACTCACAGGGAGTTTCACGTTAACGGCTTTTCTTCTCCTGACAGTTCAGAGCGAGGCAGGTAAAGGGATTCGGTGAAAGGTCACCGCGCGCGGGCCTGCAGCATGTTTTAACCGGTCAGGTTACGGATGGACAACGGCGCGAGCGTCGCCTTGACGACCACACCCTCCCTGGGGCAAGTGAAGGCGGGCTGGTAGCCATGGAAACACAGAATAGCCTAAAAACTTATTATTTGGGCTAATTTCCCTAAAGAGGAATGAATAAAGGACAGTTTTATTTATTAAGATAGTTCTTTACTAAACAGAGTCGTTAGTCTTTCATGATCTTTCTCTCCTCCAAACTCCTCGTTCTTATCTACATCAGACTCCCCGCCGTTACCGTGAATTATTCAGGTGCTGAGGATCAGGTGTCCCACCTCTGATGAGGAATCCTACAGCGCCACCTAGTGGGAGACTGGTGGAGATGCTATTTTTCTAGTGGAAAAATGTATTTCTTATTAAGATATCGTTATTACATTTAAATGAGATAAGTAGACTGTTCTGTTTTGCGCAGTTCAGTCTGATATAGAATCTGAGAAGAGGAGACCCAGAAAAAAGGTGATACAAAATCTGTATCTACATCTTTGCTTAATCTGGTCTAATGTCAAAGGGCACTGCTGTTCATATAAAGTAAGACTTTGTGTTACAGAGCAGAAGTATCTCTCAGCTCAGATCAGGTAGAGCAGTTATTATTATATTAATTGTTACATTATTATTAGCAGTATAACCACACCGGTCCACAGTGAGGGGACAGTTTAACATCTCGCGCTCCCCCTCAGCAGGAGCCACGAGAGGCAGCATCTTTTGTTGTCGCGTGCACCGGGTGGCACAACACCGGATCACAAACTCGGTAAGTCTTCTGCGTCTCCTTTAAGAACGGAGACGCTCTCCTCCTGCCTGTCTCGTGCGTGCGTGTGTATGTGTGAGGACTCTGACACTACCGGGAGCAACTAACGGTGCTGTCGTAGTCACGGAGACAGGGGTGATCTCGAGGGGGGAAACTGGCATTTACCGAAAAAGCGAACAGAGGCTGGCGGAGGTGAAGCGTTGCGGTGGTCTCGTGAAGAGGACGGTATCACTGTGAGGTCCTCTACCGTTTACTGCACGATAAGCGCTCGTGCTGGCATGCAGGCGGGCGGGCGGGCTAACGGGAGGACCGTGCGGGTTTAAAGCTGTTTAAATCAGCAGGTGCACGAGGGAACAACCGAAGACAATCTCGGTGTTCATGAAACTTCGCTACGGTTCACGTGCTGGGTAAGACGCCGTCTAATTGACATTAAGAAACATTTGACTGTTTAAGAAGGCGTGTTTGGATCAGGCAGCTCATTAATGCGGAATAGGAATGTGTTCAGATGCAGGATGTCATCTGATGTTACATTATGTTGAATCTAGTGATGACAGATGCATGAACACATGACAACTAGTCGCGTGATGGAAGTCGCTCGCGCACGGTAACATTGGGAGACAGACTGTTGCGCACGCACACTGCAAAGTCTCTCCGGTCACCGTGTCAGTGATCGTGTCTTGATTAACGACAAGCTGTTTCCAAGCCGTGCTTGAGCTCAGGCCTAAGCTGCCGTTATGTGTCGCCTGCTTCCCGCCCCTGCTGTCCCTGGGGGCACGCGGGCACGATCGACTCTTGTCGGTACGAAGCGAGCTGTCACGAGGCCACGCTAACGTGGTTAACGGAGAGTTGCAGGCCGAGTGATGAGCTCCATCATCGGCTGTGATTTAGGAGCAGGCGGGCCTCATCAGAACCACAGAGGTCCCACTGTAACAGACCCCACTATAACAGATCTCACTGTAACAGGTCTCACTGTAACACGTCCCACTGTAACAGATCCCACTGTAACAGGTCCCACTGTAACAGATCTCACTGTAACAGGTCTCACTGTAACACGTCCCACTGTAACAGACCCCACTGTAACAGACCCCACTGTAACAGACCCCACTGTAACAGATCCCACTGTAACAGATCCCACTGTAACAGATCTCACTGTAACAGGTCTCACTGTAACACGTCCCACTGTAACAGATCCCACTGTAACAGACCCCACTGTAACAGATGCCACTGTAACTGATCCCACTGTAACAAGTCCCACTGTAACAGGTCCCACAGTAACAGATCCCACTGTAACAGGTCCCACTGTAACAGACCCCACTGTAACAGGTCCCACAGTAATAGAGGTCCCACTGTAACAGAGGTCCCACTGTAACAGATGCCACTGTAACTGATCCCACTGTAACAAGTCCCACTGTAACAGGTCCCACAGTAACAGATCCCACTGTAACAGGTCCCACTGTAACAGATCCCACTGCAACAGATCCCACTGTATCAGGTCCCACTGTAACAGGTCCCACTGTAACAGATCCCACTGTAACAGATCCCACTGTAACAGATCCCACTGTAACAGGCCCCACTGTAACAGGTATCACTGTAACAGGTCTCACTGTAACAGGTCCCACTGTAACAGGTCTCACTGTAACAGGTCTCACTGTAACAGGTCCCACTGTAACAGGTCTCACTGTAACAGGTCTCACTGTAACAGGTCTCACTGTAACAGGTCCCACTGTAACAGGCCCCACTGTAACAGGTCTCACTGTAACAGGTCTCACTGTAACAGGTCTCACTGTAACAGGTCCCACTGTAACAGGTCCCACTGTAACAGGTCTCACTGTAACAGGTCTCACTGTAACAGGTCTCACTGTAACCGGTCTCACTGTAACAGGTCTCACTGTAACAGGTCCCACTGTAACAGGTCTCACTGTAACAGGTCTCACTGTAACAGGTCTCACTGTAACAGGTCCCACTGTAACAGGTCCCACTGTAACAGGCCCCACTGTAACAGGTCCCACTGTAACAGGTCTCACTGTAACAGGTCCCACTGTAACAGGTCTCACTGTAACAGGTCCCACTGTATTAGGTGTGCTAGGAATGGTCAGAGCTGCGGTCAGGGGTCAGGCTGGGTCAGGGTTAAAGCTGGGTTCCGGGGTCAGGGTCTTGTGAGGTGTGCTGGGAAGCAGTAATGTTGAGTCATTACAGTCATTCAGCTGGTCTCTTTATCCAGTCTGTTAAATCTTAATGAGTTTGTAGTGAGATCCTTTCAGGTGAGCAGGATGTGTTTGTGTGGGGTGTGTATGCGTGGGGTGTGTGTGTGTGTGTGTGGTAGTGTGTGTGTGCGTGTATTGTCTGTGATCCATTCTCCTCCATCCATTAGTGAGAGTGATGATATTGTGTTGAGGGATAGAGGTGTGTGTTTATCTGAAGGGATCATGGATCAGGTTCAGATGAAAGCTACAGAGAGCTGCTTGCTGCTGTGTGTGTGTGTGTGTGTGTGTGTGTGTGTGTTAATGTCTGTGTGCTAATGTATGTGTATTAATATGCATGCGTTAATGTGTGTGTGTGTGTGTTGATGTGAGTGTGCGTGTGAGAGAATGAGCATGTGGGAGGCCCGGAGTGCGAGGGGGGCTGTGGGCCCCCCCCCCCCCATGTGTGTCAGGGGTGTGAGGGGGGCTGTGACAGGGGGTGTGTCCTCAGGTGTGTGAGCAGCTGTGTGTGTCCCTGCAGGCTTGCCGTACACCATGCTAAGTTAAGGCCGGGCCAGGCCTGGCTCACCATCATGCTGAAGCGACTGGACAAGATCCGCTTCAGAGGGAACAAGAGGGACGAGCTGCTGGACCTGCCTGAGTCCCCCAACACCTCTGACAACGAATGTAGCGAGGACACGCCCCCTAGGACACGCCCCCCTCCCAGAGAGCTGGACGACCTGAGAGATCCTGTAAGTGTGTGTGTGTGAGTGTGTGTGTGTGTGTGTGAGTGTGTGTTAGGCAGGGATGAGTGTGTGCCTGTGTGGGAGGATTCAAACAGCTGCTGTGGATGGAAGTGTGTGTCTATGGAAGTGTGAGTATCTTGTTGTGTATCTGTGTGTGTGTGTGTTCTCTGTCAGATTTGGGGATGAATATCCCCCTCAGTACAACACTGGTGAGTCACAGGAAACCAAGAATAACCCAGCTACCAACACACACATTCAGAGAGATGCTTCTACCTTTAGAACTCCCTCACTGTCTTTCTATCGCTCTCTCTCTCTCCCCCTTCTCTCTCCCTATCTCTCTCTGTTTCTCCCCCCATCTCTCCCCCCCTTCTCTCTCCCTATCTCTCTCTGTTTCTCCCCTCTCTCTCCCCCTTCTCTCTCCCTATCTCTCTCTGTTTCTCCCCTCTCTCTCCCCCTTCTCTCTCCCTATCTATCTCTGTTTCTCCCCTTTCTCTCTCCCCCTTCTCTCTCCCTATCTCTCTCTGTTTCTCCCCTCTCTCTCCCCCTTCTCTCTCCCCATCTCTCTCTGTAACTCTTTCCTTCCTCTTTCTCTCATCCTCAGCAGCATGTTCTGGCTTTGTCCCAAAGCACAGCCTCCTCCTTTTATTTCTGTATGATGTCTCTCTGTATATGGTGTGTGTGTGCGCGCCTGGCTGGCTACAGGGGGGGAAAGCTGCTGCAGAGTGTGTGTGTGTGTGTGTTAAAGGGACACCATACTCGCTGGTATGCTGAACCTGCATTGGCTCACAGAAGCAACTGCAGCTCTCTCTTGCTCCTCCCCCTCCTCCTCCTCCTTCTCCTCCTCTCTCTCTCTCCCTCCCATCCTCCCCCTCTCTCTCCCTCCTCCTCTCCTCCCTCCTCCTCTCCTCCTTCCGTCTCTCTCTGCTGGTATTTCTCTGTCGTCATTCTCTTCTCCTCCATCTATTTTTCCTCCATTCATCTTGTCTTTTCTTCAGCGATTATTCAGCCTTGTTTGCACACACACACACCCTCACTTGCGCGCGCACACACACACACACACAGCGGGCTGCATGGTGTGTGTGACGTCTTTAGCTGAGTGACTCATCAGTGTTGCTGCTGTTAGAGGACAGAGAGGATCCTCTGCTGCTCTGCATCCAGGAGGAAGTCCAGCCTGCCTGGAGCAGCTGTGAGTGTGTGTGTCTGTGTGTGTGTGTTGATACTGTGTGTGGACAGTGTGTGTGTGTGTTGATACTAACTGTGTGTGTAGTGTGTGTGTGTTGATACTGTGTGTGTAGTGTGTATGGTGTGTGTTTGTGTTGATACTGTGTTTGGTATGGAGTGTGTGTGAAGTGCAGCGTGTCTGGACAGTGGTGTGTGTAATAGGTGTGTGTGTGGCCAGTGTGTGTGTGTATTGTGTGGTGTGTGTGGACAGGGTGTGTGTTTGTGTGTGTGTGTGTGTGTGGACAGTGTGTGTGTGTAGTAAAGTGTGGCTGACAGACTTCACAGATTTAAACTTTTTTTTTTTTTGCTTGGATGTCAAGAAATAATCCAGTCCATGTCACCAAATACAGATTAAAGTAACAAGTCTGTCTTTAAAAAGTAGAAACTCCAGATATTTGTGTACAAAAATGTAGAAGAGAAATAAAGGGAAGAGAGAAAAGGAGTGAAGTACAAAGGTGTCATGAAAAGTAGATGAAGTATTTGTACTTTGTTACTTCCCATCTCAGATTGTGTGTTTGCTTAGCGTGTTCATCATGTGAGTCTTCATGTACACGTGTGTGTGTGTGTGTGTGTGTGTGTGTGTGCAGGCTGGTTCAGGAGCTCTCATGGCTGCTGCTATCCAGGACTTCCAGAGGACAGAGTCTGATCGTCTGAGTGAGGTCAAAGGTCACCTGGAGATAGCCTTACTGGAGAAGCACTTCCTGCGTGAGTAAACAGCTACTACAGGGCGGCCATGTTGAGCTGCTCTGTGTTAGAGAGAGGACGCGTGGAAGATGTAGCTCTCTCTCCCTCTCTCTTCCTCTGTCCCTCTCTCTCCCTCTCTCTTCCTCTGTCCCTCTCTCTCCCTCTCTCCCTCTCTCTCCCTCTCTCTCCCTCTCTCTCCCTCTCTCTCCCTCTCTCCCCCTCTCTCTCCCTCTCTCCCTCTCTCCCCCTCTCTCCCCCTCTATCTCCCTCTCTCTCCCTCTCTCTCCCTCTCTCCCCCTCTCTCTCCCTCTCTCCCCCTCTCTCCCCCTCTCTCCCCCTCTATCTCCCTCTCTCTCCCTCTCTCTCCCTCTCTCTCCCCCTCTCTCTCCCTCTCTCTCCCTCTCTCCCCCTCTCTCTCCCTCTCTCTCCCTCTCTCTCCCTATCTCTCCCTCTCTCTTCCTCTGTCCCTCTCTCTCCCTCTCTTCCCCAGTCCCTCTCTCTCCCTCTCTCCCTCTCTCCCTCTCTTCCTCAGTCCCTCTCTCTTCCTCTCTCTCCCGCCCTCTCCCTCTCTCTCCCACTTTCTCCCTCTCTTCCTTTGTCCCTTTCTCTCCCTCTCTTCCTCGGTCTCTCACTCTTCCTCTTCCTCTCTTCCTCTGTCCCTCACTCTCCTTCCCTTGGTCTCTCTCTCTCCTTCCCTCTCTCTCTCCTTCCCTCTCTCTCTCTCTCTCTCTCTCTCTCTCTCTCTCTCTCTCTCTCCCTCCCTCTCTCTCCCTCTCTTCCTCGGTCTCGGTCTCTTCCTCTCTCCTCCTTCTCTATGTCTTCTGCTGTTAGTAGTCTAATTTGACTTGTGGCACCACTGAACCATGAGAATCCATTAGCTGTTCTCTCCTCTCTCCTCCCCCCTTTTCCTCCTCTCCCCTCCGCCCTCCTCCCTGTGTGTGATAGGGGACACAGCACCACAATGATGATGTAAATTATGTAAGGCTGTGTAGAGGCTGCCAACACCATCATTTACCCTCCTGTACACCCCCCCCCCCCTGATGTTCTGCTTCCTGTTAATGTCTGCTTCCTGTTCTCCCTACCATGGAGAGAGAGAGAGAGAGAGAGAGAGAGAGAGAGAGAGAGCAGGCAGGCAGCAGGTCAGATAAAGGAGTCTTTGTCTCTGCAGTTCTGGACTGAAGCTCAGCTCACCCTGTACTTGAGCTTTCATCTGTGTTCTTAAACAGCAGATTACACACACACTCTAACTCACAATGGCTACAATGTGTGTGTGTGTGTGTATGTGCTGGCCTGACCTCAGTTGGTCTGGTTGCAGATCTGCAGGACCACAGAACTCAGGAGAGCACATGTGCTGCTGGTCTGCTGTGGTGGTCAACTACCTGATCTGCTGTAAACAGAGAGAGAGAGAGAGAGAGACAGAGAGAGAGAGAGAGAGACAGAGAGGGAGAGAGACAGAGAGGGAGAGAGACAGAGAGAGACAGAGAGGGAGAGAGACAGAGAGAGACACAGAGACAGAGAGACACAGAGAGAGAGGGACAGAGAGAGAGGGACAGAGAGATGGACTACCTGGATGTAGAGTTGCTGCTTGATGGAGTAGCTGACAGGATCAGCAATCACAAGGGACACCTGAGTAAGATAACTGCTCTGTTCTCTCTTTCTCTCTCTGTCCCTCTGTCTCTCTCTCTCTCTCTCTCTCTCTCTCTCTGTCTCTCTATCGCTCACTCTTTATATATGTATAATCTGTAAAGTTCTTCTGTTTCTGCAAAGCGCATCTGTTAGTCAGGTGGCTGAGTGTTTAGGGAATCGGGCTAGTAATCCGAATGTGCCAACATGACGTTGTGTCCTTGGGCAAGGCACTTCACCCGACTGTCCTCAGGGGGGAATGTCCCTGTGCTTACTGTAAGTCGCTCTGGTTAAGTCTGATAAATGACTACATGTGAATGATGACAAGAGGAGTAAACATGCCTTCCTCAGTTAGAGAGGGGAGAGGAGAGGAGGAGGGAGGGGAGACGAAAGGAGAGGAGGGGAGAGGAGGGTAGGAGGAGAGGAGGGGAGGAGGAGAGGAGGGGAGGAGGAGAGGAGAGGAGGAGTGGAGAGGAGGAGAGGAGTGGAGGGGAGGAGAGGAGTGGAGAGGAGGAGAGGAGTGGAGAGAAGGAGAGGAGTGAGAGGAGAGGAGTGGAGAGGAGAGGAGAGGAGGAGTGGAGAGGAGAGGAGGAGGGGAGGATGAGAGGAGGAGGAGAGGAGGAGTGGAGAGGAGGAGAGTGGAGAGGAGGAGAGGAGGAGGAGTGGAGAGGAGGAGAGTGGAGAGGAGGAGAGGAGGAGGAGAGGAGGAGTGGAGAGGAGGAGAGGAGAGGAGGAGGGGAGGAGAGGAGTGGATGAGGAGAAGAGAGGAGGAGAGGAGGAGAGGAGTGGAGAGGAGGAGAGGAGTGGAGGAGTGGAGAGGAGGAGTGGAGAGGAGGACATGAGAGGAGGAGTGGAGGAGAGGAGAGGAGGAGAGGAGGAGAGGAGGAGAGGAGTGGAGGAGTGGAGAGGAGGAGTGGAGAGGAGGAGAGGAGAGGAGGAGTGGAGGAGAGGAGAGGAGGAGAGGAGTTTGGATAGAAGGATAATCTGAGGAATGTAAAGCCCAGAGGTGCATCAACTGTACTTTCCCACAATGCAGTTCTCCAGTCAGCTGTGTTTCTAATAGGCTTACTAACAGGACATCACTAAGCTACTTAACCTTCTCTGATGCTGTAACCCCCCCCCCCTCTCTCTCTCTCTCTCTCTCTGTGTCTCTCTCTCTGTGTCTCTCTGTCTCTCTCTCTTTCTCTTGCTCTCTCTCTCTCTCCCTCACACACACAGATGATGATGATGTGATAATAACTGATGGTGTGTGTGTGTGTGTGTGTGTGTGTGTGGAGGACGTCAGGTGGCTGAGCGGTTAGGGAATCAGAATGTTGCCGATTATCGATCGTATTTGATTATCGATTGTATTTGCTGTATGTCGCTCTGGACAAGAGCGTCTGGTAAATGACTAAAAGTAAATGTGTATATGTGTGTGTGCGCGCCTGCCTGTGTGTGTGTGTGTGTGTGTGTGTGTGTGTGTGTGTGCACCCCAGAGGAGGAGCTGAGGAAGTTGAGGGAGGAGATCAATGTTGACACCCTGAAACAGGAACTAGAGAGAGAGAGAGGGAGGAGACTGGACCTGGAGCACAAGATGAACGAAGTTCTCAAATCCAGGTGACATACAAGATCCACCTCTCCCTACCTCTCTCTCTCCCCTCTCTGTCTCCCCCTCTCTCCTTCTCTCTCCCTCCTTCTCTGATTAAATTTAGACTTCTCAACAGTCTGAGGTTACATGTCCTCATGGAGCCTGTGTGTGTGTTTGTGTGTGTTTGTGAGTGTTGGTGTGTGTGTTTGTGTTTGTGTGGGTGTATGTGTGTTCTTGTGTGTGTGTTTGTTTGTGTTAGGTTGGAAGACTCCCCGCCCCTCCCTCCCAGGAAAGCCCCGCCCCCCTCTGCCAACGGTGCAGGTAAGAAGTGTGTGTGTGTGTGTGTGGAGGGGTAGGGGTGTGTGGGGTAGGAGGAGGGGTAGGGGTAGGTGTGCGTGGGGTAGGAGGAGGGGTAGAGGTAGGTGTGTGGGGTAGGAGAAGGGGTAGGGGTAGGTGTGTGTGGGGTAGGTGTGTGTGGGGTAGGAGGAGGGGTAGGGGTAGGTGTGTGTGGGGTAGGAGGAGGGGTAGGGGTAGGTGTGTGTGGGGTAGGAGGAGGGGTAGGGGTAGGTGTGTGTGGAGTAGTAGGAGGGGTAGGTGTGTGTGGGGTAGGAGGAGGGGTAGGTGTGTGTGGGGTAGGAGGAGGGGTAGGTGTGTGTGGGGTAGGAGGAGGGGTAGGTGTGTGTGGGGTAGGTGTGTGTGTGTTAACCAAGCAGCCAGACTGTGCTGATGGGTGGAGTTGTGGTATTTATGGAAATGGGCTACATTTGTAGATCAACTAATCTAGGGCAGAGAACCTTATGGTGCTTCAGACTGTGTGTGTGTGTCTATCTGTCTGTGTGTGTGCGTGTGTGTGTCTGTGTGTGTGTCTGTCTGTCTGTGTGTGTGTGTCTCTGTGTGTGTGTGTGTGTGTGTGTGTGTGGTTTGGGCTTGGTGACTAATTCAGGTTAATGGGAGTCTGCTATTAAACCTGATTGAAACAATCCTCTCTCCTCTACCTGGACAATCCTCCTCCTCCCCTCCTCCCCCTCCTCCCCCAGACAGGGGCGGGGGGGTGTGCTCGCGGCTCCAGAAGTGGCTGTGTGATCGGGTGGGCGTCTACATGGAGGACTTCCACTTCCAACCTGAAGAGAGCGCTGTGGAGGCAGAGGAGCCACTCAGTGCTAAGAGGTGAGGGGGGGAGACAGACAGGTCAGACAGGTCAGACAGACAGGTCAATTGGTGTGTATCTCCAGTCTGCTGTGTATCTCAGTGTTACGTCAGTGTCTCTCTCTCTCTCTCTCTCTCTCTCTCTCTCTCTCTCTCTCTCTCTCTCTCTCTCTCTCTCTCCCCTCAGGTTAACAGAGAACATGAGGCGACTCAGTAAGTACCACTTCCTGTGTTCATCATCCAGTCTCTCACCCAGCCTCTCTTTAGAGGCAGCCTGTGTCTGCCCCAGCCTCTCTTTAGAGGCAGCCTCTCACCCAGCCTCTCTGTTTCAGAGCGAGGAGCTCGTCCGGTCACTAACTTCATGAGGAACCTGTCAGCTCTGTCCAACTGGCACTCTGTCTACACCTCTGCCTTCGCATTCATAGTGAGTAGCTCTCTATCTCTATCTATCTATCTATCTATCTGTGTATCTCTGTCTATCTCTCTGTCTATCTCTCTGTCTATCTCTATCTATCTCTCTATCTGTCTATCTCTGTCTATCTCTCTGTCTATCTCTGTCTATCTCTCTGTCTATCTCTATATATCCTCTATCTCTCTATATCTATATATCTCTCTCTGTCGCTATCTATATCTCTCTCTTTTTCTCTCTCTATCTCTATATCTCTGACTCTCCCTCTCTCTCCCTCCCTCCCCCCCTCTCTCCCTCTGCTGTGACTTTACGTGTGTGTGTGTGTGTGTGTGTCAGATCTACATGAATGCAGCGTGGCATGGTTGGGCCGTCCCCATGTTCCTGTTCCTGGCTATACTGAGGCTCTCCCTCAACTACCTCATCTCCAGGTCAGCTCCTCCCCCCGGCGGGTCACATGACCACGTCCTGACATCATCATCATCATGCCACTAGAATGGAGCAGGGTTTTATGTTTATGTTAAGTTTAATTATCCACCTCTCCCCCTATCTCTCCCTCTCTCTCTCTCCCTCTCTCTCCCTCTCCCTCCCCCCTCTCTCTCTCTCCCTCCCCCTCTCCCTCTCTCTCTCTCTCTCTCTCTCTCCCTCTCTCTCCCTCCCTACCTCGCTCTCTCTCCCTCCCCCCCCCCTCTCTCTCACCCTCTCTGTCTCTCCCTCTCACTCTCTCTCCAGAGGATGGAGAATTCAGTGGAGTATTGTACCTGAAGTGTCAGAGCCTGTGGTAAGAACCACTCCCCTCCACTTCCTGTCCATCCATATCTCCACAGGAAGTGGCTGTTATTACTTCCTGTGTTCTCCCCTGTAGGAGCCTCCAAAGGAAGACCTGACTGTGTCTGAGAAGTTCCAGCTGGTCCTCGATGTAGCGCAGAAAGCACAGGTACCCTAACACCTTACCAGGAACCCTAACACCTTACCATACCTTACCAGGAACCCTAACAGCATCATCAGATCAACAGATCATGTGACTTGGTGCTGATATCATGTGACTTGATGCTGATATCGTTTCTCATGTCCTAGAATCTCTTTGGGAAGATGGCCGATGTTTTGGAGAAAATCAAAAAGTAAGTCACTGAATTAATCGACTATTGAATCAGTGAATCACTGCTACAGAATCACTGTTTGTGAGTCAGTGACTCCCAGTCAGTGAATCCTTGAATGTCCAGTGGAATAAGATTGTTCGCTTGCAGGAGTCAACATGGTCTACCTGTAGACAAAACATTCAATCCTACATCTCTCTGTGTGTGTGTGTGTTTTTCTGTGTGTGTGTGTGTTCTCTGTGTGTTTCTCTGTGTGTTTGTTTCTCTGTGTGTGTTTGTTTCTCTGTGTGTGTTTGTTTATCTGTGTGTGTGTTTTTCTGTGTGTGTGTTCTCTGTGTGTGTGTGTTCTCTGTGTGTGTGTTTTTCTCTGTGTGTGTGTGTTACTCTGTGTGTGTGTTGTCTCTGTGTGTGTGTTGTCTCTGTGTGTGTGTGTTCTTCTCTGTGTGTGTGTGTTTATCTGTGTGTGTTTCTCTCTGTGTGTGTGTTCTGTGTGTGTGTCAGCCTGTTCATGTGGGTGCAGCCTGAGATCACTCAGAAGCTGTATGTGTCTCTGTGGATCGCCTTCATCTCCTCCTGTCTGCTGCCGTACAAGCTGGTGGGCTTCATGATGGGTGAGACACACACACAGAGACACACACACACACACACAGGGACACAAACAGGGACACACACAGAGAGACACACAGGGACACACACAGAGAGACACACAGGGACACACACAGAGAGACACGCACACACACAGGGACACACACAGGGACACACACAGAGACACACACACAGGGACACACACACACAGGGACACACACACAGAGACACACACACAGGGACACACATAGAGACACACACACACACAGGGACACACACAGAGACACAGACACACACACAGGGACACACAGAAACACACACACACACACACACAGGGACACACAGAGACACACACAGAGACACACAATCTCTCACAAACAGTCTTTCTGTCTCTTACACACACACAAAGTATTACATAACATGGGAAATAAACAGCTACTCTCTATTTCTCTCTATTTACATGTGTAAATGAGTGTTTTACCTGCTGTGTTATACTCTACCCCTCCCTCCCTCCCTCCCTCCCCCAGGTCTGTATGCCGGGGTTAAGTTCTTCATCATTGACTTCCTGTTTAAGAGCTGTCCTAAGCTCAGAGACAAGTATGACACTCCTTACATGGTGTGGAGGCTCCTCCCCACTGACCCCCAGCTGAAGGAACGCACGAACGCCAACGTGGCACGGAGGGTGAGACGCACACACACACACACACACACACACTTACACACATGCACACACACACGCACACACACACATGCACACACACATGCAGGCACTGAAACATAAGCCAACAACACATACTGTGTTCAACACATACTGTAATCATCTGACACAGATTAGGCTGAGACCACTAGAGAGAGAGAGAGAAAGAGAGAGAGAGAGAGGGGGGGGGAGGGGCAGGGTGTGTGTGTGTGTGTGTGTGTGTGTGTGTGTGTGTGTGTGTGTGTGTGTGTGTGGGGGTGTGTGGGTGTGTGTGTGTGTATGTGTGTGTAGTGACCCCCCCACATGTCTTGTTTTCTCTCTCCCAGCTGTCTGCTTGTGAGAAGGTAGGGAGAGATTGTTACCTAGTACCTGTGTTTGCAGCAGCCTCCCTCAGCCCGGGTGTGTGTGTGTGTGTGTGCGTGCGTGCGTGCGTGCGTGCGTGCGTGCGTGCGTGCGTGTGTGTGAAGTCCTGTAGAATTATATGAGCTCCCTCTCTGTAGAAAAATGTACCTTTAACAAAGACTAAATAAGCACTTAGCACACCAACCCTAGAACATACCTCTACCCTCTAGAACTAGCAAGGACTAGCGTAGAACCCTAGAACACCTGAACTAGAACTGTGGAACTCCTCTAGAACTATATTTAGTACTTATTTCTAATCTAACTCTGTAAAATCAATCCTTTCTAACCCTCAAGGAAAATCAGCTGGTAAGATTCTCTAAAGACAGTTCTTCATCTACATGTGTAGCTTAGTAATAGATGCATATTACCAGGAGTGTACTAGTGACAGGTGTGTATTACCAGGTGTGTACTAGTGACAGGTGTGTATTACCAGGGGTGTACTAGTGACAGGTGTGTATTACCAGGTGTGTACTAGTGACAGGTGTATATTACCAGGGGTGTACTAGTGACAGCTGTGTATTACCAGGAGTGTACTAGTGACAGCTGTGTATTACCAGGAGTGTACTAGTGACAGGTGTATATTACCAGGTGTGTACTAACATCCTTCCCAGGGGGCCTTGCTTGCCAGAGCATGCTAACAGAAAGTCCCAGCATCCAGCAGCATGCCCTTATTGGCTGAAGCGTTCTGTAGCCACACCCTCAGCGCATTAACTCCCTGCCATGCCACTCCCCACCTGCAGAGAGAGCCAATCAGAGTAGTGGAAGAGGGTTCCTAGACGTTCACACTAACAGAAACCTGTGTGTGTGTGTGTGTGTGTGTGTGTGTGTGTGGGGGGGGGGGGGGGGGGGGGGCCAGAACGGGACTTGTGCTGCGCTTTGCACGAGGCTCCGCCTCCAACGCTGCTCCATGATAACAGGGTGATCTGATGGACATGACTCATTCACCTGTTCACCTCCTCCTCATCACCTCCTCTACACCTCTTCTCTTCCTCTCCTCTTCTTCCTCTCCTCCTCCCCCCCCCCCTCCTCCTCCTCTTCTTCCCCTCCTCCTCCTGTCCTCCTCCTCTCTCCAGATTCAGCCGGTGGTCTCCAGGAGCAGTTTGGCTGCGGTGCCTTGTGGTCTAACCAGAGAAGAAGAGAGCTCCCGCAGCCACAGTACCAAGAAGGGAGCCTTCCATGAGGTGTTCAGCCTCCCAGACACAGAGCGCCCCCTGGCAGGTGAGACGCCTTACTGCAGCAGGACACTCACTGTCTGTGTGTGTGTGTGTAGTAACTCTGCTGTCTCTCTGCAGTGTGTGTGTGTGTAACTCTGCTCTTTCTCTGCAGTGTGTGTGTGTGTGTGTGTGTGTGTGTGTGTAACTCTGCTCTCTCTCTGCAGTGTGTGTGTGTGTGTGTGTGTGTGTGTGTGTAACTCTGCTCTCTCTGCAGTGTGTGTGTGGTAACTCTGCTCTCTCTCTGCAGTGTGTGTGTGTAACTGCTCTCTCTCTGCAGTGTGTGTGTGTGTGTGTGTGTAACTCTGCTCTCTCTCTGCAGTGTGTGTGGTAACTCTGCTCTCTCTCTGCAGTGTGTGTGTGTGTGTGTAACTCTGCTCTCTCTCTGCAGTGTGTGTGTGGTAGCTCTGCTCTCTCTCTGCAGTGTGTGTGTGGTAACTCTGCTGTCTCTTTGCAGAGTGTGTGTGTGTGTGTGTGTGTGTGTGTGTAACTCTGCTCTCTCTCTGCAGTGTGTGTGTGTGTGTGTGTGTGTGTGTGTGTGTGTGTGTGTGCGTGTGTGTGTGTGTGTGTGTGTGTAACTGTGCTCTCTCTCTGCAGTGTGTGAGAGCGGCTGGAGATGCTGTCTGATCAACAGAGACAGGAAGATGCCAACAGACTACATCAGGAACGGAGTGCTCTACGTCACAGAGAGGTCAGGGGTCAGGACAGGGGTCAGGACAGGGGTCAGGGGTACCTGGGATGGGCAAAAAAGGGGGAATTACAGGAATCCCTTCAAATTGCCCCTCTCTCTTCTCCTCCCCCTCTTTTCCTCTCATCCTCCTCCCCCTCTCCTCCCCTCTTCCTCTTCCTCCTCCTCTCCTCAGCTACCTCTGCTTTGAGAGCTCCAGTTCCAGATCTGTTCCCTCTAAGAAGAATAAAGTCATTAAGCTGGTGGACATCACTGACATACAGAAGGTGTGTGTGTGTGTGTTTCTGTGTGTTATACCTCATCTAATATTTCATCTAATACAGCCATCTTGTTGTGTTGCATTTCATGAATCCTCTCTCTCTCTCTCTGTCTCTCTCTGTCTCTCTCTGTCTCTCTCTCTCTCTCAGTACAAAGTTCTGTCTGTTCTTCCTGGTTCTGGGATGGGCATCTCCATAGCTACTCCCTCCACACAGAAGGTAGGGGACTCAGTTGAGCTGTCTCCTCTCCTCCTCTCTTCTCTGTCCTCTCCTCCTCTCTTCTCCTCCTCTCCTCCTCTTCTCCTCCATCTCCTCCTCTCTTCTCTCTCCTCTCCCCTGTCCTCCTCTCCTCCCTCCTCCCCTCCCTCTCCTCCTCCTCTCCTCCCTCTCCTCCTCTCTTCTCTCTCTTCTCCCCTCTCCTCCTTCTCCCTCTCCTCCCTCCTCTCCTCCTCTCCTCCCTCTCCTCCCTCTCCTCCTCCCTCTCCTCCCTCCTCTCCTCCTCTCCTCCTCTTCTCCAACTCCTCCTCTCTTCTCTCTCTTCTCCCCTCTCCTCCTCCTCTCCTCCTTCTCCCCCTCCTCTCCTCCCTCTCCTCCCTCCTCTCCTCCTCTCCTCCCTCTCCTCCTCCCTCCTCTCCATCTCTGAAGTATTAAACATTGAGGCTTCTCCTCCCTGATGACCCAGGCCTGTAAACATGCCCTCTGCCCTCCTGTGTTCTCCAGCCTCTGGTGTTTGGTGCCATGATCCACAGAGATGAAGCATTTGAGGCCATCTTCACCCAGTACATGAAGATCATGAGCACCAGCAGACCCACCACCAGCAGGCCTCCAGGGAACCCTGAACTCTAGTGTCCCACTGAGAGAGCCTCAGGCTGGGCTTCACATCTGTGACACCCCCCTCCCCTATACTGGATCTCCATGCTTTAAAGGATAGTGAGCTCTCTCTGAGTGAGAGAGAGAGAGAGACGTGTGTGTGTGTGTGTGTGTGTGTGTGTGTGATGATATAGGTCAGAGGGACTTTTTTATGAAAGACTTCTCCTCAGTAGCAAGGAGGCTGGATCTCTCTGCTTTCTGATTCACTTAGTGTCCATGAGCATGTGTGAGAGTGTGTGTGAGAGAGTGTGTGAGAGTGTGTGTGTGTGAGAGTGTGTGTGTGAGAGTTTGTGTGTGCTCACCCTCACCAGATCATCTCCTGATCGCTGTAGTGTCAGCTTCCTGCTTCCTGTGGTGCGTCAGTGTTACTGGTTCCACTTCCTGTGGTGCGTCAGTGTTACTGGTTCTACTTCCTGCAGAGCAGGAATCAGAGCTATGATCACATGACCAAATGTTGTGACTGCTGGGTAACCATGGGGTCACCTTGGGGTCATCAGAAGTGCTTCTGTGTTTCCAGTTTATCTCGAGTTGACAGCTGACACGGTGTTTGTGGGAGGGGCTCTGCTAGTGACACAGTGTTTGTGGGAGGGGCTCTGCTAGTGACAC
Source organism: Neosalanx taihuensis (assembly GCA_030340665.1). Taxonomy (NCBI): domain Eukaryota; kingdom Metazoa; phylum Chordata; class Actinopteri; order Osmeriformes; family Salangidae; genus Neosalanx; species Neosalanx taihuensis. The sequence goes on from CM059307.1 coordinate 6,745,753, forward strand.
AGTGTTTGTGGGAGGGGCTCTGCTAGTGACACAGTGTTTGTGGGAGGGGCTGTGTTAGTGACACAGTGTTTGTGGGAGGGGCTCTGCTAGTGACACGGTGTTTGTGGGAGGGGCTCTGCTAGTGACACAGTGTTTGTGGGAGGGGCTCTGCTAGTGACAGTGTTTGTGGGAGGGGCTCTGCTAGTGACACGGTGTTTGTGGGAGGGGCTCTGCTTGTGATACGGTGTTTGTGGGAGGGGCTGTGTTAGTGACACAGTGTTTGTTGGAGGGGCTCTGCTAGTGACACGGTGTTTGTGGGAGGGGCTCTGCTAGTGACACAGTGTTTGTGGGAGGGGCTCTGCTAGTGACACGGTGTTTGTGGGAGGGGCTCTGCTAGTGACACGGTGTTTGTGGGAGGGGCTCTGCTAGGGACACAGTGTTTGTGGGAGGGGCTCTGCTAGTGACACGGTGTTTGTGGGAGGGGCTCTGCTAGGGACACAGTGTTTGTGGGAGGGGCTCTGCTAGTGACACAGTGTTTGTGGGAGGGGCTCTGCTAGTGACACAGTGTTTGTGGGAGGGGCTCTGCTAGTGACACAGTGTTTGTGGGAGGGGCTCTGCTAGTGACAAAACATCACAGTACAGTTAGAGTCTGTCCTTCTTACAGTCTGAACTTTGACCCCCCTGTACCTGCAGTATGTATACTCTGGTATGGCTGAAAATTTGTCCCACCCCCCCCCAAAAAACGATTTGATTTCCATGTTACTAATCAGTCTATATGCAGGGTCTTGGTCTGTCCTGTAGGGGGCGACTGTAACTGAAGCACAGAATGTTTCATGTGGTAAAAACACACTAAGCTTCTTGGTTCTTGTTGGGTGTTTTGGTGTAATTTTTTTTTTTTGCCAAATGCTTTTGAAAAAAGCGTCTATTCAGAGATTACGTTATGATGCTGTTAGCTCAGATTAAAGTCAGTGTTTTTTTATTATTGTTGTTGTTAACGTCTTTTTGGAGCCCCTCGTGTTAGGGGCGGGGCTGTGAAGGAAGGACAGACTTCATTGGTTGCCTGTTTAGTTTCTTAAACTGCCTAATTGGTTCTTGTGTCTACGCTCACCAGTCACATGACTGTCTCTTCTCAAGGTCAGCCAATCACAAACTCATGGCGACATCAGCAGCTATCCTTCTAGAAAGATGTCTAGTTCAAACATCGTAAGTATGTTCCACATCGCAGTGTTAAGAATACTAACCCTGCACAGCTACTAATACAGTGAACTAAAACAGTGTCCATGTGGTGGAGACGGCCATGTTGACTTGGTGGGCACATGACCCAGTGTCGGTTCAGTGATTTGTACCTGAATCAGAATCAGAATCAAAATAGATTCTGATTCTGATTCTGTGTGTATCTGACTGACCTCTGCTGTTTCCTCCCATCAGTCCACTGTGCTTCACTAAGGACAGGGAGGTTTATAAACTGTACAATGTACAAACTAAAGGGTTTTTAAAAACATAACAATGACTTCTGTCGTTATAGAATGACAATATAAGTGATGTGCAATTTGTTAATTTAAGTAAAAGACTTAAATTACTTTTGATGGTCTTTTTTTAGAGGTGGGGGGGAAGTAACTGAAGTTTTAGAAGAAGAGACGCTTATTAATGACTGAGGATGATGTTAGACAGGTCAACAGACAGACCGGTCAACAGACAGGTCAACAGACAGGTCAACAGACAGACAGGCCAACAGACAGGTCAACAGACAGACAGGTCAACAGACAGGTCAACAGACAGGCCAACAGACAGGTCAACAGACAGGCCAACAGACAGGTCAACAGACAGACAGGTCAACAGACAGACAGGTCAACAGACAGGCCAACAGACAGGCAGGCCAACAAACAGGCCAACAGACAGGTCAACAGACAGACAGGTCAACAGACAGACAGGTCAACAGACAGGTCAACAGACAGGTCAACAGACAGACAGGCCAACAGACGGTCAACAGACAGACAGGTCAACAGACAGGCCAACAGACAGACAGGCCAACAGACAGGTCAACAGACAGACAGGTCAACAGACAGACAGGTCCACCGACCTGCTGCACCACAAGCTGAGCGCACTTTTGATTGGACGATATCCCGGAAGTGTCGGTCCAGCCAATCCCAGCAGCTTTTGCTCAGCCATCACCAACATGGCGGCCTGGTGAGTTGTGGCAGAGTTGGTGTAAATAAAGACACTTTAGACCATCAGAAACCTTCAACAGCATCCACACTGAGGAGTTAATGAGACACTGAGGAAGAGGAAGAGAAAGAGGAAGATGTCAAGTGACGGAAATAAGAAACAATTCTGGAAAAGGAACACAGCGAAGGTTCCTGGGAGGTAAGTGACGTGTTAGCTGCTAACATGCTAAGCTAACTAGCTGTCTCTTATTCTCTGCAGTAACAGAATAATCAGTTGACATTATCTAGGTTTGGTTAAAAACACGTTTTTACTTCACCAAGTTGAGTTTGTTACTCGAACCTTCTCTTTCTATAATGAGTGAAAGCTAGGCTAACTAGCTAAGCTAAATATCTAACGAGACTTTGGTGTTAACAGATCAGATCTTTAACTTAAAACCTTCCTGTAGCTGAACTAAACTGTAGAGTTTCACTTAAACACAGCAGATTGCTGTAAGGAAAGTGAGCTAGTTTCACTCTAACTCGTCTTTGTAAATATTGAATGATGTGTCTTGTTGCTATGGGGACAGTTTATCCATGTTGCCAATATCAACTACGAACAAACATGTTTCTGCTCCTTAACTGATGAAGACAGATTATAATGAGCATTACTGATGGTCAGATCTGAGTCCCTCAGCAGTACAGGGTTGGTCAGTGTAACTGTGGGTCATTGTGTGTTTCTCTCCTCAGCATACAGCATGTTTACGGGGCTCAACATCCTCCTATTGACCCTCTGCTACATGCCAAGTAAGTTCAGATCAACATCACACTGTCACTGTGTTACACTAGACTATAAACCAGCTGTATCTGTACCACTCTGTCTACCTTCAACTATACACTCATACATGTCATCATCCACATAACTGGTCATTATGGTGTTGTGAGAGGGTCATTATGTGGTTCAGGTGTTGTGAGAGGGTCATTATTTACATTTACATTTATTCATTTAGCAGACGCTTTTATCCAAAGCGACTTACAAGAGAGAGCTTTTACAAAGAGCATCAGTCATTGAGCATAGCAACGTGATAGACTCCGAACACAGTGGGTTTTTTAGATCGTGAATCATACATCATGAGAACCAATAAGTGCCAAGGGAAGAACTATAAATGCATAACACAACAATTGTGACCATAAAGCAAGAGATACAACAAACAACACTGGAAAGTCACCATATGGGGACCAACAGATTGTTCTAAAGCGCTTTAGATTATGTGAAGTGCCATACTATTCCTAAGTGCCATTAAATTCTTTGAATAGGTGAGTTTTAAGCCTTCTCTTGAAGGTGAGAAGGCAGTCTGTGCTTCTGATGGAGGTGGGGAGATGATTCCACCATTGGGGAGCCAGGCAGTGGAAGAGTTTGTGTTGCGCTCGGGCGCTCTTGAGGGGAGGTACCACTAGAAGGTTGTCAGCAGATGACCGTAGGTGACGGGTGGGGGTGTAGGGTTGGAGGAGAGAGTTGATATAGGTCAGGGCAGTCCCGGTTACAGCCCGGAAGGTCAGCACCAGGGTCTTGAATCTGATGCGGGCCATGACGGGAAGCGATGAGGGCGATGAGGAGTGGGGTGACATGACAGTGTCTGGGTAGGTTGAAAACCAGACGAGCGGCTGCATTCTGTATCCTCTGAAGGGGACGGATTGCATTTGCAGGAAGGCCGGCTAGTAGCGAGTTGCAGTAATCCAGCTTTGTGAGGACAAGGGCCTGGACTAGCAGTTGGGTGGAATGTTGAGAGAGGTATTTTCTGATTTTCCTGATGTTGTAGAGGGTGAATCTACATGACCGAGAGACTGCGGCAATGTGAGCTGTGAGGGAGAGCTCGTTGTCCAAGGTGACCCCCAGGTTCCTGGCCGAGGATGAAGGGGTCACTGTTATGTGGTTTTAGTGTGGTTGTGGTTTTAGTGTGGTGGTGTGGTAATGTGGTTTTCACATTATGTGGTTCAGGTGTTGTGAGGGGGTCATTATGGGGTTCAGGTATTGTGAGAGGGTCATTATGGGGTTCAGGTATTGTGAGAGGGTCATTATGTGGTTCAGGTATTGTGAGAGGGTCATTATGGGGTTCAGGTATTGTGAGAGGGTCATTATGGGGTTCAGGTATTGTGAGAGGGTCATTATGTGGTTCAGGTGTGTTTGTCACCTGTCTGACAGACAGACAAGATGGCATCTTTGTACTTAGTCACTCTCCCCTCTGAACACCTTAACCAGTCACTTATCCAGGGAACATCTGTTCTCATCAGACTGGAAAATCCAGTGGCCATGTTTACACCGTGAGGTAGCCATGACAACACTCTTCCTGTAGCCTTGGTTTCGGTCTTGTTGTTGTTGTTGTGTAGTTCTGACTGTCAGAAGGTTTGTTAGATTGTGAGGTAAGAGCTGCTGAGATGGGAGGGGTCAGCTGCTTCCAGTGACATGCTGAGCTGCTTCCTGTTCCTGCTTCCTGCCTCAATCGATGATTTATTCACATTTTGTTTCTTTTTTTAAATGTTATATATACTTGAAAAGTTGAACTTTTTGTGAGTGAAAGCGGAATGATGTAGCAGGAAGTCTGAACCAGCCTACCTGAGATTGTCAAAGCAACAAAGAAACCACAAGGATACAAATCCATTTCAATCATCTTTTATTGTCATGTTTTGCAAAGAATTGCTTTTATACACAAAGGATGAAGGTTTTGACAGATCCAGTGTGAGTGTTGTCAGTGACTCACCTGACAGGGAGAGTTACTGGACTGATTGTGTTCAGTTGTGCTTCGAGAAGGTTCTGATTCATGATTTGGTTGTTTGAATACGACAGTGTCTCTGTTCCACCAAGGTTAAAAAGGTTCTGCTGGGTGTGTGTGTGTGTGTGTTAGAGAGAGATGTTCCTGTGTGTAACTAGGGCGTCAGGTAGCGGAGTGGTAAGGGCGTTGGGCTAGTGGGCAGAAGGTTGCGAGTTTGATTTCCGGCTGTGCCATCATGACGTTGTGTCCTTGGGCAAGGCACTTCACCCTACTGTCCTCAGGGGGGAATGTCCCTGTACTTGCTGTAAGTCGCTCTGGATAAAAGCGTCTGATAAATGACTACATGTAACTATAATCCCCTCTCTCCCCCCCCCCCCCCTCCCCCCCAGCCTGATCAAAGCAGGCACCAGGCCCCCCCAGACCACCCCCGCCAAGCCTAAGAAAGCCACCACCTTCCAGGAGTTTGAGAGCATCACCAGCGACGCCTGGGATGTCGCCGACGACGACGACCAGCTGCTCGCCATGGCAACCGACAAGCTCAACATCCAGGTCGTCATGGAGACGGCCAACAAGGTGGGTGGTCTTTGTCGTACACATCCTGTAATGTTCCGGAGAGTTCCAGGAGCGGTTGTAGTTGTGGGTGGTTGTAGTTGTGGGTGGTTGTAGTTGTGGGTGGTTGTAGTTGTGGGTGGTTGTAGTTGTGGGTGGTTGTAGTACTGGGTGGTTGTAGTTGTGGGTGGTTGTAAATGTGGGTGGTTGTAGTTCTGGGTGGTTGTAAATGTGGGTGGTTGTAAATGTGGGTGGTTGTAGTTGTGGGTGGTTGTAGTTGTGGGTGGTTGTAAATGTGGGTGGTTGTAGTTGTGGGTGGTTGTAAATGTGGGTGGTTGTAGTTGTGGGTGGTTGTAGTTGTGGGTGGTTGTAGTTGTGGGTGGTTGTAGTTGTGGGTGGTTGTAGTTGTGGGTGGTTGTAGTTGTGGGTGGTTGTAAATGTGGGTGGTTGTAGTTGTGGGTGGTTGTAGTTGTGGGTGGTTGTAAATGTGGGTGGTTGTAGTTGTGGGTGGTTGTAGTTGTGGGTGGTTGTAAATGTGGGTGGTTGTAGTTGTGGGTGGTTGTAGTTGTGGGTGGTTGTAGTTGTGGGTGGTTGTAGTTGTGGGTGGTTGTAGTTGTGGGTGGTTGTAGTTGTGGGTGGTTGTAAATGTGGGTGGTTGTAGTTGTGGGTGGTTGTAGTTGTGGGTGGTTGTAAATGTGGGTGGTTGTAGTTGTGGGTGGTTGTAGTTGTGGGTGGTTGTAGTTGTGGGTGGTTGTAAATGTGGGTGGTTGTAGTTGTGGGTGGTTGTAGTTCTGGGTGGTTGTAGTTCTGGGTGGTTGTAGTTCTGGGTGGTTGTAGTTGTGGGTGGTTGTAGTTGTGGGTGGTTGTAGTACTGGGTGGTTGTAGTTCTGGGTGGTTGTAGTACTGGGTGGTTGTAGTTCTGGGTGGTTGTAGTACTGGGTGGTTGTAGTTCTGGGTGGTTGTAGTACTGGATGGTTGTAGTTGTGGGTGGTTGTAGTTGTGGGTGGTTGTAGTTGTGGGTGGTTGTAGTTGTGGGTGGTTGTAGTTGTGGGTGGTTGTAGTTGTGGGTGGTTGTAAATGTGGGTGGTTGTAGTTGTGGGTGGTTGTAGTACTGGGTGGTTGTAGTTGTGGGTGGTTGTAAATGTGGGTGGTTGTAGTTCTGGGTGGTTGTAGTACTGGGTGATGGAAGTACAGGAAGTGATGCGTGTGTGTGATGGCGTCTCCTAGGTGATAGAGAACCACACCAGGCAGCAGGAGAGACAGAGGCTGGACGACAGCCTGTCTGACCCCAGAGAGGAGCGGGAGGAAGAGGAGGAGGAGGAAGAGGAGGAGGAGGGGGAGAGGGAGGAGGAGCAGAGAGGAGAGAGGGAGGAAGAGGAGGTGGTGGAGGAGGAAGAGGAGGAGGCGTTTGAGGCTCCCTGTGAGGGACGACTGATGAAGTCAAAGAGTGAAGCACCTATTGGTTCACCCAGAGGTTAGTTACACCTGGTACACCTCTCTCTCTCTCTCTCTCTCTCTCTCTCCCTCCCTCCCTCCCTCCCTCCCTCCCTCCCTCCCTCCCTCCCTCCCTCCCTCCCTCCCTCCCTCCCTCCCTCCCTCCCTCCCTCCCTCCCTCCCTCTCTCTCTCTCCCTCCTTCCCTCCCTCCCTCCCTCCCTCTCTCTCTCTCTCTCTCTCACGTTAACACTAGTGTGTGTGTGTGTGTGTGTGTCCTGCAGACGTGGAGGAGGGGCTTCAGAGGCAGCACTCCTTGCCGCCCCGCCCCCTCATCCCCATGGTGGCTCGCATGGCGGACCAGAACACCTCGGGGACGCCGGCCATGACAGAGAGAGAAGCATCCCGCCTGGACAAGTTCAGACAGGTCCTGGCTGGACCCAACACTGACCTGGGTACCAGCCTGGGGGGGCTGGGGGTGCTCGAGGGGGGGCGGGGCGGGGGGCTGTGTGTGTGTCTGTCTGTGTGTGTGTGTGTGTCTGGCATCAGGTAATTACGTGCCTCTCTGATGACCAAAACACATCTGTAACCATGGTGATGCTCTTTCCTGTGATTGGTCATGCATCTCTCTCTTTTTTTCTCTCTCTCCTCTGTCCTTTTATCCTCTCTTTCTCTCCCTCAGTTCTCCTGTTGGGGGTGCTGTTGTTCTGCCTGTTTTCTTCTCTCTCCCTCCCTCCCCCTCTCCTTCCCCCTCTCTCCCCCCCTCTCTTATCTGGTAGTCTGTCTGTCATTCCGTGTATACATATTTACTACAGATATCGTACATATGTCTCTCTCTCTTCCTGTCTCACTGTCTCTCTGAGCTCTCATAGCTGTCTGCTCTGTCTTTCTCTATCCACACACGCTCACACACACACTCACACACACCCACACACACTCCCACACTAACAGGTGTGTTCAGGGATCAGGTGAGGATCAGATCAGATCGTTTCATTAAGCATCCTCAGTTAGATTCATGGGCTCATGTGAGGATTTGACAGCAGTAATGACCCTGCACAGCTAGGACACCAGGAGAGCCTCCAGCCTGCCAGATCCTAGTGCTCTGCCCAGGTTCACACACTCACACACACACTGTCACACACACATCAGGGGGATGTCACAGCAGGGGTGAACCTGGATGTGTGCCTGACTGGACACAAGCTTCAATAGACAAGCTCAACCCAGGGGCGGGAGGGAGAGAGGGAGAAAGAGAGAGAGGGAGAAAGAGAGAGAGGGAGTGTGTAGATAATTAAACATAGACTAAATATAGTCTTCCCTGCGTGTTGTAGAATATTGCATGTCTGTGAGCATCCGTGTTCTAGAACGTTCTGTCTCTCCACAGACGAGTTACGGAAGCTGAGCTGGTCTGGGATTCCAAGACAGGTTCGACCAATCACGTGGAAGCTCCTATCAGTAAGTAGATACCCTGACACACACACACACACGTACACACACGCATTGCACATACACACACACACACAGTGATTTATGGAGACAAATCCCCCCCCAGCCTGAAGGTGGAGTTAATTGCGGGTCACTGCTAATGTATTCATAAAAGATGGCTGTTTACTCATTAAGCTATTGTTCCAGTCCAGATCTGCAGTTTTCATCCTAATGACTGCACCAGCCGTGTCCACACACACACACACACACACACACACACACACACACACACACACACACACACACACAAACCACTCACTCAGGTACCCCCCCCCCCAGGTGTGTGTATGATGTGTGTGTTTGTGTATGATGTGTGTGTTCTTCAGGTCTTGTTTAATCTGTGTTTTTGATACGTCGGTTGCTGTAACCTAGCAACGCTTACAAGATTCAGTCAGAGGAAACTGTTACTGAAGAGATGTCAGCCAATCACAGAGAAGCGTAGGATGCCCAATCAGAGCAGGGTATCAATTAGCCAGGTTAGTTACATGACAGTGTTTGAGGGTGCAGAAATAATTTCATTTCATTTTCATTCGCCATGTAAGTTGCACAAAGATGGGAGTTTTTGCTGAATGGAGCAAAACAAAGAACATAAACAGGACTTCCAAATATAAAGTAGGCAGTAAGTCTACATGGATGGAGAGATATAAGAACCTGGATGATATCATTCATGGCGTGGCAGTGAGGAGCAGAGTTCACAGTCAGCACAGCCACTGAACACTGAACAAGCTGCTTAACACACGATCAATCCTCTTTATCCTGCTGACTACACACAGCTGCAACACACACAGAGGACAGAGCGGCCACAAATCTCTCTCACACACACACACACACACACACACACACACCTCCAGCACGCCCAGTAGAAGATCCCTCAAACACTTTTCATAAGTAAAAATATTTCTTGTTTGTCAGGACTTGGCTAGAAAATAAAGATTTCATTTACTCTGCAAATTGATTCCTTCATCTTATTTTGGGATGGATGGAGACCAGAGGAGGGGAGGAGAGAGAGAGAGAGAGACAGAGAGAGAGACAGAGAGAGAGACAGAGATACAGAGATACAGAGAGAGAGAGAGACACAGAGAGAGAGAGAGAGAGAGGAGGGAGATAAGAGGGAGAGGAGGGACAGAGAGAGAGAGAGAGAGGAGGAGGAGGGAGGGAGAGAGAGAGAGAGAGGAGGAGGAGGAGGAGGAGGGAGAGAGGAGGAGGGGGAGAGGGTTAGGGAGGTGACAGAGATTGGTTGTTTACTGCAGTAGAACATCTATTATCTGACACACACTCGCACACACACACACACACACACACACACACACAGCAGGGAGCGAAGTAACTAAACAGCAGGTCACTGCAGAACAGACTGACTGGAGAACCAGAACACTGTCTGTTCCACGTTCTGCTGGACCTGGAGAGGAATCTTAGGGCTCCCTTTATCTCTCTCTATCACTCCCTTTATCTCTCTCTATCACTCCCTTTATCTCTCTCTATCACTCCCTTTATCTCTCTCTATCACTCCCTTTATCTCTCTCTAACACTCCCTTTATCTCTCTCTATCACTCCCTTTATCTCTCTCTATCACTCCCTTTATCTCTCTCTAACACTCCCTTTATCTCTCTCTATCACTCCCTTTATCTCTCTCTATCACTCCCTTTATCTCTCTCTAACACTCCCTTTATCTCTCTCTATCACTCCCTTTATCTCTCTCTATCACTCCCTTTATCTCTCTCTAACACTCCCTTTATCTCTCTCTATCACTCCCTTTATCTCTCTCTATCACTCCCTTTATCTCTCTCTATCACTCCCTTTATCTCTCTCTATCACTCCCTTTATCTCTCTCTATCACTCCCTTTATCTCTCTCTATCACTCCCTTTATCTCTCTCTATCACTCCCTTTTATCTCTCTCTATCACTCCCTTTATCTCTCTCTATCACTCCCTTTATCTCTCTCTATCACTCCCTTTATCTCTCTCTAACACTCCCTTTATCTCTCTCTATCACTCCCTTTATCTCTCTCTATCACTCCCTTTATCTCTCTCTATCACTCCCTTTATCTCTCTCTAACACTCCCTTTATCTCTCTCTAACACTCCCTTTATCTCTCTCTATCACTCCCTTTATCTCTCTCTATCACTCCCTTTATCTCTCTCTATCACTCCCTTTATCTCTCTCTATCACTCCCTTTATCTCTCTCTAACACTCCCTTTATCTCTCTCTAACACTCCCTTTATCTCTCTCTATCACTCCCTTTATCTCTCTCTATCACTCCCTTTATCTCTCTCTATCACTCCCTTTATCTCTCTCTAACACTCCCTTTATCTCTCTCTATCACTCCCTTTATCTCTCTCTATCACTCCCTTTATCTCTCTATCACTCCCTTTATCTCTCTCTATCACTCCCTTTATCTCTCTCTATCACTCCCTTTATCTCTCTCTATCACTCCCTTTATCTCTCTCTAACACTCCCTTTATCTCTCTCTAACACTCCCTTTATCTCTCTCTATCACTCCCTTTATCTCTCTCTATCACTCCCTTTATCTCTCTCTATCACTCCCTTTATCTCTCTCTATCACTCCCTTTATCTCTCTCTAACACTCCCTTTATCTCTCTCTAACACTCCCTTTATCTCTCTCTATCACTCCCTTTATCTCTCTCTATCACTCCCTTTATCTCTCTCTAACACTCCCTTTATCTCTCTCTAACACTCCCTTTATCTCTCTCTATCACTCCCTTTATCTCTCTCTATCACTCCCTTTATCTCTCTATCACTCCCTTTATCTCTCTCTATCACTCCCTTTATCTCTCTCTATCACTCCCTTTATCTCTCTCTTTATCTTTCTTACATCTTTATGATGAGTGCTACTCAAGCTAATATGTCCCCTCCCCTCCTTCCTCGCCCCCCCCCTCCTCCCCTCTCGTCCTCCCCCCCTCTCTCAGGGGTATCTCCCTGCTAACACAGAGAGGAGGGGCAGCACCTTGCAGAGGAAGAGGCAGGAGTATTTTGGCTTCATAGAGCAGTACTACGACTCCAGGAACGAGGAGCATCACCAGGACACCTACAGACAGGTACACACACACACACACACTACACACACTACACACACTACAGAGAGAGAGAGTGTGTGTTCAGCCAGAGAGAAGTAGGCCTGGATTACTGATCTTGTTATCTGCTTCTAAGTGGTCATCTATGCTGCTGTCAACACAGCAGACAGTGTGTGTGTGTCCTGCCTGTGTGTGTGTGTGTGTGTGTACTGCCTGTGTGTGTGTGTCCTGCCTGTGTGTGTCCTGCCTGTGTGTGTGTCCTGCCTGTGTGTGTGTTTCCTGTGTGTGTCCTGCCTGTGTGTGTTTTCCTATGTGTGTGTGTGTGTGTCTGTACTGCCTTGTGTGTGTGTATTGCCTGTGTGTGTTTCCTGTGTGTGTGTGTGTGTGTGTCCTGCCTGTGTGTGTGTGTGTCCCTGCCTGTGTGTGTGTGTCCTGCCTGTGTGTGTGTTTCCTGTGTGTGTGTCAGTCTCTGAGCTCTGTATCCACATCATCAGATCCTTATAGACATCCCCAGGATGAGGCCTGACAGGCTAATACTGCAGCCACAGGTCACCCAGGTAAGACACACACACACACACACACTGCTGCCCTGCCGGTCGCCATCGTCCTGGACAACGCCTGTCTGTCTGCCTGCCTGTCTGTCTGCCTGTCTGTCTGTCCTGTCTGTCCTCAATCAGGAGTACAATCAGCTACCCAGCATTGTCTCTCTCCTCCTCCTCCTCCTCCCCTCCTCCTCCTCCTCCTCCTCCTCAGATAATGTTAACCTGTCTGTCTGTGTTCTTCTCTCTCCAGATTCACATTGATATACCAAGAACTAATCCTCTCATTCCTCTCTTTCAACAAGCTTCTGTCCAAGAGGTGAGGGGCTGTCACACACTCACACGCACTCACTCACACACACTCACACGCACACACTCACACACACTCACACGCACACGCACTCTCACACACACACTGCATCCTGCATGGACACACTCTGTTTCTCTGCTCCTCTGCCTGCAGGGATCACTGGGATTCAAATCAAACGACCCCGAAGCTGTCGAGCTCTTTCTGAACAGGGGGGGGGGGGAGTGGGGGAGGGAGGAGAGGGGGAGGGAGGGAGGAGGAGGGTGGGGGAGGAGAGGGGGAGGGGGGAGGAGGAGGAGGGGGAGGGAGGAGGAGAGGGGGAGGGAGGAGGAGGAGGGAGAAGGAGAGGGTGGGGGAGGAGGAGAGGGGGAGGAGGAGGAGAGGGGAGGAGAAGGGTGAGGGAGGAGGAGAGGGGGAGGGAGGAAGAGGGAGACAGAGTTCTTCATCCCCAGAGATGAGGAACAGTAAACAGTGTTAGTTTCCACCAGAGGGCTGATGGGTTTATTTGATTTGAAAAAACAAAACAACAAAAAAACAAGCTAACTTCAGACATCTGCACATGCCTGAGCACACACACACACACACACACACACACAGAGCTAGTGTGTTTTGTAGAGTGTGATCCCCTGTGTGTGTGTGTGTCAGATCTTTGAGAGGATCCTGTTCATCTGGGCGATCCGTCACCCAGCTAGCGGCTACGTTCAGGGGATCAACGACCTGGTCACTCCATTCTTCATCGTCTATGTGTTCGAGTACATAGGTGAGACGCACACACACACCCCTACACACACACACACACACACACACACACACACACACACACACACACACACACACACACACACTCACACACCCCTATACACACACCCCTACACACACACCCCTACACTCACACACCCCTACACACACACACACACACACCCCTACACACACACACACACACACACACACCCCTACACACACACCCCTACACTCACACACCCCTACACACACACCCCTACACACACACACACACACACACACACCCCCCTACACTCACACACCCCTATACACACACCCCTACACACACACCCCTACACTCACACACCCCTACACACACACCCCTACACACACACACACACACACACCCCTACACTCACACACCCCTATACACACACCCCTACACACACTCCCTACACACACACACACACACCCTACACACACCCCTACACATAACACACACACACACCCCTACACACACACACACACACACACACACACACACACACACCCCTACACACACACCCCTACACACACACCCCTACACACACACACACAGGGTGCATACATTAACTGTGACTAGAGAGGTG
>CM059307.1:6766832-6806832 GCA_030340665.1 Neosalanx taihuensis
TCAGAACATGATTCAGCAAAAAAAATATATTTATAAATACTACAAAAAGTTTGTTCCTGAAATCTACAAAATAAGTTAGTGCCTGATGTGGATATTATCAAGGGTGAAAGGTTATAAAAGTAAATCTGGGGTGGAAATGACACAGAAGAAGTGTGTGTGTGTGTGTGTGTGTCTGTGTTAGTCCACATCGCTGAGATCGCTGGCAGGCTGGTCCTGGACGACACTGAGGTGGTTCCGAGCTCGGCTGAAGGCTGTCAGAACCGCCTTACGGATGCTGGACGAACGACCTTCCATCAGCTTCAGCTTGTCCACCGTCTTGTCCACGCCCAGGGGAACCATCTTGGACCTGGGGAGCCACTGCCTGGAGTGGGACAGAGACACCAGGGGGAGAGAGACACCAGCTCAGTACAGGACAGCAGAGAGAGACAGACAGACAGACAGAGAAAGACAGAGAGAGACAGACAGAGAGAGTCAGACAGAGACAGACAGAGAGAGACACCAGCTCAGTACAGGACAGCAGAGAGAAAGAGACAGAAAGACAGAGACAGACAGAGAGAGACAGAGAGAGACAGACAGAGAGACAGACAGAGAGAGTCAGACAGAGAGAGACAGACAGAGAGAGACAGACAGGTTTCTCACCAGCTGCGTTTGTTGTCGAAGAACAGGACGAGGAACAGAGTGTCTTCTGCTTTCTGCTGCATCTGCTCCCCGACTTGCAGCACCTCCAGGGGTGGTGTGGGGATGGACACCCCGTTATGCTGACACCCTGAACGGGGCATGAGGGGGTCGATGATCTGGCGGGACAGAGAGAGGGGTATCTAACTCACCAGGGCAGGGTAGGAGGGGTATCTAACTCACCAGGGCAGGGTAAGAGGGGTATCTAACTCACCAGGGCAGGGTAAGAGGGGTATCTAACTCACCAGGGCAGGGTAAGAGGGGTAACTAACTCACCAGGGCAGGGTAGGAGGGGTATCTAACTCACCAGGGCAGGGTAAGAGGGGTATCTAACTCACCAGGGCAGGGTAAGAGGGGTATCTAACTCACCAGGGCAGGGTAAGAGGGGTAACTAACTCACCAGGGCAGGGTAGGAGGGGTAACTAACTCACCAGGGCAGGGTAGGAGGGGTATCTAACTCACCAGGGCAGGGTAAGAGGGGTATCTAACTCACCAGGGCAGGGTAAGAGGGGTAACTAACTCACCAGGGCAGGGTAGGAGGGGTATCTAACTCACCAGGGCAGGGTAAGAGGGGTATCTAACTCACCAGGGCAGGGTAAGAGGGGTATCTAACTCACCAGGGCAGGGTAAGAGGGGTAACTAACTCACCAGGGCAGGGTAGGAGGGGTAACTAACTCACCAGGGCAGAGTAAGAGGGGTATCTAACTCACCAGGGCAGGGTAGGAGGGGTATCTAACTCACCAGGGCAGGGTAAGAGGGGTAACTAACTCACCAGGGCAGGGTAAGAGGGGTAACTAACTCACCAGGGCAGGGTAGGAGGGGTAACTAACTCACCAGGGCAGGGTAAGAGGGGTAACTAACTCACCAGGGCAGGGTAAGAGGGGTAACTAACTCACCAGGGCAGGGTAAGAGGGGTAACTAACTCACCAGGGCAGGGTAAGAGGGGTAACTAACTCACCAGGGCAGGGTAGGAGGGGTAACTAACTCACCAGGGCAGGGTAAGAGGGGTAACTAACTCACCAGGGCAGGGTAAGAGGGGTAACTAACTCACCAGGGCAGGGTAAGAGGGGTAACCACTACATTTGGCCCAGACCAGCTTCAGAGGCTCCAAGACCACAGCCGCTGCATTCGCAGGAAGCCAGATGCTGCTGTTACCCACCTCTGGAATACACACACACAAACACAGTGCTGTCTATACACACACAACAGTTCATAATACCAAGTAACACTTAACATCGTTGTTATTATTAATAATAATAAAAGTCATAGTAGGCCTGCATCTTACCAGCAGCGATCTTGGCAGCCCGGGCAAAGTTGCCGTTCTGGATACAGGCCATCAGCTCACTCCTGTCATCCACTGGGCTCCTGCGAACCAAGGCTGGCTTCCCCCGGCCACAGGGAGGGAGACACAGCAAGGAGCTGGAGGGGGAGAGAGACTAGAGATCAGAGAGAGACTAGAGATCAGAGAGAGAGAGACCAGGGAGAGAGAGAGAGAGAGAGAGAGAGAGACTGGAGATCAGAGGTCAGCCAGCAGCAGGTACCTGGTGCTTCCTAGCTGACAGCTGTTGGAGGAGATGCTGGACTCCTCCTCCTCCTCCTTCTCCTCCTTCTCCTCCTCCTCCTCTTTCTTCTTCTCCTCCAGAAGGCCGTTGGTCATGCCTGGGGTAGATTAAACACAGTTGATTTCTAACTCTAGAACCCACAGTTTACTGTAGCAGGGCGAGTGTGTTTGATGGGAGCCTGCTGCTCTCCAGCGCCCCCTGTCTGTGTACCTGTGTGGAGGCGTTTGATGGGAGGCTGCTCCTCCGCAGCGCCCCCTGTCTTCCAGGAGCTGCGTCTACGTTTCCTGCCCTGCAGCAGGGTCTCTAGTCTGGGGATCACCACCGACAGGAAGCTGCTGCTGCCCAGCTGAGGAGTCTCCTCCTTGGCCTCCTCTCCTGCTCCTGCACCTCCTCCTCCTGCTGCTCCTCCAGGAGCCAGGGACTTGCGTGATCTTGTGCTCTTGGACTTGCGGAACAGCACGGCGGTGCGTCTGTTGACGGTGCCTGAGGGCGGGGCCAGGTTGGAGGTAGCCACCACGCTCACGCCTCCCTCTGACAGCAGCAGTGCATCCTGGGACAGCGGGTGGGGGTGGGGGTGGGAGTGGCCGTTGAGACGGCCTGGAGGGGGGGGGGCGTGGCTGGGGGGATCCTCCCTGTCAGAGGCCCCCTGTCTGGGGCTGGGTGAGGGGGCGTGGGGGGCGATGGGCTTGAGAGTGGGGGGCTCGGAGTCCCTCTCGGATGCGGGGGGGGGAGGTAGAGAGTCAGAGGGCTCCAGTTTAGGAGGGAGAGACTTATCACCTGGGGGGAGGCAGAGGAACACAGGTGTCATTAACATGTCCTATCTCCCCCTCTCTCCCCCCCTCTCTCCCTCCCCCCTGCTCATCTCCAGCTCAGTTTCTCCCTGTTCCTCCCCCTTCCTCCTCCTCTCCTCCTCCCTCTCTCCCCAATCCCTTCTCTCTCCTCTCAGTCCCGCCTCTCTGATCTGGGCGTACTCACCCTCATCATCGCCATGGGGGCCGCTGGCCTCCCCCTCTTCCCCAGAGGCTCTCCCCCGCTGAGGGCGGGAGGAGGGGGGGGGCAGCAGCCTGGCCTCTCTGCGGACATGGTTGATGGTCTTCTTCAGCAGTTTGAGGCGTTTGGACCTGGACGAGGAAGCTTTCATGGAGCTGGTCTGGTCCAACATCTCTAACAGCTGCTGGAGACACTCCTCTGGGGAGAGCAGGGCATGCTGGGAGCTCTGCAGGACACGGTCCACTGAGACACAGGACACACACACACACCATCACACACACACACACACACACATTACACGAAGAATTTAGTCATTTAGCATTTGTCCTGGATTGTTCCATTGCTGAAAGGTCTTCAGATGTAGTCATGGTGTAGGTGTTCGGGGTCTATCACGTTGCTATGCTCAATGACTGATGCTCTTTGTAAAAGCTCTCTCTTGTAAGTCGCTTTGGATAAAAGCGTCTGCTAAATGAATAAATGTAAATGTAGTCATCTGGATGCCGTTTTCCAAATCAAAACGTTTTGATCCCCATCCAGGAGTCATTCTCTGTCTATTATGATGGAGAATGACTGCTGGATGGGGGATGAAATGTCTTGATTACTGTCCAGACAACCTCTAAAAAGCTTTTCTCCAGCTGAACAGCCCACACATCCCTAACATGGCGGTCTGATCCTCCTCACCTTCCTCCCAGCTGTAGGTGGGCGGAGCCTCCGTCTTGGGCGGCGTAGGTAGCAGCATGCCGCTGGCGGCGTCGAAGCCGATCCTGTCGACGTCACGGCGAGCCTTCCTCAGCAGGACGACGCCCTGATCCCGGAGACGCACGCCGGCACGCCAGAAGTACGAGTCCCTGGAGTTATACTGCAGGCAGTTGGACACGATGAGGTTGAAGTCGTCCTGGAAGCTCTGCAGGGAGGAGTAGGCCTGGGCCTCCACACGCTGCCTCATGGTGGAGAAGTCCATGGGGGTCTGGATGATGTCCAGGTAGTCTGGAACCTGGCAACCAGGGGGGCAACCAGGGGGCAACCAGAGGGGCAACCAGGGGGGCAACCAGGGAGCAACCAGGGGGCAACCAGGGGGCAACCAGGGGGCAACCGGGGGGCAACCAGGAGGCAACCGCGGGGCAACCGGGGGGCAACCAGGAGGCAACCAGGGGGCAACCAGGAGGCAAAAAGGGGGCACAGGGTTAGATCTGCTGCCCTGTCTTTCTTCCTCTCCTTCCCTCCCTCCTTTTCTCTCTCCCCCTCCTCCTCACCTCAGTGGTGTCCACAGGCTGGCTGAAGATCCCTGCCTGGTCTCTGCTCTGTAACTGGTCCAGTACGACCCTGAGCAGCAGACTGAAGGGAACCAGCTGCATCTCCAGCAGACCCTGCTGAACCTTCACCTGCAGGGGGGAGAGGGGGAGAGAGGGGGGGAGAGGGGGGGAATGGGGGGGAGAGGGGTAGGGGAGGAGTGAGGAAGAGAAAGAAAACGCTACCTCCCTACCTTCCTCAAGCAGACAGACAGGCAGGCAGACAGACAGTCAGTCAGACAGACCTGCTCCCTCTTGATCTTCTCCCTCTTATGCACCAGCTCCAGCAGAAGTCTCGTTCTCTCCAGATCGTGTCTCAGACGATGCCACGCCTTCAACCTCTGTTTCAGCTCCTGACACTGCTGCACACTCTGCCTCTGCACGCACACACACACACACACACACACACACACACACACACACACACACACACACACACACACACACACACACACACACACACACACACACACACACACACACACACACACACACACACACACACACACACACACACACACACACACACACACACACACAGGTCTATATCAGTACACAAACTGGTGACTGAATGACAGATAGACAGGCAGAGAGACAGATAGACAGTCAGGCAGACAGACCGGCAGCTGGTTGGTCTTCTGGGTCTGCTGGTTGGTCAGCAGTCTTCTGATCAGTGGAGCTCCGTTCCTGGCCTGTCTCTTCAGGCCCCAGTAGCTCAGCACCAGCCCCACAAACGCCTTCTTCCTCTGGACAGACACCTGGTTCAGGATGCTGCTCAGCCTGGACGCAGGCAGGACATCAGAGGAGGACACAGAGACATCAGATATCACATGACTCTGGATCCTTCCTCTAGTTCGTGTTCTAAAGCTGTTCTCAGTCAGACACTCTCACCTCTCTGAGGAGATGGAAGGAACAGGAAGTGGTGTCGTCACGTCCTCTGTCTCAGCCGCCAGCTTCCTGCTCTTCTTCTTATACTTCTTCTGCTGCTTGACCTTCGACCTCCCCCGGCCCCTCCCCCGGCCCCTCCCCCTCTTGGCCCCGCCTCCTCTCCTACAGATGCCGTTCCTGAGTGGGACCTGACAGTCGAGACGTTATTAGAGCACAGCAGAATCACTGTTCTGTTTGCCATACGTTTATCCCCAAGCTACTGTAATGCAGATGTGATTGTTAACGATGCTGCAGTAGTTATGTTTACATCACATCTGTCCTGTTTAACCGACACATTAAGAGAGGAGAGCGAAGGGGTCCAGACCTGGTCGTAGACAGTCAGGGGCCTGCGGGGGGCGCTGCTGGGGGAGTGAGCCCCACAGTACGCTGTCTTCTTCACAGAGAAGCAGGCATCTCCGCCCCCCTCCCTGATGGTCTCCATCTTCATCAGCAGCCCTGCTCTCTGGGAGCAGCTAGCATGGAAGGCTGTGTAGCAGTTAGCCTTGTGGCACTGGATGCAGGCTCCAGCGCCCCGCTGCTTACACAGGTAGCAGGTGAGCTTCCAGCGAGCAGGAGGGATGTTGTCCACGCCGTCGATGGGCTCCAGGAAGGTGCTGTTAGAGAAGCCCACCTCAGGGACCCACAGGGCGCACACCACATGAACCCATCGCCCATCCTCAGTCCGCTTCACCGCCCCGCCCCTGTCACATGACATGTACAGCGATTCAGCAGACGCTCTTATCCAGGGAGACTTAAAGCAAGTACAGGGACATCCCCCCCCCCCCACCACCCCCACCTCCTGAGGCAAGTAGGGTGAAGTGCCTTGCCCAAAGGACACAACGTCATGTTGGCACGGCCAGGAATCGAACCGGCAACATTCAGCTCACTAGCCTGATTCCCTCAGCGCTCAGCCAGCTGACTCACCTGTTGGGACAGAGGATGCAGGATGCAGGCTGGTGGGAGGAGAGGAGGCAGTGTCGACAGAGCCACTGGCCCTCAGGGATGTAGGGAACACCGTAGCAGTCCTGGTGGACGGCCATGTTGCAGGAATCACAGAACAGGATGGCGTTGCTGTTGTAGCACTCTCCGTCTGAACACACACAGCACACTGCGTCCTCGTCCACCGCCCCAGCGCCTCCTCCTGCTCCTGCTCCTCCTCCTCCTCCGCCCCGAGCCAGGCTCTCCGCGTGCGCCTCCTTCTCGAAGCGGTCGAGCAGGAACTCGAAGACGCCGTGTGAGACCTGCCCCACTCCTTCGCTCCTCCTCCTCTCGTTCACCAGCTCCAGCCAGGCATGGTCCTCCTCGTCCAGATCGTACTCCACCTCCTCATCCTGCTCCTCCTCCGTCTTCTCCTCGTAGCGGTACAGGGAGGAGGGTCTCCGGGGCACGGCGGGGAGGTTGTACTCCACCCTGCGGAGCTTTGGTTCAGGCAGGGCAGGGCTGGTCTGAGCTCCACCTCCCCCCCCTCCTCCTCGAGGGTTCCCCCCAGGAGCGGAGGGGGCGGAGGCAGCCAGGGCAGCAGCAGCGTTCCTCCTCTCCTGGTTCTTCTTCAGCCGGGCGGAGCGTAGCGGCGTTAGCTGAGGCTGCTGGGAAGTCTCCTTGTTGCTGTTACACGCCAGGATCTCCTTGGAGACGGGGTCATCGTCCCTGACGACCTCCAGCTTGTCGTAGATGCTGAGGCGGTGCGTGCGCCCGCCCACCTCCACCTCCACCTGCTGCTGGGCCTGGGCGTAGGTCAGGATGTGCTTGTTGGGGGACGGCTGGATGGGGGAGGGGGGCCGCTGAGGGGGCCGCTGGGGGACGGGGGTCCGCGGGGGACGAGACTTCCTCCTCATCACGCAGGCGATGGCTGCTAAGGGGAGGACGAACAGGAAGTGAGGAGAAGCGAGAGAACAACAGAAGAAGAAAGGAGGTTAGGAAGAGTTGAATGACAGGTGGTGATTGGTCAAGATAAGCCATCACATGACACTGAGAGACAGGAAGTGAACAAACAGGAAGTCGGGTGAAGAAAAAAAAGGAGAGACACACAGGAAGTAGATAAAACCGTCAAACTGGTTCAGTCAAATGTAATGATGAACAACCAGGAAGTAGACAGGAAACAGAGCAAGGCTGAGCTGAGGATCTGATTGGTTCAGTCAAGGTAGAGATGGTAACAGCAACCAGGAAGTAGACATGTAACTGAGGAGACATGTGTACAGGAAGCCGTCCTTCACTGTCAACAGCAGCGTTACGAAATCAGAGCCTGTCACTTTAAAACATGACATCATCCTCAGGGCTTCATTCACAACTCCAGAACCCAGCTAGTTTAGAAGGTTTCCCTTTCAACTAACTGCTGATCTACACTGTGGGGGTGTAACTAACATTACAGAGCACATACATTCAACATTGACTTGCTTTAAAAGCTATTAACATGTGTGTGTTTGGGGTGGTGGGGGGGGAGGGTCTCTGAGTGAGTAAAAGGAGACTCTTAAAAGCCTAAAGGTGTGATAATGATAAGGTACATCATGTCTGGTTTGTGTTACAGAGATAACCTCAGGTTTCCTCCAGTGATAACCACAGTCACATCCCCCCAGCCAGTGTGTTCAACTGCAACTGTCAGGATAACAGCAGAACTAAAGAGGCTCATTCAATCTTTGCTTCCATGCTTTGCTCTGGAATAAGGGTGTTATCACTTCCACACACTCAAAACAATCTGGAAAGTTGGTAAAGTAACAGGAACATACTTGGGAGTGAAGGTGTTGGTAAAAACAATCCGATTCCGAGGGTGAAGACTGCTTATGTAAACTAATAGCAAAGTCATGAGTGTGTTTAGTGGACATGTGTGGATTACTAGTCTGTTTCCTACCATCACAACACTGGTTCATCACAGTGGATCTGTCTGATAACAGGACACACTAGAGACACAAACCAACTACTAACAATAACATGATCAGACCAGCTTCAAATGGCGTCAAATGACGGGTCTTTAAACCCGGAGCTGGTAGCGGGTTAGCTGGTAATGCAGACCGACACTGGAGGGCTGTTACTGCCCTGAATCTGGACTAGATCTGGACTATCTGTCCATGCATGCATGCAGGATAATACGCATGGAAACACGCCCAGCTTACCTCGGTCCAGACAGCTTCTCTACCCCAGGATAGTGTGTCAGCAGCAGGCTGGCAAAGCAATGGCGCCCCGGCCTGCTCCGATCAGACAGACTGTCCTTCCTCTGTGTTCTCATCCAGACAGAAGAAAATAAAAAATGTTGCAGTTCAAAGTTTAGTGGGTTTGGCGTCTGGGAAGCTGCTGAAATGCGGTTTAGCATGAGAGTAAAGGTCTGTACTTCATGCTGTATGAGTCACGGGGGTGAAATATCCGCTTCCTAGCTGGGGAGGCTTCAGTTAGTGCAGCACCGCTGCTGCTGTGAGCTCCTCCTCCTCCTCCTACTCTTCATCCCCCAACACAACAATGATCTCCGGGAGGAGGAGGAGGGCCAACCCGCCCAACCCGCCCCATGATCAGTCTTACAGACTGAGAGCAGCGCCGCTTCAGGGTGTGATTATAACATGGTTACTAAGGGGAGGAGGAAGAGGAGGGGGGGGGGAGGAGGGGGGGGGGGGCTTTAACACACAAAAGCCAGTGACCCCCTCCCCCCATCACCCTCCCTTCACCTACTCTGAGAGCCTCCAACAAAGCATAATATAATATACAGACTGTTTGTAGTTTAATTCACCTTAACACATCTAACAGTGTCTTTTTCTTCTAGTTAACACTTTGGTCCACTAGAACTCTATGATGAAACACTATCGGTTACATGTTTTATTGTACACAAATAGTGATAATCTTTGTACTATAGAGGAGGTATTTATCCCCCAGCAGAACCTGCCGCACCCTCTAACCTATGACCTCTGACACCAGGATCAGCCCTGTTTCAGACCCTGGGGTCAAGAAACCCCGTGGCTGAAATAAGACAGATAACAGGAAACAAATAAACTATCATGTTTACAAAATATTCTAAACCTCTTAATATCATCACTGGGTTAGTTTGATATTTAGCAGCCTTAAAGGACATCAAAGGTTCAGTTTAACATCAAAGGAAGAATCTTCCTGTTTTAACCACGAGGGTTCTGTTGTGTTTTTATGACTCTGTCGCCATGTTGTGTGGTTGTAAAGTGACATCATGAGTGTGTGTCTGTGATCTGCTGCCCTTCCTCAGCTCTGCTGCTTCGGCTCTGCTGCTCCGGGAGACAAAGCAGCTCTGACCCTCCTCTTCCTCCTCCTCTTCCTCCTCCTCCTCTTCCTCCGGATCTATCTGACAGATTTAACTGTTTAAGAACCGAAACCTAGTGGATTTACACACCAAGATCAGATGGTGAGTATTACTACTGTATTACTAGTAAAGATCTCATAGTAAATCAGATGGTTCTAGTTGAGACATCGTCGTGGTTGAGTTGCTGGTCTGATCCGGGTTCTCCGCCCGGGTTCTTGTGTTCTTCAGGGTTCTGCCAGGCTGGCTAACATGTTAGCTTGAAGCTAATGTCCTGTATGTGTGGCCTTGTTGTCCAGTCACACTATTACTAACATGTGTGTAGTTAAAACACATTTATTAAGGAGGTTTGTGAACTTTGTGGGTTTAATTTTCCTCTTGAATCCAGTTTTATTTCCTCCATGTGACACTTTGACAGGAGAGACCGTGTTTTCTTATAAAAGACTCAGTTTTATCCTACTTACATGCTTTTAATTTACATTTTAATTTAAGTCCCGAATATGTTCTTTGTTTTACTTCATCCTGCCACAGTAAAGTCCGTGTTTGTGTCATTTTATGGTGAATAAAACCTTAATAGTAAGATTACCGATGCTAGCATGCTAAGCTAACTAGCTGCGTGTTTGTTGTTGTGTAGCAGGTTAGCTTAGCTTTAGGCTAGCAGGCTAATCATGTCTCTAATGCTACTATCAAACTATTATATATTGATAAAAGAAAATAGTCACTGATATTAGATAATATATGAAATGTTATGGTTTAATTTATACAGTAAGATCATATATTATGTGGTGTTAAGATCCGTGTCCATCCTGTAACCTTCTAACCTAGTTAACCTCTCTGGAGACACAGATAATGTAACCAGGAAAAGTTACAGTTTAGATGATATTAACTCACCTTTAGTTACCAGACAGTCTTTATATTATTATACTTTTTAAATATTGTAGTTTGTCTGCTACACGAATCAATAAGATATCATAATTCACCCTCAATATCTCAATCATAAGTGTTTGTTACTCTGTGGGAGTTTGCTGTATTCTTATATTTAGATTATTAATACAACCTTTTAAAGTTATGTCGTCCAGTCATATTACAAAATGTAGTCATTGTCGGAATTAGATATAAAAATATATCTTCTAAATATATCTTCTATGGGAAAATAAATTATCTTGGGTATAAATCTTGTATAATTATCCCTCCCTTCCTGTATATTTAAATGAAAAAACATTAAACTAACATTGCCAGTGCATCTCAGTGGTTTGGGCTACGTGGTGTGGTATGATACACTGTGAATGTTCAATGTTTTTTACAACCTAAACATAAGTATTATTTTGAATTGGACTAACTGGCAAATTTCAAGAAAAAGTAATCTTTTCCCACTCTGCCCCCCCCCCCCCCCCCTCTCTCTCTCTGCCTCTCCCTCCTCCACACACCCTCTCTCTCTCCCCCTCCCTCTTCCCTTCCTCCCTCCCTCCAGGTCCAAGAAGTGGAGTTCAGCAGGGCATCATTACATGGAGACGGAGGCCATGTCTGCTCCATCTGATCAACACGTAACAACAACGATGGCCGAACGTGCTTGAGCAACACTCATGACCCATAAAACACTGAAAAACTGCCTTTGATAGCCAAACCAGCCGGCCCCCCTCCACCCAACCCTGCTGAACCCCCCACCCCCACCCCCGGTCTGCCAAGATGGACAGCCAAGATGGTGTCTCCCATGACGGGGAAGACAAGGATGCCAGCTCAGAGGCGGAGGGCAGCATGGAGAGCAGGAGGAGGGAAGCCACAGGAACGTGTCTGAAGATCGAAGGTCAAGATGGCTACGTGTTTAAATCCTACAGCTTGACCTCTCGGGACCCAGCAGAGGTCAAATCACCGGCCCCTAGACTCTCTGCTGCACAGACAGACCCTCCCTCGCCATCTGGTCCCCCCTCGCCACCTGGTCCCCCCTCATCACCTGGGGGCACCACTCAGGGGGGGTCTCTGGAGGACGATCCCTCTCAGGTGGATCTGCAGGTGTCGTTATCGGACACGACGACAGAGAAGGCCCCTCCCCCGCACGTCCTGAAAACAGCGATGGATATAAAGAAGGAGGAAGATTTGGAGGAACATATCCAGGAGGAGGAAGAGGAGGGGGAGGGTCAAAACGGAACAGGGGAAGACGGCGCCCAAGACGACGAAGGCTTGTCTTTCGACAGCTCGGTGGGTCCCTTTGTAACAAGAGACACAGACGACTACAGTAATCTGATGAGTGGGTACACGAGTACCCTGTACGACGTTGCCATGGATGCGGTTACACAGAGTCTTCTCTCGTCCATGAGGAGTCCCGCCAATCCCAGGAAGAAGTCTCCTGCCTGGAACCATTTTTGTATCTCGCCCCGCGACAGCACCAAAGCAATCTGCATGTACTGTATGAAAGAGTTCAGCCGAGGTAAAAACGAAAAAGACCTGAGCACCAGCTGTCTGATGAGACACGTGAGAAGAGCTCATCCCACAGTCCTGTTACAGGACGCTGACTCCTCCCCAAACCACCTGACCAATCCCCTCGCCTCCTCTCTGTTACCTCCCTCAAACTCACCAAAAAACGGAGATCTCCCGGCAGCTAACCTAACTTCCTGTCAGAGTCACGCGTCTCCTTCCACTTCCTCTGCCGAGGGTTCAGACACATCGTCCAAAGACGCGCTACCAAAACTAGAACCAAAACTCGAACCGTGCGCCAAAAACTCCTCCGCCTCACCGTTGCCGCACACCGATAACCACGGCGACGAGGCGATGGACGTGTCGACCGAGGCTTTCCCGCCTTCTCCCGCAGCCAAAAGCTCCAGCTCTCGACGGAGATCGGCCGTGTGGAAACATTTCTACCTGTCCCCGGCAGACAGCTCCAAAGCTGTGTGCATCCACTGCATGAACGAGTTCAGCCGAGGGAAGAACGGCAAAGACTTAGGAACCAGCTGTCTGATCCGACACATGTGGAGGGCCCACAAGGACATCGTCATAGAGGAGAACGGTCAGGGCTCCAATATCCCTCCGCCCTACACCTACCCACCCACGCTCCTGTCCCGCACGCAGACACAAGAACCCGTGGAGATCAAAAAGGAGTCGCTCCTCCTCCCTCCGTTGTCGCCGGACACCATATCGGACGAAACGCACCGTCACGCCGACGAAAACATGGAAGTGAAAGAGGAGTCTGAGGATGTTCTCAACCTATCAGGGCAGGAGTCTTCCCTCAACCTGTCCGTTCAGGGGCTCCACGGGGACGAATCCCTTCTGCCCTCATCGCCATTTGACCTCTCCGAGGGCTCCGGCCTCAACCCGGACCAAAGTTCGGTTTTCCAGCAAAACAAAAAGATCATGAAGCGTGTCAAGTCTGAGGTGTGGCACCACTTCATCGTGTCTCCAGTGGACCAGCTGAAGGCTCTGTGCCGGTACTGCCCCTGCGTCATCAGCAGGGGGAAGCGTGGAGACTTTGGGACCAGCTGCCTGATGAGGCACCTCATGAGACGGCATCCCGACGTCCTCAAAAACCAAAAAGCCCCAGAGGAGCCCTCCTCTCATCTGTACGCCTCTCTCGCTGCCGGCACCGACGCAGTCTCACCCAAAGAGACCGACAGAAACTCAGCCGGTGAAAAGAAGACGCCGGCTGTGCCGGTGTTCAGTAAAAAGACGTCAAAACTGTGGAATCATTTCTCCATTTCCCCTTCCGATCCCACTAAGGTGGTTTGTTTGCACTGTAGCCGCACAATTAGCCGAGGGAAGAAAACGACGAACCTTGGGACCAGCTGTCTGTTCAGGCACATGCAGAGGTTTCACGAACACGTTCTTGAAAGCAACAAAACTAACTCAGGTGAATTGCTGTCTGCTGAATTTCACGTCAAACAAGAACTCATGGACGCCACGCCCGCCTACGAAGACAACGGAGAGAAGTTCGACGAGTTCCACCCGGTTGCCAAAAAAATCACCACGCTCGTCGCAGAAATGCTTGCACTGGATCTTCAACCGTCAGCCCTGGTGGAGAACGCTGGCCTGAACCGGCTCCTGGAATACCTCCAGCCTCAGTATTCCCTCCCGTCCTCCTCCTTCTTCACCAGCACTGCCATACCTGACATGTACGAGAGGGTGAAGGAGGTGGTTCTGACTCACCTGAAGGAGGCGGAGAGCAGCGTGGTCCACTTCACCACCAGCGTCTGGGTCAGCAGCCAGACCAGGGAGTACCTGACTCTCACTGCCCACTGGGCGTGCTACGAGTCCAGCGTCCGACCGCAAGCTCAGGACTACCACTGCTCCGCCCTCCTCAGCGTGTCGCTCATCGATGGCGATCGTGATTCCCTCAGGATCCAGAAGCAGCTGGAGTACCTGTGGGACACCTGGGTCGCCTCCTCGGGGCTCAAGAAAGGATTCACGGTGACCGACGACGACGCCGTCCGCATCGCGCTGGAGGACGCGGAGCACGAGACCGTGCAGTGTTTCGGCCACACCGTGGACCTCATCGTGAACGAAGCCATAAAGAGCCAGAGGATGGTTCAGAACCTTCTGAGCATCGCCAGGAAGATCTGCGAGCGCGTGCAGCGTTCGGCCAAAGCCAAGGAGAAGTTGTCCCAGCTGCAGCAGCTCTACCAGCTCCCGGAGAACCAGCTGGTCCAGGACGTTCCGTCCAAGTGGAAGACGTCCTTCCTCATGTTGGAGCGACTCGTGGAGCAGAAGAAGGTCATCGACGAGATGTCCATCGAGTGCAACTTCAGGGAAATGATCAGCTGCGACCAGTGGGAGGTGATGCAGTCTGTCTGTAACGCGTTGAAACCCTTCGATGTCGCCTGCAGCGAGATGTGCAGCCGCACGGCCACGCTGGGACAAGTCATACCACTGATCCACATCCTCAACAGGAAGATAGACATGCTCTTCGACGAGACGATGGGCATCGACAACATGCTCAAGTCCCTGAAGGACTCCATGGTCAGCAGGATGTCCTCAACACTACAAGACCCACGATACACCTGGGCCACCATGCTGGATCCTCGCTACAAAACTTCCTTGTTCACAGAGGAAGAGGCGGAGCAATGCAAACAAGAGCTAATCAGAGAGCTTGAGGCGTCTCTTTCTACCTCAACAGGAACCAAGACGTTGTCCAACGGCTGCAGTGAAAGCCGAGCGTCCCCCAGCGGCTCCCCATCAAACAAAGACAACCTCTGGTCCCTCATGAAAGACATCAGGCACAAGATAAAGCAGGAAGACAGACCCAAGTCCTCAGAACTGGCCGTCCTGGAGTATCTGGAAGAGGACATACTGGATCAAAGCTGTGACCCTCTGGACTACTGGAACCTGAAGAAGTTCCAGTGGCCGGATCTTGCCAAAGTGGCTGTGCGTTATGTGGGCTGCCCTCCTAGCATAGTTCCAGCAGAGACTCTGTTCAGCACCGCTACTGTGAACTGTGCCCTGAACCAGCCCAGGCCACTGCTGGACAACATGGAGGGTCTCCTCTTTCTCAAGGTCAACCTCCCTTTGATTTCTTTTCAGTACTGATAAAAAGAAGAACTGTTGCTTAAAAATGTCAAGGACCAAATTTCACAGAAATCTGTTGATTGCGGTCCTTTTTCTTCTTCTTTTTTTTTTTTTTTACACAAAAAAGAACAAAATGTTAACACTGCTGGCTTTATCCAACACAAACGAGGATTTGAACTTTCTGTTTTTAGCTGAACTGCATCTGTGTGTACTACTGTCGAAACTCTGGTGAACTACTCAGTGATTCAGGGAGGGAGGGGCTTGTGGGAGGGAGGGGCTTGTTGAGCTGCAGGGTTTGTTGATAATTGTCACTGTACATAATTTTTTTTTATGTCTACGTTTGTGTGTCTCTCTCCTTGTGCCTTAATACAAACTACTTCAGGTCAAAATGCTGTAAATATTTTTTACGATGCGCAAATCATGTCATAAGTCCTGATTACACAATGGCTTAAAATAGAAATGAAATGCTGTGGTGTTTTCTGAGTGAAAACATGGCGCAAAATACAAATGCTGTGATTGAAAGATTATGTTTTAAGTTTATTGTTATTTAATTCTCTCGTGAACATGTGGCTCATGGTACTGTCAACTTAGAAATAGTTTTTTTTTTTTTTTTTACTTGCTGAATTTTTCTCTTAAAAGATTATGTAAGATATTGCTGTATTTTCTCAACAAGCAGTTTTGTTTGAAATATACAAGTTGTCTCTTAAGCACAATTTTAAGTTTATTACCAAGGGATTAAATTATGTTTTTTTGTCAAGTTGAAATATTGTACTGTACATTTTTATAAATACTGATTCTGAGCTTAATTTGATACATGTGTCAGCATTTTGAAAAGGAGCCGGGCGAATCTGGTGGTTATTTGTAAATAAAGGTTTAACTAAAGTATATTCGTTCATTTTGTGCTGTCAGAGTGTGTGTGTGTGTGTGTTCACTGCTTCAGATCCATTCTAAGGACAGAACATCTCGCTGGTTAAAACACTTCAAACACCTCCTGTATGAAATCAATACATGAAACAGGTCATCATGAAACTCCTTTAATGAAGATGTTCTTGACATCTACCAAACACAACCCCACTCTCTGCAGCAGCAGTACTGTGCTCCACCTGCGGTCGCTGGGCTGGGGATGTGAGACAGACATTTGGTCCTGGTTTGCACATGGTTGACCGGGGAGAGAGGAGCGAGGGACTAAGAGAGAACCTGTCAGACTAGTTCCTGGGGTTTCAGTGTAGTGGAGAACAGGTGAGACCACATTGAGGATCCACACCCCACGACTCCACCTAAAAAGGTCAGCTACACTTTTGGTCAACGTACAAAAAACCCTACAACACCACCCACCACCCCCCCAATAGGACTACAAACCTACAATCCTCACAGAAACACATTATGTGGTTCTCTCAGTGGTGTGTATCCTCTCCATCAAGACCACTTTGTCCTCCAGCACTATGCTGAAAGGAGGGAACTGGTATAGGGAGAGCTGTATCCTGCTGAAGCCCTGGGTGAAGGACCGGCCTCTGTGAGTGTCTCTGAGCTGAGCCATCCTGGTGCTGTTCACCTCCATCAGCAGGTGTGTGTACGAGCTCAGGTCAGGGTGACCTGGGGTCAGGTCCTCTCTCTTGTCATACCTCAGAGGGGAAAACGGGAATGAACGTTCCAGAATGAGTAGAACACACAGAGAGAGACAAACACAGTGGCTTTAGAACATCTAGGGTCCCACACTCTAGAACACTCTCACCTCCAGTTGGGGTTCTGTTCCAGGAAGCGTGAGATTCCGGTCTCGGCTGCATAGGAGTCGATATGGACCACCACATCTAGACAACAGGGGGGGTGGGGGGGGGGGGGGGGGGGGGGGTTAAGTCAGTACTGCAGGTCTACCAACACACATGAGGGATTTGAACTGTCAACATTGTGATGTAAAGTCAAGCCTCATGCATGTATCCTCATGTCCTGCAGTCCTAAGCTCCGCCCCTTTACCGTCACTAGAGGGCAGCGTGGCGTGCATCCTCTGCAGGGCGTGGCCTCCGGGGTAGTTGTGGTGGGAGACGTACAGGGACAGGCTGGAGTACAGCACGTTGACCAGCAGGTGTCCCACCACCACAGCAGAGCCCAGCTTGAACAGCCAGGACTTGTGGTAGTTGTTCAAGCTACAGGGGGGAGAACAATGAGTTGACCAATGAGAACGCACACACCTACACCTGCTTAGACACACACTCTCACTCAGTCTCTCCCACACACACACACACCTACACTTGCTGAGACACACACTCACTCTCTCACACACACACCTACACTTGCTTAGACACACACTCTCACTCACTCTCTCTCCCCACACACACACCCCCGCTTAGACATACACACACTCTCACTCACTCTCTACCACACACACACACACACACATCTACACCTGCTTAGACACACACAGTCTCTCACACACACACTCCCATTCCTTCAGCCAGGCCTCAGCAGGACCCCCCCCGGCTCACATGTAGGACCCCCCCCCCCCCCCCCCCCCCCCGGCTCACATGTAGGACCCCCCCCTGGCAGCCAGCAGGTTGAGCAGAGGGAAGCTGTACATGATGAAGCGCAGCTCCTTGTGTGGCAGCAGGGAGTAGAGCAGCAGGAAGCCCAGAGCGGGCAGAGCCAGCAGCCTGACCCTCCGGTCCTGCAGCCCCAGAGGGAGCAGCAACACAGAGCTGCCCAGAGCGCGAGGCACCGCAGAGTAGAAGTACCACAGGAAGGGAGAGGTTTACTGGGGGAGGGGGGGTCAAGGGTCACACTGGACAGGGGACGAGGTGTGTGTATATCTGTGTGTGTGTGTGTGTATATCTGTGTGTGTGTATCTGTGCGTGTGTGAGGCATATGAAGGATATTCCCCAGTTGGAGCTCTTGTTGAGGACAGTGTTGTACCACAGCACCTGACCTTCAGGCCACAGCAGTCTCCTCCAGAAGAACGAGTCTACAGCCACAGTACCAGCTGGGACACACACACACACACCACACACACACACACACACACACACATAAGCTGAGTCACAGGTGTTCTGTGGTAAACACAGTAAGTGTATCTATATGTGGTTCTACTGGATCAAAGTTGCACTGGGTGACACCCTAAAGTAGTATGACGTCATCACAGCAACGCGTCGTTGCGGTGTGTCTCTAGGCAACGCTCACCTAGCGACAGCAGGCCGGCAGGAACAGCGTAGCAGAACAGCTGCAGCAGGCCCAGCTTCCTGCTCAGCAGTGACATCATCAACATGAGCCCCAGGAGGAGGCAGAGCTCTGAGCGGAACACGATGATGACGACAGCAGAGAGGCTGATGAACCAGCCCAGCCTCTGAGACAGCCAGCAGGACGAACCCAACAACACTGAGGAAGAGAGGAGGAGGAGGAGGAGAGGAGGAGGAGGAGGAGAGAGGAGGAGGAGGAAAAGAGAGGAGAGAGAAGGAGGAGGAGAGAGGAGGAGGAGAGGAGATTAGATTAGATTCTATTAGACTTTAATGTCATTACACAGGTACAAGTACAGGGTAACAAAATACAGTTAGCATACAACCAGAAGTGCAAAACAGTTATTACAACAGAATATAATAAATATAAGTACATGTAAGGAGAAGAGAGGAGGAGAGAGAAGAGGAGGAGGAGGAGGGAGGAGGAGAGAGGAGAGGAGGAGAAGGAGAGAGGAGGAGGAGAGGAGATTAGATTCAACTTTAATGTCATTACACAGGTACAAGTACAGGGTAACAAAATACAGTTAGCATCCAACCAGAAGTGCAAAACAGTTATTACAACAGAATATAATAAATATAAGTACATGTAAGGAGAGGAGAGGAGGAGAGAGAAGAGGAGGAGGAGGAGAGAGGAGAGGAGGAGGAGGAGAGAGGAGGAGGAGAGAGGAGATTCAGACTGAGGCTATTTGACTCTGGTGGTGGCGTCTTACCTAAGGGCAGAGCAAACACGTTGGGCAAGGTTCTGCTGCTGTAGAACATGAGGTGGAACTGAGAGCAGCAGATCAGGCAGAACAGACCCGCCACTGTGGAACCAAACTGCCTTCGGACCTCCCGCTGCAGTTGCCATAGCGACCCCACCACACACAACCCCAGACACCCCCGAACTGGGGAAACACACAAAATGTTTACGGTTCAGCAGGTTATTCATTTAGACACTTCTATCGGTAGAAGTGTTGTAAGGTCAGAGGTTAACAGATCAGAACTGTACCTATGAACTGTGAGGCGAACTTGGGAGCGTCAAGCAGAGACATGAGGAAAATGAAGGGCGAGCAGAGAGCTGACAGAACCAGCGGGCCGAGGAAGGTCCGGGGAACCACGCCGGGGAACTCATGATGGTCATACTGGGAGGAACAGAGAGAGGTGAGGAGGAGGAGGAGGAGGAAGAACAGAGAGAGGTGAGGAGGAGGAGGTGAGGGGGAGGAGGAACAGAGAGAGGTGAGGAGGTGAGGGGAAGGAGCAGAGAGAGGTAAGGAGGAGGAGGAACAGAGAGAGGTGAGGAGGAGGAGGAATAGAGAGAGGTGAGGAGGTGAGGGGAAGGAGCAGAGAGAGGTAAGGAGGAGGAGGAAGAACAGAGAGGTGAGGAGGAGGAGGTGAGGGGGAGGAGGAACAGAGAGAGGTGAGGAGGTGAGGGAGAGGAGCTGGGTGTTACGTGCAATACTGTCATATTCTTTATGTGTAATAACTTGTCTGTATGTCTCTCACTTCACATTCAAGACAGGAACCATTTCACTGAACCTCGTACTTGACATTTACTTTCAGTCTATCATAATGTTTTATACTGTACTATATCGTGTCCCCTTTATTGTTATTTACCCTGCAACTCTGTGTGCTGTACTTTACCCTGCTGATATTGTGAACTGCAAATCCCCCCCCCCCCCGAGGGACAAATAAAGTTATTAACTTATCTTATCATATTTATCATATTTATCTTCTTTATCTTCCTGACTCTGACTGTAGAGTTAAACAGCCTATCTTTGTTTACATCGAGGTTTCAGCTTCTCTTACCTTTTCAAAATCGAATCTGTGATAAAGGATATCATGGACTGCTTGCAAGTTAAAACTCTCTTCTACTTTAGTGAACGGGCAGATGAATAAATGCAGGAATATCGTAGAAATGAACAATAACAGAAAAGGAAAACTGGAGACTTTCCTCTTTTCAGCCATGACAACCTGTTTGAATAACTTCCGGTTTCTGCGGAACTGCAACGAAAGTGACGTTAAAGGCGATATTTTTTTTCAATATTTGTATTGTTTTTAAATAATATTTCTTAGTCGATAAAAGCTCTGTTCTAAAAGCGAAACATGCTTTCATATGTAAATGATTGTTTTTGGGGGAGAAACTATTTCCTTAAACTCTCTCATGTTTACACGTGGGGAAAGAAAGACGTTTGTCCCGCACGTGGCTGGATACTATTGGTCGGGAGTGTGATTGACTGGTCATGACAGCCAATCACAAGAGGCCACAATTGTAACGAGAGGCTGACGCGGAAATCAAGTTTTTTTTTTTTTGAAAGAATAACCGGCATGTAAATATGAACATTATCTCTGCTTAGAGGCGTTAATATGGACTCAGAATGATGCTTTAAAATTGAATTAGACACACACAGTTGTCTAGTTGAAGACAGGATTGTTGAGTCTGGTCGTTCTTGGAAGCTGCTGTTTTTCTGCTATGATCCTTCTGGTCAACATGCTTCTCACAGGGTCCAGAAGGAGGATGTTTTCTTGGATCTTTTCTATTATAACTTTTATTTTACTGTCACAATGTGCTGCAGCTAAAGATGTTCAAAGCCTGTGTTCAACATGTAAACAGATAACTGAGAACTTCAACAAGGTAGGTACTTCTGTAAGTCACCTGCATGTCTGTAACCTGCCTGGTTCACCTGCTCACATCAGGTCAGTCTCTCTGCTTCACCTGCGGCTCTCCTCCTCCGGTCTGTCCAGGGGTTTGACCGGACAGCGAAGCAGAACTTCGGTGGAGGAAACACTGCCTGGGAAGAGAGGAAGCTGTCTAAATATGAGACCAGGTGAGACTCAGTCTGTCTAAATATGAGACCAGGTGAGACTCAGTCTGTCTAAATATGAGACCAGGTGAGACTGTCAGTCTGTCTAAATATGAGACCATGTGAGACTCAGTCTGTCTAAATATGAGACCAGGTGAGACTCAGTCTGTCTAAATATGAGACCAGGTGAGACTCAGTCTGTCTAAATATGAGACCAGGTGAGACTCAGTCTGTCTAAATATGAGACCAGGTGAGACTCAGTCTGTCTAAATATGAGACCAGGTGAGACTCAGTCTGTCTAAATATGAGACCAGGTGAGACTCAGTCTGTCTAAATATGAGACTAGGTGAGACTGTCAGTCTGTCTAAATATGAGACCATGTGAGACTCAGTCTGTCTAAATATGAGACCAGGTGAGACTCAGTCTGTCTAAATATGAGACCATGTGAGACTCAGTCTGTCTAAATATGAGACCAGGTGAGACTCAGTCTGTCTAAATATGAGACCAGGTGAGACTGTCAGTCTGTCTAAATATGAGACCAGGTGAGACTCAGTCTGTCTAAATATGAGACCAGGTGAGACTCAGTCTGTCTAAATATGAGACCAGGTGAGACTCAGTCTGTCTACATATGAGACCAGGTGAGACTGTCAGTCTGGTTCTCCACACACGCGCACACACCGACCAGTGATGACACGAGCATCAAGGATCACTCGGTAAACTGTCTGCTGCTGTTTGGTGTCCTGACCACTTCTGCAAATGTCACCAAGAACCCACCTTCAGACTTTGATCTCTTTTCCCTTTCAGTAATGTAACCTTCCCTTTCTCCTTCCCTCTCCCTCCCTCCCTCCCTCCCTGCCTCCCTCCCTCTCCCTCCCCAGTGAGATTCGGCTGGTGGAGATCCTGGAGTCGTTGTGTGACAGCAGCAGTTTTGAATGTAACCACATGGTAGAACAACATGAGGAACACTTTGAGAACTGGTGGTTCAAGAGGTGACGAGGCTTCACACTGTCCTCCATCCAACCATCCATTCATTCATCCAACCATCCAACCATCCATCCATCCAACCGTTCTACAACCCTGCACTTCTTCACAGCTGAGGTGTGTGTGTCTGTGTGTGTGTGTGTGTGTGTGTGTGTGTGTGTGTGTGTGTGTGTGTGTCTATGTGTGTGTGCTCTCCTCTCCTCTGACACAGGAAAGTCAAGCATCCTGATCTGTTTAAGTGGTTCTGCATCGACACCATCACAGTCTGCTGTCCCAAAGGAACGTTTGGTCCAGACTGTAACGGTAAACAAACCCAGAAACCATCAGACTACACTGGTGCCTCTCTGCCTCTCTGCCTCTACCTCCACCCATCAGACTACACTGGTGCCTCTCTGCCTCTACCTCCACCCATCAGACTACACTGGTGCCTCTCTGCCTCTGCCTCTCTGCCTCTACCTCACCCATCAGACTACACTGGTGCCTCTCTGCCTCTACCTCACCCATCAGACTACACTGGTGCCTCTCTGCCTCTACCTCACCCATCAGACTACACTGGTGCCTCTCTGTCTCTCAGCCTCTACGTCACCCATCAGACTACACTGGTCCCTCTCTGCCTCTGCCTCTCTGCCTCTACGTCACCCATCAGACTACACTGGTGCCTCTGCCTCTCTGCCTCTACCTCACCCATCAGACTACACTGGTGCCTCTCTGCCTCCACCCATCAGACTACACTGGTGCCTCTGCCTCTCTGCCTCTACCTCACCCATCAGACTACACTGGTGCCTCTCTGCCTCTCTGCCTCTACCTCCACCCATCAGACTACACTGGTGCCTCTCTGCCTCTACCTCCACCCATCAGACTACACTGGTGCCTCTCTGCCTCTGCCTCTCTGCCTCTACCTCACCCATCAGACTACACTGGTGCCTCTCTGCCTCTACCTCACCCATCAGACTACACTGGTGCCTCTCTGCCTCTACCTCACCCATCAGACTACACTGGTGCCTCTCTGCCTCTCAGCCTCTACGTCACCCATCAGACTACACTGGTCCCTCTCTGCCTCTGCCTCTCTGCCTCTACGTCACCCATCAGACTACACTGGTGCCTCTGCCTCTCTGCCTCTACCTCACCCATCAGACTACACTGGTGCCTCTCTGCCTCCACCCATCAGACTACACTGGTGCCTCTGCCTCTCTGCCTCTACCTCACCCATCAGACTACACTGGTGCCTCTCTGCCTCTACGTCACCCATCAGACTACACTGGTCCCTCTCTGCCTCTGCCTCTCTGCCTCTACGTCACCCATCAGACTACACTGGTGCCTCTGCCTCTCTGCCTCTACCTCACCCATCAGACTACACTGGTGCCTCTCTGCCTCCACCCATCAGACTACACTGGTGCTTCTCTGACTCTGCCTCCGCCCATCAGACTACACTGGTGCCTCTCTGCCTCTACCTCCACCCATCAGACTACACTGGTGCTTCTCTGACTCTGCCTCCGCCCATCAGACTACACTGGTGCTTCTCTGACTCTGCCTCCGCCCATCAGACTACACTGGTGCCTCTGCCTCCCTCCTCCTCTCTCCCCCCTCGTCCTCTGTATCCCTCATGTCACTTCCTGTCCACAGCGTGTGTTGGTGGTTCGGAGAGGCCTTGCCATGGCAACGGTGCGTGCGATGGTGACGGGACTCGAGGGGGCAAGGGCAAGTGCAGCTGTAACCACGGTTACCAGGGAGAGTTCTGTCTGGACTGCATGGAGGGGTTCTTCCAAGAGCTTCGGAACGACACCTTCTCTCTGTGTACAGGTGAGGTGACAGGGGTCTGCTTTCAACATGGCTGACATGATGATGATGATGATGATGATGATGATGATGATGCGGTTCCTCCCAGGTTGCCATGGTTCCTGTAAGACCTGCTCTGGCCCGACCAACGATGACTGTGACGAGTGCAAGGCAGGCTGGGAAGAGGACGACGACGGAGCCTGCATTGGTGAGCCAGCCAATCACAGCGGCTTTCGAGCTCTTCACCGATTGGTTGGGGCGTTGGTGGTCTGACTTCCTGTGGTGACATCATGTGTCTCCTCAGATGTGGATGAGTGTTCTGCAGACTCCGCCCCCTGTCAGGAGAAGCAGTACTGCCTGAACTCAGATGGATCATACTTCTGCAAAGGTGACACACACACACACACACACACACACACACACTGCTGTAAAACACTGTGTCTGAAGCAGCCTCAACATCACTGCTCACTGTGTGTGTGTGTGTGTGTGTGTGTGTGTGTGTGTGTGTGTGTGTGTGTGTGTGTGTGTGTGTGTGTGTGTGTGTGTGTGTGTGTGTGTGTGTGTGTGTGTGTGTGTGTGTGTGTGTGTGTGTGTGTGTGTGTGTGTGTGTGTGTGTGTGTGTGTGTGTGTGTGTGTGTGTGTGTGTGTGTGTGTGTGTGTGTGTGTGTGTGTGTGTGTGTGTGTGTGTGTGTGTGTGTGTGTGTGTGTGTGTGTGTGTGTGTGTGTGTGTGTGTGTGTGTGTGTGTGTGTGTGTGTGTGTGTGTGTGTGTGTGTGTGTGTGTGTGTGTGTGTGTGTGTGTGTGTGTGTGTGTGTGTGTGTGTGTGCCAGCCTGTGACCAGGTGTGCTCCGGGTGTACAGGAGAGGGTCCTGATAAGTGCAAGGCTTGTGCCAGCGGATACCAAGACACAGAGGGTACCTGTACAGGTGAGACTATCCTGTACCTCGGGTACTATCCTGTACCTGAACACACCTGTACAGGTGAGACTATCCTGTACCTGAACACACCTGTACAGGTGAGACTATCCTGTACCTCGGGTACTATCCTGTACCTGAACACACCTGTACAGGTGAGACTATCCTGTACCTCGGGTACTATCCTGTACCTGAACACACCTGTACAGGTGAGACTATCCTGTACCTCGGGTACTATCCTGTACCTGAACACACCTGTACAGGTGAGACTATCCTGTACCTCGGGTACTATCCTGTACCTGAACACACCTGTACAGGTGAGACTATCCTGTACCTGAACACACCTGTACAGGTGAGACTATCCTGTACCTCGGGTACTATCCTGTACCTGAACACACCTGTACAGGTGAGACAGGTGAGCCTATCCTCTGTCCTCAGATGTGGATGAGTGTTCCCAGCCGGAGGCTGTGTGTCCGGAGCAGCGGCGCTGTGTGAACACCAGGGGGAGCTACTCCTGCCTCTGCCCACTGGGCTTCCAGGAACAGGAAGGAGCCTGCGTCAAAGAACCGGAAGCAGGTAGTAGACTAGACGTGTGTGTAATGTTCTAATGTCTATGGGTAGCTAGCTAGCCTAGCCAGGCTAGCACAGGCCCATACTCTGTTAGCTAGCGGCTATCACAGCCAGGGTGCTGTCTAACACATGGTACAAGCTCAGCTAGTGTAGTTGATGGGTTAGAGTTACAGTAGACAGCAGTGTATATGTGGACTAAAAGTATTTTGTGCTTCTTTACCTCAGAAGTTGAAGAAGGGAAGGAGGATGAGCCACAAAATGAGACGGCCAATCACGCAGAGGTACACGAGGACCTTTGACCCTGAGAAGACCAATGGGAGGAAACCAGGAAAAACTTTTGAGAGTTACTATTGGTTAACAAAACCACACCAGGAAGTGGAACTTACCTGGCCGTACTGTACACACCTGAGTGAGGAAGAACTGGGAGCAGGAACACAGGATCACTGAGGCTGGAAAACACAGACATTTTTGTTCAAGAAACATCAAGTATTAGTTTAATCAGTCACTGTTTTTTTATGATTTGTCCGCTGTTTAGATTACGAAGTGAAATGATGTCTGGTTTTTAAAAATTCAAACGTTCAGGAAAAAATCTTCAATAAAATTGGACAAAGTGAAGAGTTTAGATGTTCTGATCCATTTTTCATCAGAATTATCATTCTTGTGTACCTCTAGGGGGCAGTCTATACCATGGTTTGTTTTTAGAGCTGTCTATTGTTGACCACATGGTTGTGCTGTAGTCTCACTGACCATGAAACCAGGTGTGCTGCAGATCTAAGAAGCAGGTCTGCCTGATTGTTTAGGATCACTGCCTGTTAAGCGCTCTGTGGTTAGAGAATCGGACTGCAGATCAAGAGTTTACCTGGTTCAAACCCCCCCCCCCTGTGTTTTAGAAAGTCTAGCTGAAAGTGTTGAGCTGTATCAACACTTTATTATTCATATTATAAACTTGCACTTGAGGTAAGTGTTGCTGTCTACTGCAAGTATTGTTATCACAATATGGAGTCAACTGTCTGAATAGAGAGAGAAGGAAGAAGAGGGGGAAGGGAAAGAAAAAGGGAGGGAGGAAAGGGGGGAGAATCAGACTCTCCTGGTTCCTGCCTGTTCCAGTAACCTGCTTCTGACTGTAATCATGCTGTCACACTCATCATGAGTTCCACTGGGATGACCTCAGCTGTGTGTGTCTGTGTATGTGTGTCTGTGCATGTGTGTCTGTGTGTGTGTGTCTGTGTGGTTGAGAGTGTGTGTTCTCACCTGCTTGGAATCCTGCTTCAGCAGGTCTTCTACAGAGAGACAGAGAGAGAGACAGAGAGAGAGAGAGAGAGAGAGAGAATGAACCAGTCTGAACCTGTCTAGACTGGCTGTGATCTCCCTCCAGAATAACAGGCTCCCTCCCTCCTCCCTTCCTCCTCCCTCCCTCCTTCCTCCACTCATCTGTGTCTAGGTCGTCAAGACTACCACCTCCCCCCGACACACACACACAGCTGTGTGTTGCTCAGTGTGTGATGTCACAGCATGCTCCAGAAGGCAGGTCAGGTGTAGAAACAGCAGCAGTTATACTGAAGCCACACTGCTGTACTGATGCACTGCTGGAAGATCAAGCTGTCTCTGACAGCACATTAACCCCAGCATTTCACACACACACACACACTGGACAGGAGCGCTGCGTCTGTGTGTGTGTGTGTGTGTGAGACCTTAGCAGTCTAGAGGCTGGAAACAGAATGAAGACCTCGAAATCAACACCCAGCTGACACACATACACACTCACACACGCACACGCACACACACACACACTCTGTGGGACACACACTCTGCTGGGAACTCTGTGTTCATGTCACAGCACGCTGTAAAAGATTCCATCAGCATCAGAGTCCTGTCTCAGACTAGGCATCAAATCTGTCTCAGACACACACACTCACAGACACACTCACAGACACACTCACAGACACACACACAGACACACACACGCCTGGCCTGTCTGTCTGACATCTCTACAAAACATGTGAGGGAGACAGAGAGTCCTCTCCTCTCCTGTCCCTCCCCCCTCCCTCTCTCCCTCCCTATCCTCTCCTGTCCCTCCCCCCTCCCTCTCTCCCTCCTTCTCCTCTCCTCTCCTGTCCCTCCCCCCTCCCTCTCTCCCTCCCTATCCTCTCCTGTCCCCCCTCCCTCTCTCCCTCCTTCTCCTCTCCTCTCCTGTCCCTCCCCCCTCCCTCTCTCTCTCCTTCTCCTCTCCTGTCCCTCCCCCCTCCCTCTCCTCTCCCTCCCCCCTCCCCATCTCCCTCCCTCTCCTCTCCTGTCCCTCCCCCCTCCCTCTCCTCTCCTCTCCCTCCCCCTCCCCCCTCCCTCTCTCCCTCCCTCTCCTTTCCTGTCCCTCCCTCCCCCCTCCCTCTCCTCTCCTGTCCCTCCCCCTCCCTCTCTCCCCCTCCCTCTCCTCCCCCTCCCCTGTCTCCTCTGGGTCAGAGGTGAGAGTTCAGTGGCTGTTCTTCACTGACTTTGTCTGAATGAATCAACAGCTTGGTACAGTTATGTCATCAATGGCACCGTCTCACTGTGTGTGTGTGTAGGCAGCAGGGACAGTGTGTGTGTATGTGTGTGTGTGTGTGTGTGTGTGTGTAGGCAGCAGGGACAGTGTGTTGTTCACACCATTCATGCCTACAGATCAGATCAAACGTGGCTGTTGCCATGGCAGCCTTACTGCTTGATCAACTCCAGCCAGGAACACTGAGTCTTGGCTGGGCACACACACACACACACACACACAGACACCCACCATCCCTGCTGCCCACACACACGCACACACACATCATAGAAGACTCACAGACGCACGCAAGCATCCAGTCATCCAGCAGGCCTGTTCAGAAGAGATGATGTAAGCAGAGGACTCCTGAAATAGCAGATAAGAGAGAAAGAAGAGAGACAGAGAGAGAGACTAGGAGAGAGAGAGAGAGAGAGAGAGAGAGAGAGAGAGAGAGACAAGGAGAGAGAGACCAGGAGAGAGAGAGAGAGACAAGGAGAGAGAGACCAGGAGAGAGAGACAGAGAGAGAGACAAAGAGAGAGAGACAAAGAGAGAGACAAAGAGAGAGACAAGCAGAGAGAGACAGAGAGAGACAAGGAGAGAGAGAGACAGAGAGACAAGAAGAGACAGACAGAGAGAGAGATAAGGAGAGAGACACAAGAAGAGAGAGAGACACAGAGAGACAGACCAGGAGAGAGACAGAGAGAGAGAGAGACAAAAAGACAGAGAGACACAGAGAGAGAGATAAGGAGAGAGAGACAGAGACATTTTTACCCCCCAACCCTAAAGAGCCCTGCACTCTCCATGAACCCCAAAGCCTTCTGGGTAATCCCGCTGAGATTCCCAGCAGCAGCAGCGCTCCTTAGTTACCAAACTTGCTCCTTACCTACCAGGCAAACTAAGCCTCTCTCACCCCCTCTCTCTCCCTCTCTCTCTCTCTCTCCCCCCCCTCTCTCTCTCTCCATCCCTCCCTTGTCTGTCTCTCTTCCATCATCAGTGGCAATATCATATTTATCAGAGCACACACGCACAGACACACAGACACACACACAAACACACACACTGAGGAGAGGTAGATCAGAGCAGCTATAGAAGCTTCTTTCCCCTGTTTGCCTCCTGACCTGACATGGCTTCATCAGGCTGTCAGACTGCTGTCAGGCACACTGTGTTCCAGACTGGAGGCACCAAGCTTTTAGTACACATCA
Organism: Neosalanx taihuensis; assembly: GCA_030340665.1. Taxonomy (NCBI): domain Eukaryota; kingdom Metazoa; phylum Chordata; class Actinopteri; order Osmeriformes; family Salangidae; genus Neosalanx; species Neosalanx taihuensis. Next base: position 6,795,971 of record CM059307.1, read on the forward strand.
GGTCCAAATAACGGCTTCCCTCCCTCCTTCTCCATCCTGCCTCTCTCCCTCCATCTTCCTCCCTCTCACTGTTTCCCTCCCTCCCTCCATCTCCCTCCCTCCCTCTCCTTCCTGCCTCTCTCCCTCCATCTCCCTCCCTCCCTCTCTTTCATCGTTTCCCTCCCTTCCTTCCTCCATCTCCCTTCATCTCCCTCCCTCTCCATGCTCCTTCTCTCCCTCACTCTTTCGTTCTCTTCCTCTATCTCTCTGTCCCTCCAAGAGCAGAACCAGGACAGTCCCTAGATCAGTAACAGACCATAATATCAGGACATCTTCATCCCTTATTGAACAGGTTATGTTGGACACCAGTTGAGATGGCATTGCCGTGACGACCACATAGCTACGCAGCGCTGTCTCTCTGTGATGGTTGTCAGGGCGTTGTGCACAGCAACACTGCCTTCTTTTTTGTGTTGTCACGGTGTCAGGTGACAGCTGACCTTATAGAACCTTCCAGAACAATAAGGGCTTGTTGTTACAGCAACGAGTCTAGAGTCTGCCTGGGAAACGCATCATAGACGCATCATGGAATCTGATCGAGGAGGGGAGGAGAGCAGGGGAGTAGGGGAGGGGAGCAGAGGAGAGCAGGGGAGGGGAGTAGGGAAGAAGGGGAGGTTTCTTCTGGTCCACCAGTCTTTCTAGTCCCCCCCACACACCAGCCATCGTCATGGTAACACCCCCACACCCACCAGCCATCGTCATGGCAGCACCCCCACACCCACCAGCCATCGTCATGGCAGCACCCCCACACCAGCCATCGTCATGGCAGCACCCCCACACCAGCCATCGTCATGGCAGCATCCCAGTGTGCCGCCCACCTCTCCATCTGGGCCGTATGGCTCCTCCTTGTCTCACAGCCTCAGCGAGGGCACATCGCCACGACGACCACCCCTCCTCCCACACTCCCTGCTTCCTTCTCATTCTCCCTCCGTATCTCTCCCCTTTTCTCCCTCCCTCCCTCCCTCCCTCCCTCTCTCCCTCTCTCCCTCCCTCCCTCCTTCTTGCTGACTGGTCCATCTTCCCAGACATCCCTCCAGCAGAGACCAGGTCTCCCTCTGATCTGCCCCTCCTCCCCTCCCCCCCCCCCCCCCCCCCCCCCCCCCCCACGAACACCAAGCTAATAATGCACACGGGTAACAAACTACACAACAACTTCCTGCCTGAGTAAATTCCTTAAGTGAGTGTGTATGTGAGGCACATCATGATACTCACCGCCATTCTTTTGGAACCATCTCATTTTAACAAAATGTCTGCCAGCGTCTCCACCTGGATTGAGTTTATTTATTATTTTTTACTTTTTCCGGTCATATTTTTTAAATATTCAGAAATGGGATATTATGAAACCTTACCTGGGTTAGTGTGCATGTTTAGGAACACCAAAGACTCTCAGCCCTCTTAGGTTTGCATACAAAAAAGATACTTTATTTTTGAAATTGCTTATAAAAAATATCCCCACCACAGATGAACAGTCACCTGTCACTGAAAACAAGACAGACAAGAGGGGGAGAGAAGAGGGGAGGAGAGAAGAGAGGGGGGAGGGGGGAGAGAGAAGAGAGAGGGGGAGAGGAGAGAAGAGAGGAGGGAGGAGAGAGGGGGAGAGAAGAGGAGAGTAGAGAAGAGAGGGGGAGAGAAGAGAGGAGGGAGAGGGGGAGAGAAGAGTAGAGGAGAGAGGGGGAGAAGAGAGGAGCAGCAGGAACAGCAGACAGGTAGCAGATTCCTAAGCTTCACATTTCTCTACGAAAGAAACCATTTAAAAGGACAGATGTTTTCCACCACTAACCCTACTTAAATAACATTCAATGCTCTTTCTGCTATTTTAATTTAAGTAAACTTTAGTTTTATTCCTTTTTACATCAACAGCTTCAATGCACCTGTCCACCATCTCAAAAATGCTTAGTGTTCAAATAAAATAACAGGACAGGAACACAGATGAAAGGTCACTTAAGATCTGAAGAAACTACAGCTTCTTTAAGCAGAAACAATCAAATAAATACATATAAAATTTAAAATAAATATGCCACACTGTGGAATGTCTACAAATAAATTAAAATGCATGTAAAGAGAAGAAAAAAAAATATATATATATATACGTAACATATGTAAAAAATAAAATTAAAATAAAGTTCAAAAGTACATAACTGAGTTCTCGACTATTGCATTGATTGTGCATTCCCCTCCCACACCTGTAGGGGGAGATGTACTGTGTGTGTGTGGTGACTGTTTCCATAGAGACGTAATGTTCCAACACCTGCTGGTGTTGAAGACAGCAGCATTGACACCGTAACAGGCAACTGATTCAAGTAATCTACTGTCTCCCCCAATCAAGGGAGGGGAAGGGGGAGGGGCATGAGGCTGATTGGCTGTGCTCAAATCGTCACCAAGGACAACAGCGTTGGCCCCATCCCACACTGACCAATAATGGAGAATTCACAACAGCAATGAGACTGTTCAACGCTCTGCTAGCATGCCAACATCTTGTTAGCCTGACATCCTGCTAGCATGCTAACATCTTGTTAGCCTGACATCCTGCTAGCATGCTAACATCTTGTTAGCCTGACATCCTGCTAGCATGCTAACATCTTGTTAGCCTGACATCCTGCTAGCGTGCTAACATCTTGTTAGCCTGACATCCTGCTAGCATGCTAACATCTTGTTAGCCTGACATCCTGCTAGCATGCTAACATCTTGTTAGCCTGACATCCTGCTAGCATGCTAACCTCCTGTTAGCATGGTGTGTGATGATCAGATGGTAGCGTCACAGTGCTGCTGGTGTGAGAGCTCCTCTAGATGAAAGACCCCCCCCCCCCCCCAAAGAACTGAACCAGACAAACATCAAACACAGAGAAAGGCACTCTGACACTCTACTGTTATAAACTAGTAACAGTGAGATGTGTTCTGAGTCGAATTCAAAAAAATAAAAAAACGGCACATTTGATCTTTGTGGAGGGGGGAAGGGCGGGGGGGCATACAAGGTCATATTCAACACTGACCCATCCAGAACACACCTTATACTCTAATATCAACAGTCAGGTCATTAAGAAGATGAAATACTTTAGATGTTTACATTCTGAACGACTCAAATCCCTGGTTGAACTCTTGTGACCTTTCACCTTCATGTGAACTTGAATAAGGAGGAGGAGCCTTAGTCAGCCTTCCTGAGCTTCTAAACTAGACACGCCCCTCTGTCCAGGAGGCTGAACCAGACTGGTCCTCTGTGTGTGTGTGTGTGTGTGTGTGTGTCCAGTTCCAGGTGGTCTTTAAGGTGACCAGCAACAACATGAACGACAGATTAACTAAGTCAACACTGTCAACAGAAGAGAGACTAAGGAGTCTGTAAGTAGTCTCTCTGGTGTCTCCCTGGGAGAGACAGGGTGGATACAGTCTCTCTTCCTAGTGTCTCACTGAGAGAGAGACAGGGTGGGTACGTCTCTATTCCTAGTGTCTCACTGAGAGAGAGACAGGGTAGGTACGGTCTCTCTTCCTAGTGTCTCACTGAGAGAGAGAGACTGGGTAGGTACGGTCTCTCTTCCTAGTGTCTCACTGAGAGAGACAGGGTAGGTACGGTCTCTCTTCCTAGTGTCTCACTGAGAGACAGGGTAGGTACGGTCTCTCTTCCTAGTGTCTCACTGAGAGAGAGACAGGGTAGGTACGGTCTCTCTTCCTAGTGTCTCACTGAGAGAGAGAGAGACTGGGTAGGTACGGTCTCTCTTCCTAGTGTCTCACAGAGAGAGACAGGGTGGGTACGTCTCTCTTTAAGGCTCTACAAAAACATCCAACTCTGAATGAGAGGCTCACTAACAGCATTAGCCAGCCAAGTAACAAAAAAATATATATATTACAAAGTAAATATAAATAATTAGTTCTGCTATAGGACAACCTACACAGCAACTGATCTGTCAAAAGATCTACTGAGAAAAGAAAGAACAATCTGGTAATAAATTATTCAGTTCCCCCACAAACAAAAAGATATACATTGTTTTCATTGATCAGAAGACGACAGGAAGTGACCAGGTTTGAAACCAGCCAGCCAACATGTCCATCAAACCAGCCAGTCCTCGCCCCCCCCCTCAGAGGGAGTCCTGACTGGGCCTGTCTGGGCCTGGCTGCAGGGGGTCCAGGCTGGTGAGGGTGACGTGTCCCCCAGGGGCCCCTAGTGTCATCCAGGGGTGCTCCATCACCTGGTCCAGCGTGGGACGGTCAGATGGACGAACTGACAGGCACCAGCCAATCAGCTGCTGGCATTCTGCACAACACCAACAACACAAACACAGTTACTGCACCTGACCAGGGTTAGAACTCACTGCTCCTGTAGGGGGCGACAGAACTGTGTGTGTGTGTGTGTGTGTGTGTGTGTGTGTGTGTGTGTGTGTGTGTGTGTGTACCTACCGCTGGACACTCGTCTCCTGTAGTACAGTCGTCCAGTCAGGATCTCTTCATCCTGCTCGAAGGGGATGTCCCCACACACCATGTCATACAGCAGCACGCCTAGCGACCACACCGTTGCCGACGCGACCGTGGTATCTATGGAAGCGGATCCACTCGGGGGGGCTGTAGACTCTGGTGCCTGGGGGCGGCAAACAGGAAACACATGAAAAATGACGTTAGGGAAGATGTGTGACGTTTATCTGAATCTGGTCACATTAGTGATAAAAACAACAACAACATTGTTTTTTATGGGGGGATTTTATGCTGAAGACAGTCATTTTAGGAGGGAATGTTGAAATCAGAGTCTGACTGTCATCTGATCTGAAGTCAGGCTTTCATTACGTTCAGTCTCTCCTTCCCTCTAGACTTTACCAGAGCTTTCCATCCACATGACCTGCCCCCCCCCCCCCCCCCTGTTCTTTCCTCTTCTTCCTCCTCTCTCCACTCCCCCCTCCCTCCCCCCTCTCTCCACTCCTCCCTCCCTTCCTCCTCCTCTCCCTCCTCCCCTGGGCAGCAGTAACTTGGAAACCAAACAAACTCGAATGCGCAATAAGAGCCGTCCACGTGACCACCAGGCTCCGGTTTCACAACAAACAGATGTTACGTGGCGACTGGACCAGGCACGAGCTGCCGAGCACGAGCCGTGCACACTGTCACGCGCTCAGAATACAACAGCGAAATGTAAACAAAACCATCTGCGTCACACACGAGGCTCCAAACAGTATTTCCGTCCGTATAATCAAGTCTTTGTTATAAAATAGGCTCATTTCCATCAGGGAACCTTCGACTAGAAGCCATCAGAACTCCACCTCGAGGGAAAATCCGTAACAAGGCACCGAAAACAAACCGTGTGCGTCACAGGCTCGTGAACGCCCCCGCCTTATCACGAGCCACCAGACGATCAAGGGCGAATCAACGGAATCACGAACATCCCCAGTATGTCAACATACGCTCGTGATTCACACACACGTTTTACACAACTATGCACCGTAAAACCCAAACATTACGTCACACAGCCCTTGTGCACCGACCTCGCGCTCTGAAAGCAGCCAAGAAGAGTGATTGAATAAGATACGTTACCGTCAAAGTCTGTGTACACCGTGTCCTTGAGAATGGCTCCGGAGCCAAAGTCAATGAGCGTGAGTTCCCCGGTACGAAGATCCACGAGCAGGTTCTCGTCTTTGATGTCTCTGTGCACGACCCCGCAGCTGTAACAGTGCCGCACCGCGTGCAGCACCTGGCGGAAGAAGCCTCGCGCCGTGTCCTCGTCCAGCGCGCCCTTCTCCGTGATGAAATCAAATAAATCCTTCACGAGCTCCGGTCTCTCCATAACGATCAACCAGCCGTCCGGTCGCTCGTGCCAGTCCAGCAGTTTAATCACTCCGCGAAATGACGAGCTGACCTTCTTCAGCAGGAGGATCTCGAGCGGCACCGTGACGCCGTTCTGAGGCGGGAACAGAACAAACGATGAAAACCCAGTTTGACGTCAGCAAAACAAACCCGGGTAACGGGGTTTACAATCAAGGATACTTACAATCGTTCCCCACTCGGTCACTCTTTCCTTTGATACATGTTTCACGGCGACCTGAAACGAGATAATCACACCAAATAAATAAGAAAATCCCTTCAAACAGTCTCGTGCACAGTCAGTATTCCGTGGTTGTCTCGCGGAGCCGCGATGGACGCCAGGTGCCCGCGAGACACAATCAAAACATTGCTGATTCTCCGTTCTTACCGGTGCACCATCACTGATCCGGGTTCCTGCGTACACGGTGCCGAACCCCCCACTCCCCAACACCGTGCCCACCTGGTACAGCTTCTCAAAAGGTTCCTTCTCCACTTTAACTGGAGAACATCAAGAACATCAAGGAGAACATTAGGTAACACACGAGAACACAGAAGGTTCGAGTCCAGTCAACGAACCAGATAACAAGATGCTTCAAGAGAAGCTGATAACATCGGTTGTGCATCAATATGAGTCCATTAAAGCTGTTTAATAGTGTGTGTGTGTGTGTGTGTGTGTGTGTGTGTGTGTGTGTGTGTGTGTGTGTGTGTGTGTGTGTGTGTCTGCTCGCGCACCTGTCTGCAGCTGCAGCTTCAACCGGTAAGTGATCCATGCTGCTCGGATGGTAAAGATGAGAAAAGGAGCCAAACTTTGACAGCAACATCGTCACATCGAAAACACCAAAGATGGAATTCCTTGTTAGTTTTTCTTTTAAAAATGCGATTTCAACCCAGTTAAACGCAAAATATATGAATCTAATAACCGAAGGGGGGTCTGGTAGTGTCGCACCGCAGCGCGCGCTCTCAAACGTCCCCCCTTGTTGCTCTGATCCCGCTGAGAGGAAAACGCACGAGATCAAAACGATTCCCAGTTTAATATTGGAGTCCTGCACGTGAACAAACACGGTCCTGTTCAGTTGAACACCAGCAGCAACCGGACAGCAGAATCACGGTGATCAGTCCATAACAGCTCGAGGACTCCGGCAGCTCGTGTCTTTGCTGTGCCGCGTCCTCCGCGTGCCTTTATAACGCTCGTATTTTGACGCGTGGTAGAATGGTATCCTTCCGCGTCTGAGTATTTTTCGATGTTTCCACAAAATACTTTCGTAGGAAACTTAAAAAACCTTCTCAATTTGACACTAACTGAATTGTTGTAATGTGTCAGTCCGGTAAAAAAACGACCTATCGTTGAATTCCTCGGTGTTCTTCCTCTGTACACACGCACTACTTTCTCATAGTACTAGACGTGCCAGCCACCCCCTGTCTGGACTCGATGCACTCTGGTTCACCGTCAACCTGCAGCTCCCAGCCAATCACATGGAGGCCACAAATACCTTGTTTTCAATATCGTCCAATCCAGACAGGTTCATGATCGTAGACGGGGTGATTTGAGTGCACGTGGCGGGAGTCCCGAGCCCGCGCCTTTCCGCTGCAGTATTCGGTGAACGGTCGAGCGGCGGCACGCGAGCAGAATGAAAAGATGCCAGGGTTTTCCGGGAACTCCTCCTCGCGCGGGTTCCACAGCTGGCTTTAGTGTTCAAACAGAAAGCTTTGAAGTGTGGGTCAACATGGACACCAGTGATAACAGCAGCAGCATGATGATGATCTAACAGTGTTGGCCAGGGGATGTAGTGTAAAGATATTAAACATTTACATTTATTCATTTAGCAGACGCTTTTATCCAAGGCGACTTACAGTAAGTACAGGGACATTCCTCCCTGAGGCAAGTAGGGTGAAGTGCCTTGCACAAGGACACAAAGTCATATAGCCACAGCGGGGGCTCAATCTCACAACCTTCCGATCATGAGGCCAATGCCCTTAACCATTGAGCCATCTGACACCCCTAACATAACCCCAAACATGCTGCATGTTAGAAGAACCTGTTCTCATGTTACCTGTGAAAGTGACAAACTGGATCTGACCTTTGCTTACAAAGGTCCAGGTTCAGAGAACAGGTGTGTGTGTTTGTGTGTGTGTGTGTGTGTACTGGTGTGTGCGTGCATGTGACTTGTAGCAGTAAAGTCCTTACATGACTTCACATTAATATGAGATGTATGAAACAAGTTAATAAAAGCTCCTACAGGACAGACTGAGAGTCATGTGACTGATCATTTATCCCCCGGTTAGGTTCTCCTGTGACCTTTGACCTCAGATACAGACTTCAAACATGTGCTGTGTCTGTGGTGTTTTCCATCTGAGCGGGCATAACCTTGGTCTCAGTCTGAACAGACACACCAGGTCTTATCTCCCCTGCCTAGATAACCTGTGTGTGCGAGTGTGTGTGTGTCCATGTGTATATACAGTGAATAGTGTAGATAGCGAGCGACAGAGGCAGCTTATCTGTGTGAAGGCAGAGTTATGTAAATGTGTCGTTATCATGGCGGTGGGGGGGGGGGGGGGTAGCTACAGACAGGGGAGATTTGAAGCAGTAACATCTTCATCTGCAATCTAAGTCTTCACCACTGAGATACAGACAACAAATCAAAAGTGAATACTGTGTGTGTGTGTGTGTGTGTTCGGGGGGTTTGTGTGTTTCTGTGTGTTTGTGTATGGGTGTGTGTGTGTGTTTGTGTGTAGGTTTTTAGTTCTCCAAGCAGGTTGGAGACTCGACTGAGTGAGCAGAAACAGGGAGGAGAAGGAGGGGGAGGAGGAGGGGAGGAGGTTTCCGTGGGAACCCGAGAGATGTGGCGGTCCACTGCTCTCGTGGGAAACGATCATCACAGCTTCTTATTTATGTTCAAGGATCTTCAGATCTGGAAGAGGAGAGAGAGGGTGAGGGTGAGGGGGAGAGAGAGAGAGAGAGAGAGAGAGAGGGGGAGAGAGAGAGAGGGAGAAAGAGAGGGGGAGAGAGAGAGAGAGAGGGGGAGAGAGAGAGAAAGAGGGAGGGAGAGATGGGGAAGGAAGGGAGAGGGAGGGAGGGAGGGAGGGGGAAGGAAGGGAGGGAGAGGGGGAGAGAGAGAGAGAAAGAGGGAGGGAGAGATGGGGAAGGAAGGAGAGGGAGGGAGGGAGGGAGGGAGGGAGGGAGGGAGGGAGGGAGGGAGGGAGGGAGGGAGGAGGGAGGGAGGGAGGGAGGGAGGGAGGGAGGGAGGGAGGGAGGAGAGAGAGAGAGAGGGAAAGAGGGAGGGAGAGAGAGGGAGAGGGGGAAGGGAGGGAGGGAAACACTGAGTGAAATCCTGAAAAGAGAGTGAGGTAGAAGAGAGAGGAGGTGTGTGGTTAGCTGGTCCCAGGGGGGGCCACACCTTGGGGGGCTACACCTCAGGGGGCCACACCTCTGATTCCTGGAAGGCTGCTGGGGTTCTCTGCTGGGGTTCTCTGCTGGGGTTCTCTGCTGGGGTTCTCTGCTGGGGTTCTCTGCTGGGGTTCCTCTGGGTACCCACACGCTCAGGCAGCACTGACACAGCAGACTTGATAAGGGGTCTGACTGAAACACATCTGTAATTTGACGGGTCGCTTTGAGACACAAAGACAGCAGAAACACACCCACATCACAGGGGAGAGAGGGGGGAGGGAGAGGGGAAGGGAGGGAGAGGGAGAGGGGGGTGTATTTTTAACCTCAGCTCTTGTGGTCACATCATCATGGTTGGCCTGTTGATTGAAATCCATCCAGACTGGAGAAACCACAGATCCTGCTGTATCCCTCCCTCCCTCCCCCTCCTCCCCCCTCCCTCCCCCTTCCCTCCCTGCCTCCTCCACTCCCTCCCTCCCCCCCTCCCTCCTCCCTCCCTAGGCTCAGTGTAATCAGCCCTATCATATGGACCAGGACACACCCTAATGAGTGGGTGGGGCAGCATAACAACACTGATCCTGCTTCACCTGAATAGTAACAATCTGACAGGAAGACAACTAGAGAGGGACAATATAGTGTGTGTTTGTTACTGTGTGATTGTGTGTGTGTGTGTGTGTGTGTACATCTGAATGTGTGTCTGTGTGAGGTGGTTGTGTACAGAATGTGTGTGTATTGGTGTGTGAGATCGTAGGTGTAGGAGTGTGAGAGAGTGTGTGTGAGTGTGTTTGAGTGTGTGTAAGAGAGTGTGTGTGTGAACAGACCGCTAACCCTAGCAGACCATGCAACAGACATGCAGTCAGCACAATGCCTGTCACAGCACTCCTGCAGCCAATAGGGTCACTCCGTGCCTGGGGTCAGAGGGCACGGAGGCATCAGTTCAGTGGACAGTTACCAGTGGCTCATCTGTTTGATATCAAACTGAGGTAGGTGTGTGTATACAGTATGTGTGTGTGTGTGTGTGTGTGTCATCTTCCAGCTGGGGTCTGCTGGTTCCTGCTGGTTCCTGCTAGTTAAAGTGTTCCTTTCAAAAGATCAAACAGGAAGGAGATTTATGAAAGGTGCTTGGTCAAGCCTGGGGCCTGTGCTGTACCTTCCTGCTGTGGTCACACACACACACACACACACACACACACACACACACACACACACACACACACACTGACAACCAACACACACACACTGACAACCAACACACACACTGACAACCAACACACACACACACACTGACAACCAACCCAACACACACACTGACAACCAACACATGCATACACACACACACACACTCCCACAGAGAGATAGAGGGAGACAGTGTCAGTGTGTTAGTGATGGAGAATAATGTCATGTCATTAAGCACTTTCTCAGTCAGCAGTATTGCTGCAGGAGGTGAGCTGGTCTGGAGCCAAACACTTACTTCTGCACTGCAATCACAAGAAGAAGCTGTGGCCCTCTGAGATAAGAGCTTAATGCACACACACACACACACACACACACACACACACACACACACACACACACACACACACACACACACACACACACACACACACATCACACTACCAAACACACACACAACTACCAAACACACACCACCAAACATACAAAAACACACGCA
>CM059307.1:6811832-6859332 GCA_030340665.1 Neosalanx taihuensis
TCATACACACACACACTCTGTCACACACACACACTCTCTGTCACACACACACACACACACACTCTCTGTCACACACACTCTCTGACACACACTCATGGTTGTTCATTAGTAATTCAGACTCATACTGACCAGACATGACACAACACAGCCGTACATGAGGCCACACGTGCACCAGCACACGTGCACCAGCACACGTGCACCTAAAACACACCAACAATCAGACAGTAACAATAGGGTCACCCCCCCCCCCCCCCCCCCCCCCCCCCCCGCCCCCCTCACCTCCTGTGAATTGGAGTTTAAAAGGTTAGGAGCATGGAACACACGGAACTCTGAGAGAGAATGTTCTAGAGTGTTCCAGAACGTGGTGTTCCCTGTCAGAGTTTGGAACTCTGCAGACAAACTTACACACACACACACAAACAGAAACACACACACACACAGAAACACATTTGGTAAGTATGAAGAGATTGTTTGATCTGAACCCGACTGGGGCAGAGGGCAATGGATGTGTGTGTGTTGAGGGTGTGTGTGTGTTGAGGGTGTGTGTGTGTGTTGAGGGTGTGTGTGTGTGTTGAGGTGTGTGTGTGTGTTGAGGGTGTGTGTGTGTTGAGGGTGTGTGTGTGTGTTGAGGTGTGTGTGTGTGTGTGTTGGGGTGTGTGTGTGTTGAGGGTGTGCGTGTGTGTTGGGGTGTGTGTGTGTGTGTGTTGGGGTGTGTGTGTGTTGAGGGTGTGTGTGTGTGTTGAGGGTGTGTGTGTGTGTTGAGGTGTGTGTGTGTGTGTGTTGAGGTGTGTGTGTGTGTGTTGGGGTGTGTGTGTTGAGGGTGTGCGTGTGTGTTGGGGGTGTGTGTGTGTTGGGGTGTGTGTGTGTTGAGGGTGTGTGTGTGTTGAGGGTGTGTGTGTGTGTTGGGGTGTGTGTGTGTTGAGGGTGTGCGTGTGTGTTGGGGTGTGTGTGTGTGTGTGTTGGGGTGTGTGTGTGTTGAGGGTGTGCGTGTGTGTTGGGGTGTGTGTGTTGAGGGTGTGTGTGTGTGACAGAGAGAGACAGAGAGACAGAGAGAGAGAGAGGGTGTGTGTGTGTTGAGAGTGTGAGTGTGTGTTGAGGGTGTGTGTGTGTGTTAAGGGTGTGTGTGTGTGTTGGGGGTGTGTGTGTGTGTTGAAGGTGTGTGAGTGGAGGTTTCATACAGTGGTGGGCTACATAAGCATGGGAAGCTAAGTGGCAGGCTGTGATTGGTTGAGGGCCTGTACTCCCCCTGGCCCCTCCCCCTCTGACAGCCAGGGCATTCTTAGACGCCAGGGCCAGGTATCCATGGCAACTGCCGCCACACAGTTCTGTTGTTGGAAATAGGGACAGTAGACACAGACTCCTCCTCTCCTCCACCTCTCCTCTTCCTCTCCTCCTCCTCCTCCTCTCCTCCTCCTCTCCTCCTCCTCCTCCTCCTCTTCTCCTCTCCTTCGCTCACACACACACACACACACACTGACAGATATGTTATCATGTGAAGACACTCAGACGGAAGGAGGAGGAGTCAGCTGGATGAAGGAGGAGGAGTCAGCTGATGAAGGAGGAGGAGTCAGCTGGATGAAGGAGGAGGAGTCAGCTGGATGAAGGAGGAGGAGTCAGCTGGATGAAGGAGGAGGAGTCAGCTAGATGACAGGTTAGGGTTTTGGGCTAGTTGTGAAGGTTGCGAGTTTGATTCCCGGCTGAAGCAGCATGATGTGTCCTTGGGCAAGGTACTTCACCCTACTGTCCTCAGGGGGAATGTCCCTGTGCTTGCTGTGAGTCTGTCTGGATAAGAGGAAGAGAAGAGAGGGAAGATCTGCAATGCAACACTGTGCATTATTCATGGAGGTCTGAAAGTGCTGCCTCAGAGGAGGGAGGGAGGGAGGGAGGGAGGGAGGGAGGGAGGGGAGGGAGGGAGGGAGGGAGGGAGGGAGGGAGGGAGAGCTGCAGTTTGAACTCTCTGTCCCCAATACTGTCCTTTTCTCGTCTCTGCCTCACACACACTACCTACACTGCACGCACACACACACACACACACACACGCACACACACACACACACGCACAGTATCCTGTGAGTGAATCCCAGAGACACGTCTCTCTCTCTCTCTCTCTCACACTCTCTCTCTGTCTGTCTTTGTCTCTGTCTCTCTCTCTCTGTCTGTCTCTCTCTCTCTCTTTCTCTCTCTCTGTCTCTCTCTGTCTCTCTCTCTCTCTCTTTCTCTCTCTCTCTCTCTCTCTCTCTCTGTCTCTCTCTGTCTCTGTCTCTGTCTCTCTCTCTCTCTCTCTGTCTCTCTCTCTGTGTCTGTGTCTCTGTCTCTCTGTCTGTCTCTCTCCCAGCTGGATGCTCCAAGAAGAGGGAGCAGCACTGATAACTGCTACCCCACATAGCATCACTGGTCACCCCTCCCCCTCCTCCCCCCTCCTCCCCCTCCTCCCCCCTCTCCCCTGAGGAGAGGAGAAGGTGGGAGGGGGACCAGCTGCCATCTATTCTAACTCCTGAACCCCTTCCCCCATTTCACACACACTTAACACACACACACACACTAAAGCTAGAACTAAAGGAATATATGATTCCACATTTATGTAACTATCTATCAGTTTTTGTATCAGGATAGGCTGTGTGTTAAGTAGCTGTTGAGTGTCTTTCTAACACCTGAACTTTGACCCCATCACCCCTCCCCCTCACCACAGGTCTGACAGGGCCAGCCCTGCCCCTCGGCCCCCCTGGGACATGTAGTCTAATTACACAGAACGTGTGCGCCCTCAGGGTGTGGCGATGTCCAGGGGTCATGCTGCTCATGAGGGGTCAGAGGTCAGAGAGATGGCTGTTACAGGGCAGGGGGAGGGGCAGGGGGGAGAGGGGGAGGGGCAGGGGGGAGAGGGGGAGTGGCAGGGGGGAGAGGGGGGAGGGGCAGGGAGGATTGTTTTTATTGTCTTGTGTGGTTGCTGTGACAACAAACACCTCTCAGGAGTCATGAGGCGTGTGGCGAGGTTAGCAGAGGTCAAAGGTTAACACAGTCTGTTTGGTCTCTAGAGTGTGTGTGTGTGTGTGTGTGTGTGTGTGTGTGTGTGTATGAAATACATTAACAAAGACTTTATGGAACAGATCACAGAATAAGAAATGGACACTCAGGACACTCAGTCTGAGGCATGAGGTTAGGGACCACACACACACACACACACACACACACACACACACACACACACTCACACACACACTCATATACACACACACACACACTCACACACACACTCATACGCACACACACCCTCCATGTGTCTCTCACCCAGTGTGTTGACACATGAATGAGTCAGTCTTCCCTGAGCGTCTGTGAAGGTGTGTTTACGTGTGTGTGTGTGTGTGTGTGTGTATGTATATATGAGTGTGTTTGTTTGTTGCAGTATTTAGAAGGTGTGTGTGGGCGTGTGTGTATGCTGCAGTAATTATCAGCAAGTTTTAGTATAGAGTTTGTTAAGAGCAGAAACAGTAACTAAACCAGACAAAGGTGCCACCTGCTGGTGAGGTTGGGTAACAACACTTGTAATGTTTCCCTCTCAACCACGACCACAAGATGGCGGCATCTCATCTATTTATGTCACGAGAAGAAACTGTCATGTCATTTATTTTGACATATGTAGCCATCTTTGTTGGATACAGTCCAGACACACTCACACACACACACACACACTCCACACACAATCCACACACACACACACACACAATCCACACACACACACACATACACTCCACACACACTCACACACAATCCACACACACACACATGCACATACACTCCACACATAAAGGCCCCTGAGTAGAAAGTAGAATTTTGTTTCTTCGTCTACTTTGATCTGCTGGTTATTTGATCAGACAATTAATGCACAAAACACTCACACACACGAGTACTCACTGTCACACACACAGAAACCCCCACACACACACACACACACCTGTGTTACCATATCAAGGAGTTATTCATGCTGGTCTTTGTGTACATAGTCTGCCAACCAGGAAACACCTGTCTGCACCTGAGTGTGTGTGTGTGTGTGTGTGTGTGTGTGTGTGTGTGTGTGTGTGTGTGTGTGTGTGTGTGTGTGTGTGTGTGTGTGTGTGTGTGTGTGTGTGTGTGTGTGTGAGAGAGTGTGTGTGTGGGTGTGAGTGTGTGTGTGTGTGTGTGTGTCTAGAAAGTTACAATTCTATTTAGAGGCTGTTGTGTAGTTTGTATGTGTTGAAGTTTGGATTTTCTTGGTTGTTTTGATATAGTGTTGTGTTGTTGTTGTTGTTGTACAGTGATACTGCTGCAGACCAGAAGGTTGACAGGCTGTTGGAGTGAAACCAGAGAGCTGAGACCAGACCATATCTGTAATATTATCTTCACCCCCACTCTCTCCTCTCTTCCTCTCCTCCTCTCCTCCCCTCCTCCTCCTCTCGTCCTTCTCCGCTCCCCCAGGATCACTGTGATTCCTGTCTCATGTAGCAAGGAGAGAGAGGGAGGAGGAGAGAGAGGGAGGAGGAGAGAGAGGGAGGAGGAGAGAGAGGGAGGAGATAGAGGGGAAGAGATGGATGTTGAAGTGAGAAAATGATCTTATTGAAGTTTCCTACTCAGTGAGAGAGAGAGAGGGAGAGAGAGAGATAGACAGAGAGAGGGTGGGAAGGAGAGAGAGACACACACAGAAAGGGAGAGAGAGGGAGAGTGAGAGAGACAGAGAGAGGGAGGGAAGGAGAGAGAGACACACACAGAAAGGGAGAGAGAGGGAGAGTGAGAGAGACAGAGAGAGGGAGGGAGAGAGAGAGACACACAGAAAAGGAGAGAGAGGGAGAGTGAGAGAGAGAGAAAGAGGGATAGACAGATAATGGACTTCCTGTCTACCTGAGTAATAGTACATCGTCATCCCATTAGCGAGACATCTTCCAAGCAAGAGTCATCTCTCTTTATGGTACACACACACACACACACACGCACACACACACACCCATGCATACACACACACATACACAGCTGTCTGTAGTGTAACAGTGTGTGTGTGTGTGTTCCAGCTTCCAGTAGAGTCTGATCATGTCCTCAGTCTCCATCATGAACCTGGAAACTTGAGCCGAATGCTGCTTAGATGAACAGATGTAATCAGCCTATCAAATAGCAGGACTGTTGTAGCTGACCTATCAGGTGACAACCCAAATATCTGTCTACCTCCATCTGTTAGTGTGTGTTTGTGTTTCGGCATCTGGATGGAAACTGCTTAGTTTGAACTCTACATCAAGAACATCCAAGAGTTTCTAATGCTCTATTACCTAGGTGTGTATATGGGGAGGGAGGGAGAGAGGGAGTGGGGGAGAGGAGGGACGGAGGGAGGGATGGAGAGGAGGGAGGGTGGGAGGGAGAGTTATTAAGGTTTCATTTGGGGGCAATGAGTTCTTCATGTCCTCTCTGCCTCTCTCTATCTCTCACACACACCCACATTGTTCCTCACACACACACACACACACACATTGTTTCTCTCTCTCACACACACACACACACATTGTTCTCACACAGACACACACCAAACCTTCTCCCAGACACCTGTTGACCAAACATCTTTATAACTGCACAGTTCTCAATCAAGTCTTCCTTAGCCAAACACGCTAACACTCCACTATCCTGCTTCAAACACGCTAACACTCCACTAGCCCGCTACAAACACGCTAGCCATAATTCTAGCCATGCGGCCCCCTGGCAGGGGTTGGAGGTGAGGTTCAGTCCGTCCTCTCTCCGCTTGACGTGTGACAGAATGTTAAAAGGGAGTTTCAATATTTGACAAGGTCACTAACAATAGCTGCAGCACTGCGGAGGCATCTGCTGAGGTTAGCGACCATGAGGGGCACAAATAGACATGACAAGGATTGAATACTGTACGACTGTAATACTGTACGACTGTAATACTGTACGACTGTAATACTGTACAACTGTAATACTGTACAACTGTAATACTGTAATACTGTACGACTGTAATACTGTTTGTCTGTAATATTGTACGACTGTAATACTGTACAACTGTAATACTGTACGACTGTAATACTGTACGACTGTAACACTGTACGACTGTACGACTGTAATACTGTACGACTGTAATACTATAAAACTGTAATACTGTAATACTGTACGACTGTAATACTGTACGACTGTAATACTGTACAACTGTAATACTGTAATACTGTACGACTGTAATACTGTTTGTCTGTAATATTGTACGACTGTAATACTGTACAACTGTAATACTGTACGACTGTAATACTGTACGACTGTAACACTGTACGACTGTACGACTGTAATACTGTACGACTGTAATACTATACAACTGTAATACTGTAATACTGTACGAATGTAATACTGTACAACTGTTATACCGTAATACTGTACGACTGTAATACTGTACAACTGTAATACTGTACAACTGTACAACTGTAATACTGTACGACTGTAATACTGTACAACTGTAATACTGTACGACTGTACGACTGTAATACTGTATAACTGTAATACTGTACAACTGTAATACTGTAATACTGTACGACTGTCATACTGTACGACTGTAATACTGTACAACTGTAATACTGTACAACTGTAATACTGTACGACTGTAATATTGCAGTGATGGTGAAAGACTACATTCTCAGTGTGATCATGTACTGTATCAGCCATAGCTTGGATTTGCTTTGTTGGGATTTCAATTTAGCTCCATAATCCCTTGGATGGTGTCGGGTATAGAATTACCACCAGCTGCCCCCCCCCCCCCCCTGCCCCCCACAACACACAGAATATCCCACCCCCCTGACCCCGGACTCCCTGTACCAGCGAACAGATCATACTCAGTATCCTACACTCACACATTAACTCCAGAGTACCACCATCACATCATCATCACCATCTCTTCTCTCTCCCCTCTACCCCCCCTTTCCACCTCTCCCTAACTGATCTTGTGCATTAGGGTCAGACGGTTCAGGGAGGAGAGGGAGGAGAGGGGAGGAAGAGAGGAGGGAGGGAGAGGGAGGAGAGGAGGAGAACAGGGAGGAGAGGGGGGAGTGGGGGGAGAGGGGAGCGAGGTACAGTAGAAGCAGAAAGCAGACAGCTGCACAGGTTAACATTGGGTCTCTGCTGAGAAATGACCCTGAAAATAACCAGCGCTGGAGGCTGGGGGGAGGGGGGAGGGGGAGTGGGGTTCTATGCTCCTTAGTGCCACTTGAAGTGAGAGGGCGGGGGTAAGGGGGTAAGGGGGTCAGGGATACGAAGGGGAGAGGCCGCTTACGGACACAGAGTGACCTCAGGGGCAGGGGGCAGGAGGGCAGGGGGACAGGAGGGAGGGAGGTGCAAGGGGCACCGGTCTCAGTTGATGCTGGAAATCCCAAAGAATATTTCACCCTGTGACACGCCCCTCTCTCCTCTAATAGGCCATAACACCTGTCAATCACTGTGTCTGGCCAGCAGCCAAACCAGATTGCAGGAAAAGGATGGAGGAGGAAGAGGAAGAGGAGGAGGAAGCAGGGTTATAAAGGAGGAAGAGGAGAGAGCGGTAGTCACGGTGCTGTGTGAACACATCTGAGGCTCTAGTAGAACACCAAGACATGCAGTGAAACAGGATGTGACATCACACACACTCAGTAACTCACACATACACACTCAGTAACTCACACATACACACTCAGTAACTCACACATACACACTCAGTAACTCACACATACACACTCACCTCCTCTCTCTCTCTGGTCCCAGCAGCAACTCTGAGACGAAGGTCTGGTTGTTATAGCAGCACAGATGGGCCCATATGGCTTAGAGAGGAAAGGAGAGGAGGAGAGAGGAGGAGGAGAAGAGAGGGAAGGAGAGGAGATGGGAGGGATGGAGAGAGGAGGAAATGGGGAGGAGAGAGGAGGGAAGGAGACGGAATGAGAGGGAAGGAGGGGAGGAGAGGAAGAGAGGAGAGTGAGAAGAGAAAGAGAGGAGATGAGGAGGATGAGGAGGGTGAGGAGGGTGAGGAGGAAAGGAGTTGTCATAGTACTTGAGCAGACAACCTCTTTTGCTGCTCTGTCACAAACACACACACAAACACACACACACACGCACACATTAACATGCACACACACACACATCAATGATCAATAATTCAGCAGTATCGTATCTCTGTTGCTTGGTCACAGTGTGTGTGTTTGTTTGTGTGTGAGGGGGGGGGAGTGTGTGTGTGGGGGGGGGATAGTGTGTGTGTGAGGACAATGTGTGTGTGTGGGGTGAGTGTGTGTGTGTGTGTCTGTGTCAGAAACTGTCTCCATCGCATCTTCTGGATCTGGATAGCGTAGGAGGAGTGTGTGTACGTTGTTGTGTATGTTTGTGTATGTGTGCATTCATGTATGTGTGCAAAATACGTGTGTGTGTGTGTGTGTGTGTGTCTAACAGACTCCAGAATAGCTTGTCTGTCTGAGTCATGATGATCAATAAACAGTCCTTATGTTAGTGTGTGTGTATGTGCATGTTAGTGTGTGTGTGTGTGAGTTTGTGTGTGTGTGTGTGTGTGTGTGTGTGTGTGTGTGTGTGTGTGTGTGTGTGTGTGTGTGTGTGTGTGTGTGAGACAGGAGATTGCAGGAGTGATTCATCAGTTCAGACTGAACAGAAATAGCTGCTCTGTGTTTCAGACGTGCATCTCTGCCTCTCATGCCGCCTACTGCAACTAGGCTGTGTGTGAGGTTCCTGTGTGTGTGTGTGTGTGTGTGTGTGTGTGTGTGTGTGTGTGAGATTCCTGTGTGTGAGGTTCCTGTGTGTGTGTGTGTGTGTGTGTGTGTGTGTGTGTGTGTGTGTGTGTGTGTGTGTGTGTGTGTGTGTGTGTGTGTGTTCCTGTGTGTGTGTGTGAGGTTCCTGTGTGTGTGAGGTTCCTGTGTGTGTGTGAGGTTCCTGTGTGTGTGTGTGTGTATGTGAGGTTCTTGTGTGTGAGTGTGTGAGGTTCCTGTGTGTGTGTGTGTGTGTGTTTGTGTGTGTGTGTGTATGTGAGGTTCTTGTGTGTGAGTGTGTGTGAGGTTCCTGTGTGTGTGTGTGTGTGTGAGGTTCCTGTGTGTGTGTGTGAGGTTCCTGTGTGTGTGTGTGTGTGTGTGTGTGTGTGTGTGTGTGTGTGTGTGTGTGTGTGTGTGTGTGTGTGTGAGGTTCCTGTGTGTGAGTTTCTTGTGTGTGTGTGTGTGTGTGAGGTTCCTGTGTGTGAGTGTGGGGGGGGGGGGAGTAGTATAATAAAAGATTATTTGGAGGGAGGAAGAAGGAGTTTGTTGTTTATTGTCTTTATAACACACACACTATCACTCACACACACACACACACACACACACACAAACACACACTATCACTCACACACTATCCCTCACACACCCACCCACACACACACTCACACACATTATCACTCACACACTATCCCTCACACTCACACTGTTGACCAGATCCCTAACTCAGCACATTGTATATGATTGTATATCTTCTCTGTGTTTGTGTGTCCTTGTTTGTTTCAAACTGGTTAGATTGTAGAGCTCATCATCTGACTTAATTACACACAATCACTCACACACCACATAAACACCACACACACACACACTCAAACGGAAACACACACAGATCCACAAATGTAGGAAGGAAACACACTCTCACATCAAAGCTCTTTCCACCAGCCTGCATCTTGACACTGCTGACCAGCACCTTCACCCGTGACGTTATTAACCGGAGAATAAAGACTGTATGAGAGGCCATCAGGTTGAGGATGAGAGTGTTAGTGTGTTCTAGGAGTCTCCCCCCCCCCCACCTCCTCCCTCCCTCCTCCCCCCTCCTCCCCCTCCAGACCGGCCTCTCCTGGAAACTCGCTGCAGATTAGCCGCTAAATCAATGCTCCAGCCCGGCCTGATTATCTAAGGTGGAGATGATCCTGGTGAGCTGCTGTCAGATGACCCTGCTGAGGTCACTGCAGTGGGGACTTTACCAGGATACAAGTTATACAAGTTCACCAGGAACTCCCCAGTACCAGCAGTGTTGAAACTGTGGAAGATAAGGAGTTACAACAACTGTGAGGGATTTCTAATCTTTCTACTTCTGCAATTTTTTTGTTGCTGTTGTTTTATGTTGTTTTGTCTTGGTCCCGGTTTCTAAGTGATGGTTGGCAACGTTTTGGGTTGTGTGCGTGCGTGTGTGCGTGTGTGTGTGCGTGTGTGTGTGCGTGTGTGTGTGTGTGTGTGCAGTCCGCCCCGCTAGTGTCGGCTAGAGGGACAGAATGTGTGTGTGTGTGTGTGTGTGTGTGTGTGTGTGTGTGTGTGTGTGTGTGTGTGTGTGTGTGTGTGTGTGTGCAGCATGTGATTGGAGCAGCAGAGTTGGCCAGCAGAGAGCAGAGCAGGCGGGGATCTGATGGAGAGGGGCTTCACTGGGAGCGAGTCTGAAGCGGCCATGTTAACCAAGAAGCCCTGCGCTGCAGTCTGCACGACTGGTAAGGATCTATCCTCCACCGAACACACACACACACACACACTCACACACACCCCGAAATGACGACCCGTTCACCGGGCGGCACGCGGGGGGAATATCGTTAGCTGATCTAAGGATTTGTCAGTGCGGCGGCAGGAAAGGCTTTTATTCAGTGTTTGTCTTCCTGCTCCTATATCGGTGTGTGTGTGTGTGTGTGTCGGTAATGGCGAGGCTGTTTCAAACCCTCGCTTCTTCCTAAACAGTCCTGGATCAGATGTGATCAGTGTGTTCTCTGGATTAACACAGGATTATTTGCTCCTAGTTGAAATGTGTCTTGAAATGCGCTGACATGATCTGAAGCTGCTGTTTCCCAACAACACTGATGTCTTCAGCAGATTTAAACACATATCGTGTTCAAAGGGATAAAGAGATCATGTAATGTAATGTGATTTTAGATAGACTGGCCCCTGTAATGTGACTTTAGACATACTGGCTCCTGTAATGTGACTTTAGACAGACTGGCCCCTGTCTGCTCACCAGCTGCACCTTCACACTTTAAGATCATTCGGTCTGTTCGTTTTGCCCTAAATATGTGAACTGTGTCTTATTTCCTGTTAGGCAAAGGGGGAGAGGACTGCCAACCACAATCATCCCCCGGTCTCGGTGGGGGTCTCCGGGTCGTGTCAGGGTCTGAAGCCACCTCGCCCTCCACCCTACCCCCGCTCAGGAACGCTAACTCCCTCACGGTATGAATCTCCGGGGGGCTTTAATAGGAAAACACGGTTTATTTAGCTAGATTAAGAGTCTTAGACCATAACGTCTTTATAGATATGAAACATGACAGTGTGCTTGGATATCAGTCGTGTTTTGAACAGCTGTAATAGGTGTGTTTCAGTCTGAGTAGCAGTGCTGCCCGGTGGAACATAACAAACACTGCTGAGCTCGCGAGCTTGCTGCTGGATTGCGCTCCACAGCGCGAGGTAACAAGTTGCTACGGTCACGTGCAGTGTACATTTTTGGGCATAACGCGCGTGGGGACAGCATGTACATACCCCGCATAGCACACGTCTAATTTAATCCTCGAGCACCGACACGGGGCCTCGAGCCTTCCTACCGTGCACACAGTTAGACCACCGTGCACGGTGGGTCCCCGGGACGGTGCATCCACCTTGTCCTGCCATGTGAAGTCCAACAGGGACGGTAAAGATTAAGGAGCTATTTATACATAGCGTGATAGATAACCCGTGTCGGCAGTTCACACGGTAAAAAGCTTGTGCTTCTCATTAAGGTTTTACGGTGCAGACCGCCCCTCGTCGCTGAAAGCCATTGTTGGGTTTGCTCGTGCTGTTAACAGGTTATCTCACACATGTATAGGGCTCGTGTGGATTCGATTTGTTGCTCTCCTGGGTTGTTGTTCGTGTGTGTGTGTGTGTGTGTGTGTGTGTGTGTGTGTGTGTGTGTGTGTGTGTGTGTGTGTGTGTGTGTGTGTGTGTGTGTGTGTGTGTGTGTGTGTGTGTGTGTGTGTGTGTGTGTGTGTGTGTGTGTGTGTGTGTGTGTGTGTGTGTGTGTGTGTGTGTGTGTGTAACAACATGGCGGTTCATGGAAACATATATGAACTGAAACCTGGCTAGCTTTCTCCTAGACACTGCAGAGGAGGAGAGAGAGAGACACACACACAGAGAGAGAGACACAGAGAGAGAGAGACACACAGAGAGAGAGACACAGAGAGAGATAGAGACACAGAGAGAGTTGACTGTTGTGCAAGGCTCAGCTATTGACTAGTAGATACTGTGTAGTGGAGATGCTGGGAGATATTAAATTGCACTGGTCTACAGCTGCAAAGGCCAGCTGTAAATAATATGACACTCATATCCCTAACATCTAGACTAGAGAGAGGGGGACAGAGGGGGGGAGAGAGAGGAGGGGAACAGAAGAAGGGGAGAGAGAGGGGGGGTGGGGACTGAAGGGGGGGGGGGGGGACAGAAGAGGGTGGAGAGGGCAGAGACATAGGGCTGTGAAGGGTGAGAGAGAGAGAGAATATGGAGGGAGAGAGAGAGAGAGTTATTCCCTCCAGGTTAGCCAGTTCATGGAGGTGTGTGTTTATAGCTCTGTATGTAGTGCAGGTTCAGGGAAGTGTGTGTGTGTGTGTGTTTTTAGCCCAGTACTGTATGTGCAGGTTCTATTCCTGCATGTGGAAGGCTGGGGATCATTCTTGACACTGCTGCTCTCTGCTGCCATCGTTCAGACGCTGTAAATATAGAGCCTCAGATCGACCCGGGGTGGTAGAGCTGTGTGTGCACGCTTCCCTTAACCTGTGTGTGTGTGTGTGTGTGTGTGTGTGTGTGTATACGGGCACACTGTTTTAACAGTTGAGCCATGTCTCAACAGACCCCCCCCTCCCCCCTCCTCCTGTCAGAGTGGGTCCTAACATCCACACACTGGTCATGTCCGTGTAGCAGACTGACTTCCTGTCTCTGACACTTATCCAAAGTGATGTTCGGGGGGGGATTTGAACCTTGAACCATGCAGTCAGAAGCTTTAACCGTGCTGCTATGGGGCAGGAGAAGGACTCACATGGAATAAGACCACAATAACATTCTAACTACACCACAGGATGGAATCACCATCTACAACACACCAGCTACACTGGACCCACAACAGGTGGACATGAAAGAGTGTGTCTGTGTGTGTGTCAAGTGTGTGTGTGTCCCACTAGTGTCATTATTATTAGTGATAATCACACGATTGTTCTGTTCATTCATGGCTGCTGTTCAGTACACCCTCTTAGACGTGTGTGTGTGTGTGTCAGCACCTGCTCTACAGTATGGAATGGACTTCTGCAACAGGAAGTGAGGGGGGAGGGGTGGCGAGGGGGGAGGGGTGGTGAGGGGGTGGGGGAGGGGGGCTGCAGTTTGGAGGTGTGTGAGATCATAGCTATGCAGAGCTGATGTGTGAAGAGAACATGGAGATCACCTAACTAGGACTGAGAGGACAGTCCTCTAGAGAGTGTGTGTACACCAATCCTCTCTCGTTCTCACACACACCACACACATACCTCACACACACACACCCATAGTTGTGTCTCCTCTGGCTCTTGGAGCTTCTATTATAATTGACAAGTGTGATTAAGTTACACTCCTTACCAGAGGGGAGGTGTGTGTGTGTGTGAGGTCATCGCTATCTTAGCTAACACCAGATAAGCATAAAGGCAACCTGCTTCAGACACACGCTCACGTAATACACTCCAGACTTTGATGTTTTGATCAGATTGCATCTATTGTTGCACAGTGTACCATGACACTACTGATTCTGTTCTTCTAAATACACACAGACACACATACAGACACACACACAGACACACTGACAGACATCTGCCTGGGAGATTTCTGTCTCACGTAAGCAGTGATGTCCTGATCTTTAGCTTGTAAGTAAAGCCTGACTTAAAACAAGCTGCCATTCAGTCTGTTCCTGTTACATCAAACTATTCTCGTTCTAATACGCCCCCCCCCCTTAGTACCAAAGGATTATCTGAATAATGACTCGTCCTCATATCTACATCTCTTTCTTTCTTTGTTAGTGTCACAGTGTTTTTCTTACTGTTTTATAAAACTTGTTTTTGTAATAATATTTGTGTCACTCTCTCTCTCTCTGTCTCTCTCTCTGTCTCTCTCTCTGTCTCTCTCTCTGTCTCTCTCTCTGTCTCTCTCTCTGTCTCTCTCTCTGTCTCTCTCTGTCTCTCTCTCTGTCTCTCTCTCTGTCTCTCTCTCTGTCTCTCTCTCTGTCTCTCTCTCTGTCTCTCTCTCTGTCTCTCTCTCTGTCTCCATCTGTCTCTCTGTCTCTCTGTCTCTCTGTCTCTGTCTCTCTCTCTCTCTCTCTCTCTCTCTCTCTCTCTCTCTCTCTCTCTCTCTCTCTCTCTCTCTCTCTCTCTCTTCCCTTTTTCATTCACTTCAGTCCATTAGTCTGTCTGATCAAGGGGGATGTTTGTTTCGTCTCTCCACGCCTCCACACCTCACGCATCTAACCCGTCTCCTCTCTGCTCCTCCGCAGGTGGGAGGCAATAAGCACACGATGAATGAGCACCTTCACGTCGAGTCCCACCAGCAGATCCACGTGCAGCAGCTGTACGAAGAGAACAGTAACAAGCGAGCCGTCCTTAGCACACAGCCCAATGGCCTCACTCCGGGGGGCCGGGCAGGGGGCGCGCTTCCCGCGCCCGACCGCCAGACTGACTCCACCCGGCAGGGAAGCTTCACGTCCCTCAAGTCGACGGAGGGCAAATTCAAACCGTCGGCCCTGTCGCCAGAGCTCGCCATGAAGCAGCACATGACCAAGCTGACGGCGTTCGAGCACCATGAGATCTTCAGCTACCCGGAGATCTACTTCACCGGTCCCCACGCCAAGAAGCGACCCGGCGTGATCGGAGGCTCTAACAACGGCGGCTACGACGACGACCAGGGTTCATACATCCACGTGCCTCATGACCACGTGTCGTACCGCTACGAGGTGCTGAAGGTCATCGGCAAGGGGAGTTTCGGTCAGGTGGTCAAGGCGTACGACCACAAGATGAACACGCATGTGGCCTTGAAGATGGTGCGGAACGAGAAGCGGTTTCACCGGCAGGCTGCGGAGGAGATCCGCATCCTGGAACACCTGCGGAAGCAGGACAAGGACTCGTCCATGAACGTCATCCACATGCTGGAGAACTTCACCTTCAGGAACCACATCTGCATGACCTTCGAGCTGCTCAGCATGAACCTGTACGAGCTCATCAAGAAGAACAAGTTCCAGGGCTTCTCTCTGCCTCTGGTCAGGAAGTTTGCCCACTCTATCCTGCAGTGTCTGGACGCTCTGCACAAGAACCGCATCATCCACTGTGACCTGAAACCAGAGAACATCCTCCTCAAACAGCAGGGACGCAGCGGCATCAAGGTGATTGACTTTGGCTCCAGCTGCTACGAGCACCAGAGAGTGTACACCTACATCCAGTCCCGCTTCTACCGGGCTCCAGAGGTCATTCTGGGGTCGCGTTACGGCATGCCCATCGACATGTGGAGCTTAGGGTGCATCCTGGCAGAGCTGCTGACCGGCTACCCGCTGCTGCCGGGTGAGGATGAGGGCGACCAGCTGGCTTGCATCATCGAGCTTCTGGGGATGCCGTCACAGAAGCTTCTGGATTCTTCCAAGAGAGCCAAGAACTTCGTGAGCTCTAAGGGCCACCCTCGGTACTGCACCGTGACGACACTACCTGACGGCTGCACTGTGCTTAACGGGGGCCGTTCCCGCCGTGGGAAGCTGAGGGGCCCGCCGGCCAGCAAGGAGTGGGTGACGGCCCTCAAGGGCTGCGATGACCCCTTGTTCCTGGACTTCCTGAAGCAGTGCTTAGAGTGGGACCCCACCTTGAGGATGACCCCCAGCCAGGCTCTCAGGCACCCATGGCTCAGGAGGAGGCTGCCTAAACCACCTACAGCCGGGGAGAAACCCCCTGTGGTGAAGAGGGGCACGGAAGGCCCAACCTCCATCACCTCCATCTCCAAGTTACCTCCCACCTCAGGGTCCGCTTCCAAGATCAGGACTAATTTGGCCCAGCTAACAGATGCTAACGGGAATATCCAGCAGAGGACAGTTTTGCCCAAGCTGGTTAGCTGAGCTTGTTAGCCAGTGGTCCGGCTAGCTCGCTAGCTAGCTAGCTGCCTGTTTTGCTGTGTCTGGTTACACGGAGGGTCCTACAGGAAGGGGCACACAGACTCCAGGGTCAGGGGTCGGACGTCAACACACACATATCCACTGCAGCGAGCCTCCACTCAGTAAAACAGATGAACACACGGACATGGCGGCGCTAAGGGAACAGTGCTTTTAGGTTTTTAATCTCAGGGGTGTGTGTGTGTGTGCAGTGTTCTATCCTAACCTAATCTTAGCCTAGCCTAGCCTATCTTAGCTTAGCATCTTTACAAAACTGGCCTTAGCACACTAGTTTAGCCTAGCATAGCTTAGCATCTTTACAAACCTGGCCTTAGCACGCTAACCTGGCCTAGCGTACATAGAACCAGGCCTTTTTTTATTAGCCTTATACAGCACAACGCCCTAGCAGCATGCTCAAGAGCATAGCTCTGTGCTATTAGCTCAGCGAGCTAAGCGGTGGCAGGCCACAAGTGACGCCACGTTGACAGTATCTGTTTTGGCTTGTTGTCATAGATACGATTAGAGAGCAGAGTGAGACCTCCCTCTGGGTGGGGGGGGGGGGGTCAAAACGATTGCAAGTTTTATGACTGTTAAGAGTTCAAGTTGGCGGAGGGGAAACGTGATAACCAATGTTTACATGACAGACAGCGGTAGGTGCCTATACTGCTCTTGACATTCCTTAAAATAACAATATGAGGAAAAAGGGGGACAGAGAGAGAGAGAGAGGAAGGAGAGAGAGAGAGAGAGAGCAGGTTTGGCTGGCTGTCCTGCTTCCTACTGGACAGAGCTAGCATGCTATGGTGTTCTAGAACGTTCTACGACTGCGGTGGACTTGATACGTTGATATTCTGTGCTGTTATTCTGGTGCTAAAACCCTTTCTTAATAACAGATAGGCAAGCAGACAGAAGTGTCTGGCTAGAGGAGGTGAAAGCATCAGTACTCTGAAGGTCTTGGAGACCCTGATGCTGAAGTTAAAGTGGTTTATTCCTTCTGGAGTAGGATGTTGATCAAACACAATCTGGGTCTGAGAGGGAGGATAGTTTAAGGGGAATGAGGATGAGCCAAGATGCTTATTAAATGAAGAGAAACGAAATAGATAAATATACATACTTGAATATTAGGTTTCAACACTCAGTGTTGTCTCAGTGCTGGGGTAGTGTGTGTGTGTGTGTTAGTGTGTGTGTTAGGGTGTGTTTGTGTTTACGTTTGTTATAACTCTTTGAATCCAGGCGAAGGTCTGTGTAGCTGATGATGTTTCTAGTCTTGAGTGTCTCTCCAACATATTTCGATATCGGTCCTGAGATTCGACGTCTCTGGACACTTTAGTTGAAACTCTTAAAAGCATGTTCCCTCGCAAAGCCAGCCAGTGTTGATCCTCGTCTCACACACACAACAAACATTTGCACAAACTACATTTCCCAGTTTCTAGGCCCTGCGACCCTCCACAGGAGTTGATAGATATTTATGAGGCGATTGAAGAGGCAAACCTGTATTTATTTGATAGAACTGCTTCTCAGTGGAGCAGAGATAAGCTAATATAAACAACTACCATGACGGTGTAGAGTGTGTGTGTGTGTTTGTGTACTGTTGCCATGGGAACTGTGAGGCGGTGTGTTATGCTGTAATACACAAGTACACAATCTGGTGATGTAATGCACAGGTACACCATGCCTTGAGAAAGGAAGGAGGGGGGAGGGAGCGGGGGGGGGGGGTGTAGGAAGGGGGGATGGGGGTGGGGAGGGGGGGATGGGCGGTTCCCCCAATATGGTGTTTTAACTTTTTTTTATTGTGGTTTTGTGTTTTGATACAGTGTGACGAACATGTAGGTTTGATTGATACAATGTGCCTTTGGTTATCAACGCCAATCTCTCTGTAACACTCTGGACAAGACTCCGCCCCCTCCTCTGCCCTGACCCCTTGATTGGCTCAGCAGAAGGCTGGCCACTACTAGAGACGGGGGAGGGGGGGCAGGGGAGGGAGGGAGAGGCCGTCACGATCACGCCCTAGCAACGCCCAAAGACACGCCCCCATGCCTCCATGACAGGTCCTTGAGGGGGCGTGGCCCTGCATGTATCCCACAATGCAGGTGACATCACGGCCCTGACACTCTCCCATGTGAACGCTTGTAGCCAATAGGGAGAGACCATAAACACTAGCCTCAGCCAATTGCGAGAGACCAGGAACATTAGCTTCAGCCAATAGGAGAACACTAGCTAGGTATATGGGGGTGAAAGGGTTAACTGGCTTCGCCTTAACATCCAGAGCTACAGAAGGAGCTACAGAGCTAGCAATAGCTGCTAGCGTTAGCTGCAAGGGTTAGTTGTTTTGATATTTTACCTCAGACTGTCGTGATATTGTTCTTATTCTTATTGTGATTTAAAATCAACCCAGGGCATTTGGTCAAAACCAAAGTGCATTCCTTTCTATGTCTGTGGCTGTGGGGAAATGAAGCCTGAATCCTTATCTCTGCTAGACAAGCCTCAGCTGAGTTAGCCTAGCTTAGCATAGCCCAGCCTGGCTTGCACTAGCCTAGCATGGGAAACCTAGCTTGTAGCCTAGCCTGCTGCAACATGTTAGGCTAGAGGACAGCAGGGAATTAGAGGAAGAGCGTGTCTGTGATGTAGCATAACAAGGGGGGTCTGTACCTGGAGGTCTGTACCTGGAGGTCTGTACCTGGGGGTCTGTACCTGGAGGTCTGTACCTTGAGGTCTGTACCTGGGGGTCTGTACCTTGAGGTCTGTACCTGGGGGTCTGTACCTGGAGGTCTGTACCTGGGGGTCTACCTGGAGGTCTGTACCTGGAGGTCTGTACCTGGGGGTCTACCTAGAGGTCTGTACCTGGGGGTATGTACCTGGAGGTCTGTACCTGGGGGTCTGTACCTGGAGGTCTGTACCTGGGGGTCTGTACCTGGAGGTCTGTACCTTGAGGTCTGTACCTTGAGGTCTGTACCTGGGGGTCTGTACCTTGAGGTCTGTACCTGGGGGTCTGTACCTGGGGGTCTACCTGGAGGTCTGAACCTGGGGGTCTGTACCTGGGGTCTGTACCTGGAGGTCTGTACCTGGAGGTCTGAACCTGGGGGTCTGTACCTGGAGGTCTGTACCTGGGGGTCTGAACCTGGGGGTCTGTACCTGGAGGTCTACCTGGGGGTCTGTACCTGGAGGTCTGTACCTGGGGGTCTACCTAGAGGTCTGTACCTGGAGGTCTACCTGGGGGTCTGTACCTGGAGGTCTGTACCTGGGGGTCTACCTAGAGGTCTGTACCTGGAGGTCTGTACCTGGGGGTCTACCTGGGGGTCTGTACCTGGAGGTCTACCTGGGGGTCTGTACCTGGGGGTCTACCTGGGGGTCTGTACCTGGAGGTCTACCTGGGGGTCTGTACCTGGAGGTCTGTACCTGGAGGTCTACCTGGGGGCCACACAGGAGAGTGCTGGAAAGAATCATGCGTGTGGCAGTTCCTGTTTTTCATGAAAGGAGTTTTCCTTTGTTGAGGTACTTGTGTTACTCCAGGCTGTGTGTGCTCTGTCACGCTGGGAACACCAGCTGTGCTCGAGTAAACAAGCACACAAATAAACAACAACAACAACAAAACAATGGTGAAGTGAGTGTAATGGAAGTGGACTGTCCTCAGTGGTGTATCTGCTAGCTGACTAGCGCTGTAAATACCTGACTTGCTAAGGATGTTAATGTGGATTTGTACATATGAATAATGAATCTTGTTTTATCTGCTATGAAGCAGCCATGCCCATTCTGTGGGAAAGTGGTCATCGGGGGGTGGGGGTGGGGGGGGGTGGGGGGGGTGGTGTTGAGGAGCACAGAACCCTAAAGACATCTTTTCTGTCTGCCTGGAACAACCCACAGGTCACAGGAAGGGAACTTTTTACTAGTGATGATCAATTGTTAAAACTTTTATTGTTGTGGCCGGAAAACATGAATAATAAAAAAAGATTTATTGTCAATCTTTACCATTCTGCTGTGTTCTGAATACCGACACCTCAGTAATGCCATAAGAATACACAAGGCCTGTGACATAGTATCACTCTGACAACATGGGGTCACAGTCCAGACTTACCTTGACCTGCAGTCTGTGTCCGACCTTTCACCTTTGTTCTTGACCTTTGTTCTTACAGCTGTTGCCTCCTAAGAATAAAGCAGATCAGCGATGAAGACAAATAGTTACCCCACACCAGCCCTGATCTCCTAGTTACCCCACACCAGCCCTGATCTAGTTACCCCACACCAGCCCTGATCTAGTTACCTCACACCAGCCCTGATCTAGTTACCCCACACCAGCCCTGATCTCCTAGTTACCCCACACCAGCCCTGATCTAGTTACCCCACACCAGCTCTGATCTAGTTACCCCACACTTAGTGTAAACAGTGATGCAGAGGTCTGAGTGGAGGCTGGTGATGTCACTTCCTCCTCATCACACTCGGGGCGAGAGCAGCACTGCATGCATTATGGGCTTGATCAGGCTGTCATGACGACAGCATCCACCCACAACTCACCCTTGAGACAAAAAAAAGCCTGCGAGATCGTCATGGAGACTTGAACTGAGATCGTCATGGCGACTTTAACTGAGATCGTCATGGCGACTTGAACTGAGATCGTCGTGGAGACGTGTGTGTTTCAGTGGGGTCTCCAATCCTACTGACTCCACATTCCTGTGAGAGGGAGCTTGGTCTTATCTCTGTGTCAGGACGGGGTACCGGGGGACCGTCTGATAAGACGTATCAAGTGCTCCTCATCTGCAGCTCCTGGGATGTGAAGTCAGGCCAGGAATTCCTGTTTGATGGTGTTTGCGTGTTTGATGGCCTGGTGGTTAGTGTGAATGTGTGTGAAAGTCTGGTGTGTGTGTGTGTGTGTGGTGAAAGCAGATTATTATCATAGCAGATCCTGAAGCCAGACAGTGGAACACACACACAAACACATGCTACGTACACATGCTACATACACACGCTACACTCTCCCACACACACCTGTGGTGACATAATAGGCATAGATCATGCTGGTCTTCAGAAGGAACTCCAATGATAAGAACACTGTGTTCAACACAACAGCTGTTTGTCTCCAATTACAGGGAGGAGGGGGGAGGGTAGAAAACAAGAGATAGGTAAGAGAGAGACAGAGGGAGGGGGGAGGGGAAGAGAGGGGGAGACATGGAGAGAGAGAGAAGGGGGGGAGGGGGGAGTGGAGAAAACAAGAGATAGGTAAGAGAGAGAGAGACAGAGGGAGGGGGGAGGGGTAGAGAGGGGGAGACATGGAGAGAGAGAGAGAGAGGAGGGGGGAGGGGGGAGGGGAAGAGAGTGAGACATGGACAGAGGGAGGGAGGGACATGAGAGAGGGGGAAGGGAAGAGGGGGAGACATGGAGGGAGAGTAAGCAACAGGGAAGATGGATGGTGAAACATGAGAAAGAGGAGTATCAGTGTTCCTCTGTTCCCCCTCCCTCCCTCCCTCCCTCCCTCCCTCCCTCCCTCCCTCCCTCTAGTTGGAAGCCCTGTGAGCTCGAGGGCGCACTTCGCTGGAGGCCGTGCCTCCTGAGGGGGAGGGAGGATAGGAGGAAGGGAGGAAGTGAGGGAGGGGTGGAGAGCAGGTAAGGAGATTGTTTGGCAGAAACCAGAAGGGATAAA
This sequence comes from Neosalanx taihuensis, assembly GCA_030340665.1. Lineage (NCBI taxonomy): Eukaryota > Metazoa > Chordata > Actinopteri > Osmeriformes > Salangidae > Neosalanx > Neosalanx taihuensis. The sequence continues at coordinate 6,833,590 of CM059307.1, forward strand.
CTTGTTTTCTCACATTCTGCTGTCTGAAGACACCTGGCCACACCTCCTCCAGGTACAGACACCTGGCCACACCTCCTCCAGGTACAGACACCTGGCCACACCTCCTCCAGGTACAGACACCTGGCCACACCTCCTCCAGGTACAGACACCTGGCCACACCTCCTCCAGGTATAGACACCTGGCCACACCTCCTCCAGGTACAGACACCTGGCCACACCTCCTCCAGGTACAGACACCTGGCCACACCTCCTCATGGTACAGACACCTGGCCACACCTCCTCCATGTCTCTATGACGACAGCCAATCATGACATTAAGCATAAATCCACTCGGAGAGCAGATTGAGCTGATCATCATGTTGATGCATCCAGGTACCCATTTTCATCTCCATGGCAACAGGCCCTACCCCAGACCTGATGCTGACCTCACCATGGTAACGGCCAAGTTGGTGTTGGTGCTTCTAGAAGTGTGTGAGATCCAGATCAGGGGAGGAGCTTCAGTCAGGCAGCAGCTGATGTGTTTATAGACACACAGAAGAGAGAGCTGCACACACACACACACACACACACACACACACACACACACACACACACACACACACACACACACACACACACACACACACACACACACACACACACACACACACACACACACACACACCACACACACACATTCACACACACACACACACACACCAGACTGGCCATAAAATAAATCCAACCCACCATTTTACAAAGACTAAACTGTCACCATGAACCTGCAGAATGGAGAGAAAGAGAGAGAGGAGAGAGGGAGATAAAGTTGTGACTGTGATTGAGAGTTAACTTGATTCTGTGTGCGAGTGAATGAGTGTGTTTGCGAGTGAATGAGTGTGTGTGTGCGTGTGTGTCAGGTATTCAGCAGTCGTTAACCCACTTTCCCCTGAATCTCCAGCTCTCTATTTCCAGCCTGAAATACTCTGCAAGGGAAAGAATGTTTAGCACAACTTTACCCTCAGTCCAAAGGGTCAGAGAGTGGCAACAGGTTAACCCTTTCCACTACTGAAAGGAAAGGTTAGCATTGTTAGCTAGCCAAGGGGAAGGTTAGCATTGTTAGCTATTTGACCGGAAGGTTCATATTCTCAGCTGGACAGCAGAATCCAGATACTTCAAGGAAAGGCAGCCAGAATGTTCTGTCCTTCAAGTTCTAGAATGTTCAGCTCTGGTAAAGGTTCTAGAATGTTCAGCTCTGGTAAAGGTTCTAGAATGTTCAGCTCTGGTAAAGGTTCTAGAATGCTCAGCTCTGGTAAAGGTTCTAGAATGCTCAGCTCTGGTAAAAGGTTCTAGAATGTTCAGCTCTGGTTAAGGTTTGCCTCTCGTCGTAATGTCTCTTATCAGGTGGAGAAGAGGAGGAGGACATGGTTACATCACATGATCACATCACATGATCACATCACATGATTATCACAGCTGGGCTTCACTGATATTTACCTTCCAGGACAGAAAGTATCTCTATAAATCACCACAGACTCTATAAAACTCCCACGCCATTTGTGTGTGTGTGTGTGTGTGTGTGTGTGGGGGGGGGGGGGGGGGGGGGGGTGACCCTAAAAGCTGTATTTGAAAATGCTGGCCTGGTCTCTCAAATGAGATTATATTATTATTAGAACTACTATTTATGTTTCTGATACAAGATACTTTTTCAGACACACACACACACACGCGTACTGTACAGACACTCTCAAACACACACTCTCACATGCACGCACACATTCTCACACACACACACACACACACACACACACACACACACACACACACACACACACACACACACACACACACACACACACACACACACACACACACACACACACACACACACACACACACACACACACACACACACACACACACACACACTCTCTGTGTTCAGGTGTCTTTGCTAATTAGCAGCTTTGTAAATAGATGACCAGCTGGACAGGCCAGTCTGTGTAGGGAGAAACTCTGAATATATCTGACCCCTCTCTCTACTCCCCCTCTCTCTTCCCCCCCCTCTCTCTCTCTCTCTCTCCCTCCCCCCCTCTCCCCCCCTCTCTCCCCACTCGCTTCCTCTCATCCTCCCCTTCTCCCCCCTCTCCCCCCCCTTCTCCCCCCCTCTCTCTCCCCCCTCTTTCTCTCCCCCCCTCTTTCTCTCCCCCCCTCTCTCTCCCTCCCCCTCTCTCTATGTTTGTGTGTAGGTGAACTGTCAGGTGTCAGCTGATGATGAAAGCCTTTCCTGTGAAACCATAAAGACAACATGTTCCCACTAAAGCCCACCCTGCCCCCATTGTTGAACCCCCTGCCTCCCTGCACTGTTCTCTCTCTTCCAGTACCAGCGATGTAACAACCCCTTTTGTGGACATGAGGGAGAACATCTTCCTGAGTGTATCTCTGTCTGGTCTCTCTGTCTGGTCTCTCTGCCTGGTCTCTCTGTCTGGTCTCTCTGTCTGGTCTCTCTGTCTGGTCTCCCTGTCTGGTCTCTCTGTCTGGTCTCTCTGTCTGGTCTCCCTGTCTGGTCTCCCTGTCTGGTCTCCCTGTCTGGTCTCCCTGTCTGGTCTCTCTGTCTGGTCTCTCTGCCTGGTCTCTCTGCCTGGTCTCTCTGTCTGGTCTCTCTGTCTGGTCTCCCTGTCTGGTCTCCCTGTCTGGTCTCCCTGTCTGGTCTCTCTGCCTGGTCTCTCTGTTTGGTCTCTCTATCTGGTCTCTCTGTCTGGTCTCTCTGTCTGGTCTCTCTGCCTGGTCTCTCTGTCTGGTCTCTCTGCCTGGTCTCTCTGCCTGGTCTCTCTGTCTGGTCTCTCTGTTTGGTCTCTCTGTCTGGTCTCTCTGTCTGGTCTCTCTGCCTGGTCTCTCTGCCTGGTCTCTCTGCCTGGTCTCCCTGTCTGGTCTCCCTGTCTGGTCTCTCTGTCTGGTCTCTCTGCCTGGTCTCTCTGCCTGGTCTCTCTGTTTGGTCTCTCTGTCTGGTCTCTCTGCCTGGTCTCTCTGCCTGGTCTCTCTGTTTGGTCTCTCTGTCTGGTCTCTCTGTCTGGTCTCTCTGTCTGGTCTCTCTGCCTGGTCTCTCTGCCTGGTCTCTCTGGCTGGTCTCTCTGCCTGGTCTCTCTGCCTGGTCTCTCTGTCTGGTCTCTCTGCCTGGTCTCTCTGTTTGGTCTCTCTGTCTGGTCTCTCTGTCTGGTCTCTCTGCCTGGTCTCTCTGCCTGGTCTCTCTGCCTGGTCTCCCTGTCTGGTCTCCCTGCCTGGTCTCTCTGCCTGGTCTCTCTGTTTGGTCTCTCTGCCTGGTCTCTCTGCCTGGTCTCTCTGCCTGGTCTCTCTGGCTGGTCTCTCTGCCTGGTCTCTCTGCCTGGTCTCTCTGTCTGGTCTCTCTGCCTGGTCTCTCTGTCTGGTCTCTCTGTCTGGTCTCTCTGCCTGGTCTCTCTGTCTGGTCTCTCTGCCTGGTCTCTCTGTCTGGTCTCTCTGCCTGGTCTCTCTGTCTGGTCTCTCTGCCTGGTCTCTCTGTTTGGTCTCTCTGTCTGGTCTCTCTGTCTGGTCTCTCTGCCTGGTCTCTCTGCCTGGTCTCTCTGCCTGGTCTCTCTGCCTGGTCTCTCTGCCTGGTCTCCCTGTCTGGTCTCCCTGTCTGGTCTGGTCTCTCTGTCTAGACTGGATTCAGTGTCTGTATCTCTGGCTGGTCTGTGTCTTTCAACAGGTCTTCACATGAATGTTGTTTTACTAGCTGAGCTCTGCAAGGGGCGAGGGGGGGGGGTCATTCAGAGAGGAGAGAGGGGAGAGGAGGAGGGAAAGAGAGAAGGGAGGGGAGGAGGGAAAGAGAGAAGGGAGGGGAGGAGGGAAAGAGAGAAGGGAGGGGAGGAGGGAAAGAGAGAAGGGAGGGGAGGAGGGAAAGAGAGAAGGGAGGGGAGGAGGGAAAGAGGGAAGGGAGGGGAGGAGGGAAAGAGGGAAGGGAGATGAGAGGAAGGCTGAGTGATGGTAGGGGAGGAGCCAGGTGCTTTGCTGATGGCTAAACCACATGGTGGCCAATCGATGTGGAGATCTTGAGGAACAGAGATCCATGTGACGCACCCACTGATACTCTCACCTGATAGGCTCCTTACCTGTCAAAGCCAATCAGCATCAGCCGTTCTCGTGTTAGAGGACAGTTAGCCTACGGAAATACAGATTAGTAATGATACGTCACTGGTGACCCTGTTCAAGACAGATTTAGCTGTGTCACTGCAGGATGAGAGGAGGGAGATGAGAGAGAGAAAAAGAAAGAAAGAGAAAGAGAGAGAGAGGAGCTGAGCGGATTAGCAGATGGGTTAAGCAGGCCAGGTTCCTCTGCTGTGTCCCTGGTCAGCTCCTCAACTGTATACCTGTGGAAGTTTAAGCATGTGTGTGTGTATGTGTGTGTATGTGTATGTGTAGTGTGTGTGTGTGTGTGTGTGTGTGTGTGTTTGTTTGTGTGTGTATGTGTGTGTGTGTGGTGTGTGTGGTGTGTGTGTGTGTGTGTGTGTGTGTGGTGTTTGTGTGTGTGGTGTGTGTGTGTGGTGTTTGTGTGTGTGTGTGTGTGTGTGTGTGTGTGTGTGTGTGTGTGGTGATAGCATCAACAGCAAGAAACAGGATCCTTTTTTGCTCGTGTTGTGTAACCTCCCTGTCATTCTTCCTCAGTCCCACGGTATCCTAGCCGACTGTCTCCACGGTTATTTTATGGGCTGTCACCAGGGGCAGTAAACGCCTTGTGTGATTGGCTGAGCTGGGATGGATCTCCCAGAGTTCCCTGGTGTTCTAGGAATGAGAGCGTCTCTCCAGATGCCCCGCCCACCACACAAGATGGCCGCCCGCCATCTCTCTTTGGTCTCTCTTCTCTCTCTTTGGTCTCTGTCAGTGTGTGTGTGTGTGTGTGTGTGTGTGTGTGTGTGTGTGTGTGTGTGTGTGTGTCACTGAGTGTCTACGTGTGTGTATGTTTTGGTAACACATGTCCAGGTCAGGATCACTGAGGAATTCAGGGTTATTTATAGATACGGTGGGCCTGTGTGTGTTACCGTGGTGACCTGTGTGTGTGTTACCGTGGTGACCTTGCTGCACAGTCAGCTGGGCTAGAATAAATAGTTTGAGGAAGAAAAAGAACAGTTTGGAAAAAAGGGTTAAGATAATTGAAATAATATTTCCGAAAACATTTTTGACAAAAGTTTTGAAAAGTCTCAAAAAAATATATTTTTTGTCATACACATAATATGTAAAACATAATACAAATAAATAAGATATAAAATAAGACAGAGTGATGGAGAAGGAAATAAAAGTGCTGAATAAACCAGTGATAATCTGGAACACAGGTCACATGAAGTTACTAAAGTTTGAAACGTTATGGAGTAAGAGCGCCCCCTACCGTGAAAGATGGTTCACTGCAGGAACTGTGCTGATCTGTTTCCCCCCTGTGGATATGATGGGTACTGCAGGAACTGAGCTGCTGTCTCCCTCCTGTGGATATGATGGGTACTGCAGGACAGAGACAGACAAGTGAGGAGTTGGGGGGAGAGGAGGAGGAGAAGGGGGAGAAGGGGGAGAGGAGGAGGAGAGGAGACAGAGGAGGAGAGGAGGAAAAAATGGTTAGAAGAATGTGAGGAACGCAGGATTCAGCTTCCAGACCCCGGGAGAGCGGGATTCTGGGTAATTATTGACTAGCTCAACCCCTTCTGGGTTAGAATAGCTAACCTGACAATCAGAGTTTGAACACACACACACACACACACACACACACACACACACACACACACACACACACACACACACACACACACACACACACACACACACACACACACACACACACACACACACACACACACACACACACACACACACACACACACACACACACACACACACACACACACACACACACACACACACACACACACACACACACACACACACACACACACACACACACACACACACACACACACACACACACACACACACACACACACACACACACACACACACACACACACACACACACACACACACACACACACACACACACACACACACACACACACACACACACACACACACACACACACACACACACAGTGTCTGTCAGAACACTAAACCCAGAAGTCTTAGCAGTGAGGATTTTATTGACTCTTTAAAGAGAGGACCATACATTAGGGAGGGAGGGAGGGAGGGAGGGTGGGGGGGGGGGGAGGAGGAGGGAGGGAGCACCTCAACACAGAGGACTTGTCATACATTAACAGCACTGACATTGATCATACCACACACACACACACACACACACACACGTTCCTACAACACACACACACACACACTCTTATAAACACTGTCAACTTGTCAAATATTGTCCTCCCCCTCCTCCCTCAGCAAGCTGCCCTGTCTCTCTCCTGCCCTTCCAGCCAGAGGGGGAGACTGGGGGGAGACTGAGGGGGAGGCAGCTGTTCTTCCTCCCAGAGACAGCCCAGCTCATCCTGCCTCCCCCGCTGCCTCCCCCCCAGTCTCCCCCTTAGTCTGCTTACAGGAGGCAGTCTGAAGGCTGCTGGTGGGAGATGACAGGCTGGCTGGATGACTGGCAAGAAAGCTGATGGGAAGGCTGGTTGACTGACTGGTTGACTGACTGGTTGGAAGCCTGTCTCTTCTCTGAGTCTCAGCCTGCAGTGAATCACTGACAGTCTGAATCTCAGCTGTGTCAACAGAACTGCCCTCTCTGTCTGGGGGGGGGCCCTGGGGGGGGCGGGGGGCTGAAAGAGGGGCATCCCCTCCTCTTCCTCCTCCTCCTCTTCCTCCTCCTCTTCTTCTGACCTAGAGAACACAGGAGTTAACCTTTGCAAAGCTTCTCCCTTCATTTTCCCTTAAATCAGCAGAACATCAGATTCTGCAGCTGTAGAGATACTGAACACACGGTGATCCTTCCTCTCTCTCTCTCCCCCCTCACCTCTCTCCCCCTCACCTCTCTCCCCTCCGCTCACCTCCCCCCTCTCCCCCCTCACCTCTCTTCCCTCCACTCTCTCTCTCCCCCCTCACCTCTCTCTGTCCCCCCTCACGCCCCCTCTCTCTTTCTTCTAGTCCCAGCTCTCTAAAACCTGAACAGACTCCTTCATCCAATGCAAAGTCCTGACCTTTGACCTGTACTGCCTGCCAGTGGCTCCTGCTTCAAGGGCTTCTGGGTAAGGATGGCAGGGTTGATGGCGGGAAAACGGCTGCATCTGTGAAGGCTGGTACCCCTTACCTCTAGACAGCTGTACACACACACACACACACACACACAAACACACATATTCTCTGACTTAATTTTTTTTTTTTCATATCAGAGGTAACTACTGTTGAATTTTAGCTTTTACCTGGGCTCTGTAAGGTGCTTTGTGATTGGAGGGAGTTTGTGGGTTGGGCCAGGCTGTCTCTTAGTAACCCCTTGTGATCTTCTGACCAATGGCGTGAAGCTGTGGGTCCTCATCAGACTGGGCATGCTCTGTAGACTAAGAAACCCCTCCCCCTTAGTATGAGCCTCTTCAGAGAGCCAGGTCCCATTCTGACCCTGACACACGCGCACACACACACACACACACACACACACACACACACACACACACACACACACAAAGCATGAACACGCTAGCATGCACGTACGTGCGCACACACACACACAAGCATGAACACACTAGCATGCACGTACGTGCGCACACACACACACACACACACACACAGGAAAATGTCAATGTGCTTCACCTTTATAGCTCTATGGTATTTAGAGTTCTGTAGTATCTCCCCTCAGTCTCCCTCTCAACATTCCTCCCACAATCCATGCCTTCATCCAGCGTGTTTATCAACCAAACTCAGGAGGCTCTGTCTCTCTCTATTTCTCTCTCTCAAATTCTCTCTCTCTCTCACACACACACACACACACACACACACACACACACAAACAATCACACTGTCACACACACACTGGCAGTTCACTGATTATAGACACCAGCCCAGTAATGATGTTCCCAAATGCAGCAGCCCTTAATTAGACTCCCAGAATCTTCCAGAAGCAGTTATTTACTCTCTTAACCCAGAAACAAGCAGGAACGCTATGATTCTATTAGCAGGGAGACTGATTTCCATATAAATTGTTTTGTGTAGAAGTGTGTGCTGAGGGAGGTGTGTGTGTGTGTGTCTGCTGAGGGAGGTGTGTGTGTCTGCTGAGGGAGGTGTGTGTGTGTGTGTCTGCGTGTGTCTGCTAAGGGTGTGTGTGTGTGTCTGCTGAGGGTGTGTGTGTGTGTCTGCTGAGGGTGTGTGTGTGAGTCTGCTAAGGATGTGTGTGTGTGTCTGCTGAGGGAGGTGTGTGTGTCTGCTAAGGGTGTGTGTGTGTGTCTGCTGAGGGAGGTGTGTGTGTGTGAGGCGTACCTGTGTCCTGGTCATGGCTGAGGTCCAGGTCTCCTCTCTCCTCAGACCAGCAGTAGAATGTTCCAGACAGAACTCAAGTCTTCCTGGTCTCACTCAGGTCACGCCCCCTCACTGTGATAGGCTGAAAACACAGGAAGGTCCGACTGTACCAGAAGAACTCTCCTGCCCCCTAGAGGGCAGAGGTCAACACACACCTGCTAGAGAATGGTCAGAGAATGAGGCTGGGGTTCTAGAACGAGGCTGGGGTTCTAGAACGATGTTGGTGGTTCTAGAACGATTGTTGGGTAGTTAGTCTGCTGTAAAGGAATGTAGAAACACGCAGTAAAACATGAATCTGCATCCACACACACTTTTATTAACATTGCGTACGGAGCTGACAGATTAAGAACTCCTGAACACCTCAGATAAGATTCTGCTGTGTGTGTGTGTGTGTGTGTCTCCTGATGGTAATGTAACATGCTACTAAAGGTGACCAGAGAGAACAGCAGCTGATAGGTCAGCACAGCCACTCTCCTCCCGAGCCCTAACCAATCAGATGAGACAGGAATTACTTGTGGTCACACGGCCCCTCCCTCCTCAGATCTGCCTAGCAACAGAGCAGGTGGACACAGCAGAAACAAGATAGAAACAAAGTAACAAAAACATTATGGTCCACCAACCGGAAACCCCCACACCACCCTACAGCTCTCCTATTGGCTAGGAACTATCCGGCAGGTCAGAACAGTTAGTCTCCCATTGGTCGCGTTAAGCTCAGGCAGTCCACTCCTATTGGTCAGTTCATTTGCATGCCACCAATCAGTGCCACAGGTAACTCAAGAGCCAATCGGCATGGAGGTACCTGTGGAATTTAATGGAATCACGAAACTCCAACTGATAATACAAAAGGAATGAACAGTAATGGATTCTTCTTGTCATCTAAAAAAAAAAAAAAAAAAAGATACACAAAAAAGGTAAAGATGTTGGTGAACTTCCAACTGAAGTAGTTTCCGGAGTTTCGGGTTTTCCTCCTCCTCCTCCTCCTCTTCCTCCTCCTCTTCATTATCTCTCTTTTTTTCCCAGATTTCTTTTTTTTTGAGTGTAACTTTTGAAGTCATTGAACATTTTCGTATTTTATTTATTGATTATTTTCATCCACTCAGGTGACTCTTCTTTAAACTGCAGATTCAGTGCAATGCATCATGGGACGACAGAGACTCCCAGGGTTGAGAGAGCAAAGGGGGGGGGGGGGGGCTAGGGGGGGGAGGGGGGGTGTAAGGGGCGGGACAAGGCTGGGGGCGGGGGTTAAGAGTTGGGAGAAGTGGGGCGGGGCCTAGCTTGTGTCCATGGACTCCATGTTGACAGAGGAGGTGTCTCTCTGAACGCTGTCGAAGATGGCTGCCAGCTCCTGGTTGGAGCTGATCTGGGACTGGAACTCTCCCATCAGGGGGCTCTTCTCTGCCTCAGGGATGCCCAGCAGAGCCACCACCGCCCGCATGGCCGAACGCTTCAGCTCATCCTGCTTCTCAAACTCCTGCTTGACGCTGTTCGCCTTCACCTGGGGGGGGGGAGGGGTCACCAGGTGGGAGGGGTCACCAGGTGGGAGGGGTCACCAGGGGTAGGGTGTGTGTGTGTGTGTGTACCTTAGTGGTGCAGGTGTGTGTGTGTGTGTGTGTACCTTGGTGGTGCAGGTGTGTGTGTGTGTGTGTGTGTGTGTACCTTAGTGGTGCAGGTGTGTGTGTGTACCTTGGTGGTGCAGGTGTGTGTGTGTACCTTGGTGGTGCAGGTGTGTGTGTGTACCTTGGTGGTGCAGGTGTGTGTGTGTGTACCTTGGTGGGACAGGTGTGTGTGTGTACCTTGGTGGTGCAGGTGTGTGTGTGTGTGTACCTTGGTGGGACAGGTGTGTGTGTGTGTACCTTGGTGGTGCAGGTGTGTGTGTGTACCTTGGTGGTGCAGGTGTGTGTGTGTACCTTGGTGGTGCAGGTGTGTGTGTGTGTACCTTGGTGGTGCAGGTGTGTGTGTGTGTACCTTGGTGGTGCAGGTGTGTGTGTGTACCTTGGTGGTGCAGGTGTGTGTGTGTGTGTACCTTGGTGGTGCAGGTGTGTGTGTGTGTGTGTGTGTACCTTGGTGGTGCAGGTGTGTGTGTGTGCGTACCTTGGTGGTGCAGGTGTGTGTGTCTGTGTGTGTACCTTGGTGGTGCAGGTGTGTGTGTGTGTGTACCTTGGTGGTGCAGGTAGCTCGTAGAGGCTCCACCAGTCTATCCAGTCTCTGCAGCACAGCGCTCGGACACAGAGATGACAGCCGTGCTAACATCAGGAAGGTGAGCATCTACACACACACACACACACACACACACACACACACACACACACACACACACACACACACACACACACACACACACACACACACACACACACACACACACACACACACACACACACACACACACACACACACACACACACACACACACACACACACACACACACACACACACACACACACACACACACACACACACACACACACACACACACACACACACACACACACACACACACACACACACACACACACACACACACACACACACACACACACACACACACACACACACACACACACACACACACACACACACACACACACACACACACACACACACACACACACAACATAAACAACATAAACAATCCTGAGTCTGAAAAGTCTGAAGTTCTTAGTGACTGCTGATTGTGTGTGTGTGTATGTGTCAGGTGTGTGTGTTGTGTGTCAGGTGTGTGTGTGTGTGGCAGATGACCTTGATGTCATAGTGGTCCTTCAGTCCGTCCTCTACATGGTTGAGGAACTCGAAGATGTCCAGTCTGTCCAGGCAGCTGTCCAGCAGAGTGTACATACATTCAAACGCTGCCTTCCTCAGGTCCAGCCCATCATCCACTGTGTGCTTAAAGGGGCCCATCTCCACCTGGAACAGCAAGGGGAGTGTTCAGGTGTGTGTGTGTTCAGGTGTGTGTGTGATCAGGTGTGTGTGTGTCCAGGTGTATGTGTGTGTGTTCAGGTGTATGTGTGTTCAGGTGTGTGTGTCCAGGTGTATGTGTGTTCAGGTGTGTGTGTTCAGGTGTGTGTGTTCAGGTGTGTGTGTGTGTGTGTGTGTTCAGGTGTATGTGTGTTCAGGTGTGTGTGTGTGTTCAGGTGTGTGTGTGTTCAGGTGTGTGTGTGTGTTCAGGTGTGTGTGTGTGTGTGTGTGTTCAGGTGTATGTGTGTTCAGGTGTGTGTGTGTGTTCAGGTGTTTGTGTGTTCAGGTGTTTGTGTGTTCAGGTGTGTGTGTGTTCAGGTGTGTGTGTGTGTTCAGGTGTGTGTGTTCAGGTGTGTGTGTGTTCAGGTGTGTGTGTGTTCAGGTGTGTGTGTGTTCAGGTGTGTGTGTGTGTTCAGGTGTGTGTGTGTGTTCAGGTGTGTGTGTTCAGGTGAGTCACCTCTCTGATCAGTTCCTTCCTGACTTTGGTCTCGTTGTACAGGTGAGGCAGCACAGTGTCCAGCAGGTCTCTGATCAGAGACGGCTTATTATGGGCTGCTGAGTTGAACGTTACCAAGGCAACCCTCCGCACGTTCAGGTCAGGGTCTTCCAGCGTCTTTAGGAAGTCTCCTGGAGAAGACCAATCACAGAAGACACACCTCAGCCAATCACATGCCATGGTCTGTTTGTGGATGTGTATTGTGTGTGAGTGTGTGCGTGTACCGTGTGTGTGTATTGTGTGTGTGTGTGTGTATACCTATGCAGTTCTTCAGTAGAGGGTCTATGGTCTGTGGGTGGTCTGAGATGGTGAACTTGACTGCTGTTACCACCGAACTCCTGGCATAGGATGACCCTGGAACACACACACACAAATACACACACACACAAATACACACACACACAAATACACACACAAACAGGTTAACTTGGGCAAAAAGCAGAGGTGGATGGAGAGTCCTAATGAGGTTACTGTTAAACAGTGTGAGTGTGTGTCTCTGTGTGTGTGTGTGTCTCTGTGTGTGTGTGTGTGCCTGTGTGTGTGTGAGTCTCTGTCTGTGTGTGTGTGTGTGTGTGTGTGTGTGTGCCTGTGTGAGTGTGTGTCTCTGTGTGTGTGTGTGCCTGTGTGTGTGTGAGTATCTGTCTCTGTGTGTGTGTGTGTGCCTGTGTGAGTGTGTGTCTCTGTGTGTGTGTGTGCCTGTGTGTGTGTGAGTATCTGTCTCTGTGTGTGTGTCTGTGTCTCTGTGTGTGTGTGTCACCTGACAGCAGGTATCCCTTGAGGCGAGGCAGCAGTGTTTCAGGGTCGATCAGGGTGAGTTTCCCCAGACATTCAGCCACCACATTCCTGGTTCCCTCCTCCTGCACCTCGCTGTGTTTGAGCAGCAGAGCCCACACGCTCTCCACGTAGGGCCTGAGCCCCGCCACGCTGGCCGAGCCGATCACCTCCTTCAGGGAGTGCAGGAGCAGGTACTGCCTGCGGGGCTGGCTGGAGATCTCCTGCAGGATGAAGGGCAGGTACTCTGGAAGGTTCCCCACAGCGATGCTCCCCAGGGCGTAGGAGGCGGCAGACTTCACCTCCTCGCTGGTGGAGGAGAACGCCTCCAGGATGACGGCCTGCAGCTCGGCCTGGCCGCTCAGGTCCACGTGATGCCCCACCTCCCCCAGGGACAGCAGGGCCAGCAGGCGGATGGCGTCGGTGGAGCGAGAGTTCTTCACATCCTGGATGAACTGGGCCACCACGGCGGGGCCCTCCTTGGGACAGGCCCTGGTCAGAGCTGCTACGCTCTTGGCGATGGAGTAGTACGACTGTTTGTGGGTGAGCGGCGTGTTCTGGGCGTACACGGGGCCCGTCAGCATGCGCAGCAGGTCCATGTAGCCCAGCCCTGCCGTCCCCGTGGAAACCAGAGCTTGGAAGAAGTGCAGCATGGCGGTGAGCGCCCCGCCCTGCAGCAGAGGGGAGCGCACCAGCAGCAGCAGCTCAGGCAGGATGGCGGTGCTGACCGTGCCCAGGGAGGAGGGGTGCACGCGGGCCAGCGTGGTCAGGAAGCTGATGGCCATCTGAGACACGTGCATGTCGCTCTCGCTGATGAGGGCGGGAAGCTCTGCTAGCACGGCCTCCATCATGGCCGGAGTCACACTGTCACTGTAGTTCTGAACCAGGATGTCCAGCGCTGCCAGAGTGCCCAGCTTCAGAGCACGCTGGTTCTTCCTGTGGGGGGGAGGGAGAGGGGGAGGAGGGGGAAGGGAGAGGGGGAGGAGGAAGAGGGGGAGGAGGGAGAGAGATTTGCTGATTGGAATGCTTGTTTGTTCTGAAAGCATCGGCACACAGTTTGTTTGTGTGTGACCTGGGTGTGTGTGGGGGTGTGTGAGTGTGTGTGACCTGTGTGTGTGTGTGTGTGACCTGTGTGTGTGTGTGTGTGTGTGTGACCTGTGTGTGTGTGTGTGTGACCTGCGTGTGTGTGTGTGTGACCTGTGTGTGTGTGTGGGTGTGTGAGTGTGTGTGACCTGTGTGTGTGTGTGTGTGACCTGTGTGTGTGTGTGTGACCTGTGTGTGTGTGTGGGTGTGTGTGACCTGTGTGTGTGTGTGTGTGTGACCTGTGTGTGTGTGTGTGTGTGCGTGTGTGTGTGTGTGACCTGTGTGTGTGTGTGTGAGTGTGATCTGTGTGTGTGAGTGTGTGTGATCTGTGTGTGTGTGTGTGTGTGTGTGTGACCTGTGTGTGTGTGTGTGTGTGACCTGTGTGTGTGTGTGGGTGTGTGAGTGTGTGTGACCTGTGTGTGTGTGTGTGTGTGACCTGTGTGTGTGTGTGGGTGTGTGAGTGTGTGTGACCTGTGTGTGTGTGTGTGTGTGACCTGTTAGTGTGTGTGTGTGACCTGTGTGTGTGTGTGGGTGTGTGAGTGTGTGTGACCTGTGTGTGTGTGTGTGTGTGACCTGTGTGTGTGTGTGTGTGACCTGTGTGTGTGTGTGTGAGTGTGATCTGTGTGTGTGAGTGTGTGTGATCTGTGTGTGTGTGTGTGTACCTGAGGAAGGAGGCCAGGATGGGCAGAGCCTCTCCCAGGATGTGTCTGAGGTCGATCTTCAGCGGTGACCCTGCGATCAGAGTGAGAGCCTTCACTGTGGTCAGCCGTGTGATCTCGTTCTTCAGACGTTCCAGAAAGATCTGCAACACTCCCGCCAAATCCGCCCCCAACCGGTCGCCTAGGTTACAGATGATCTGGCCCATGCAGGAAATGGCCCTCTCCTTGACCTCCTGGTCGATGTCTGCGGCTCGCAGCCTCCGGATGGTGCAGGAGAACAGATCAGAGATGTAGGGCCCCACGTCGAAGCTGGGGCCCGCCTGGCCCAGGGGCCGGATCACCTTGACCAGCTGCTGAGTGACCAGCAGGGCCTCAGAGGTGATCTTATAGAAGGGGTCTCCCACGCAGGCCACCACGGGCGGGGCCAGGGCAGGCATGTGGGCGTGGAAGGCCTGGGGGGGGTGAGTACACAGCAGGACGTGCAGGCAGGACAGAGCGTCGATCTTCAGGTTAGACGAGCTGGACTTGTCCTTCAGAGAGAAGATGATGCCTGCAGAGGAGAGGGGAGGATTAGAAGGAGTGTGTGTGAGTGTGTGTGTGTGTACCAGGGACCAGCACAGGGATGTGGTGTGTGTACCAGGGACCAGCACAGGGATGTGGTGTGTGTGTGTACTAGGGACCAGCACAGGGATGTGGTGTGTGTGTGTGTGTGTGTGTGTGTGTGTAGCAGGGACCAGCACAGGGATGTGGTGTGTGTGTGTGTGTGTGTACCAGGGACCAACACAGGGATGTGGTGTGTGTGTGTGTACCAGGGACCAGCACAGGGATGTGGTGTGTGTGTGTGTGTGTACCAGGGACCAGCACAGGGATGTGGTGTGTGTGTGTGTACCAGGGACCAGCACAGGGATGTGGTGTGTGTGTGTGTGTGTGTGTGTGTGTACCAGGGATCAGCACAGGGATGTGGTGTGTGTGTGTGTGTGTGTGTGTGTGTGTGTGTGTGTGTACCAGGGATCAGCACAGGGATGTGGTGTGTGTGTGTGTGTACCAGAGATCAGCACAGGGATGTGGTGTGTGTGTGTGTGTGTGTGTGTGTGTACCAGGGATCAGAACAGGGATGTGGTGTGTGTGTGTGTGTGTGTGTGTGTGTGTGTACCAGGGATCAGAACAGGGATGTGGTGTGTGTGTGTGTGTGTGTGTGTGTACCAGAGATCAGCACAGGGATGTGGTGTGTGTGTGTGTGTGTGTGTGTGTGTGTGTGTGTGTACCAGGGATCAGAACAGGGATGTGGTGTGTGTGTGTGTGTGTGTGTGTGTGTGTGTACCAGGGATCAGAACAGGGATGTGGTGTGTCAGGGCTCCAGGCAGGACAGTAACCAGCTCTGTCAGCAGGTTGAAGCATCCTTGACGAGTCTTCACACTCTTCTCCCTCAGCTGTCTGTGCAGAGCCTTGACGATCATGGGGACCTACACACACACACACACACACACACACACACAATTCAATGAAACATCAAGACAGTGTAACTGGCTGTGTGTGTGTGTGTGTGTGTGTGTGTGTGTGTGTGTGTGTACCTGGCTGTGTGTGTACCTGGCTCTGTGTGTATGTGTACCTGGCTCTGTGTGTGTGTGTGTGTGTGTGTGTGTGTGTGTGTGTGTGTGTGTGTGTGTGTGTGTGTACCTGGCTGTGTGTGTGTGTACCTGGCTCTGTGTGTGTGTGTGTGTGTACCTGGCTCTGTGTGTGTGTGTGTGTGTGTGTGTGTACCTGGCTCTGTGTGTGTACCTGTGTGTGTGTGTACCTGGCTCTGTGTGTGTGTGTGCCTGGCTCTGTGTGTGTGTGTGTACCTGGCTCTGTGTGTGTGTGTGTGTACCTGGCTCTGTGTGTGTGTGTGCCTGGCTCTGTGTGTGTGTGTGTACCTGGCTCTGTGTGTGTGTGTACCTGGCTCTGTGTGTGTGTGTGCCTGGCTCTGTGTGTGTGTGTGTACCTGGCTCTGCAGCATGGTCAGTGGGGTCTCTCCCTGCTCCATAGCATCAGGGTCGTTCATCCAGCTCTGGGCTGGCCGGGTCTGTTTGAGGAGAGACAGGTAGGCGTGGAACACGTCCGCCTTCACGTTCTCCTCCCGCTCCTTGAAGCGAGCCACCAGAGCAGGGGAGACGCTGCGGTAGAACTCAGGCAGCATCTCATGTCTGGTGCTCACCACCGCGTCCAGACACTTAGCTGAGGCACGACGCACCTTCCAGCTCATGTCGTCATCATCACTGTACTCATCATCGCTTCCTGGGGAAGAGGGAGAGGGGGGGGGGGGTCAATACGTGTCCCCATGAACCCCAAAGGCAACCATCCTGTCCTTTCCCCCTGGTGACCCTTGACACTGATGACCCCTGACTCTAGTGACTCCAGACCCCGGTGACCCCAGACCCTAGTGACCCTTGACCCTGGTGACCCCTGACCCCTGACCTTGGTAGTCCTCGTCAGCTCCGTCTGCGTCCATGGCGTTCTCATCCTCGTCCTCGTCGTCGTAGTTGTAGTTGGGGTCGTAGGTCAGGTACTTGAGGCAGATGCTGATCACCGTGGGAACGTGAGGGTACACCTCCTTAGGACACCTGGGACGACGTGATTGGACAAGCTTAGTCTAATATGTGTGTGTGTGTGTGTTTTACTACATATAAAATCATGTGTGTGTCTGTGATGGTGTTTGTGTGTAGGATTGTGTGTGTGTGTGAAGGTGTGTATGTATGAATGTGTGTGTGATGGTGTGTGTGTGTGTGTGATAAAGTGTGTTACCTCCTAACAAAGGACTCGAAGGCCTGGATACAGTACTCCCTCAACTCATCATCATCGATGTTACAGAACTTCACTACCAGAGGGATGATCTTCTCCAGGTACTCACCTGCACACACACACACACACACACACACACACACACACACACACACACACACACACACACACACACACACACACACACACACACACACACACACACACACACACACACACACACACACACACACACACACACACACACACACACACACACACACACACACACACACACACACACACACACACACACACACACAAGAGAGTTGGGGAGAGGAGAGGACATGATGACATGAGAGGACAGTGTTATTACTGAGCTTCATCTTAATGGCTGCTGTCTGAAAGTCATCACACACAGTGTCACTGCTTCATGTTGGCTGTGTGTGTGTGTGTGTGCGTAAACTCTAAACGACTTTGCACTTCATTTCCTTTGACAACAAAGCACTCTGCTTTCCCAGGATGCAATGTGGCAGCATGACAGGTCAGAACTACATGTGCATGTGTGTATGTGATTGTGTGTCTGTGTGTGTGTGTGTGTGTGTGTGTGTGTGTGTGTGTGTGCGAGTCTGTGAGTGTGTGTCTGTCTGTGACTGTGTGAGTGTGTGTGTGTCTCCACTGGGAAAGTCACAAAGCTGCTTAATGGACTCCAGCTTGTTTGTGAGTGTGTGAAGAGGATGTTCACACACACACACACACACACACACACACCAATACACAGTCCCACAGTAATGACACACTGTCATCAAGGAGAGGAGATGAGAGACAGACATATGAACAGATGAAGCTCTAGCTGAAGGTCTGTCTGTCTGGAGGCTGTCTGTCTGTCTGGAGGCTGTCTGTCTGTCTGTCTGTCTGGAGGCTGTCTGTCTGTCTGGAGGCTGTCTGTCTGTCTGTCTGTCTGTCTGGAGGCTGTCTGTCTGTCTGGAGGCTGTCTGTCTGTCTGTCTGAAGGCTGGCTGTCTGTCTGGAGGCTGGCTGTCTGTCTGTCTGTCTGGAGGCTGTCTGTCTGTCTGGAGGCTGTCTGTCTGGAGGCTGTCTGTCTGTCTGGAGGCTGTCTGTCTGTCTGGAGGCTGTCTGTCTAGAGTCTGTCTGTCTGTCTGTCTGTCTGTCTGTCTGTCTGGAGGCTGTCTGTCTGTCTGGAGGCTGTCTGTCTGTCTGGAGGCTGTCTGTCTGTCTGGAGGCTGTCTGTCTGTTTGGAGGCTGTCTGTCTGTTTGGAGGCTGTCTGTCTGTTTGGAGGCGGTCTGTCTGGAGGCTGTCTGTCTGTCTGGAGGCTGTCTGTCTGTTTGGAGGCTGTCTGTCTGTCTGTTTGGAGGCTGTCTGTCTGTTTGGAGGCGGTCTGTCTGGAGGCTGTCTGTCTGTCTGGAGGCTGTCTGTCTGTCTGGAGGCTGTCTCACCGATCCTGTGTCCGGCCTGCCTGCTGATGGCAGCGATACACTGGATGTAGGTCCTGGTGGTGGACATGTTGTCGTTCCTGGCCAGCTCAGACAGCAGGTGCTCGATCAGGTCCACAAACACCAGCATGCCACAGCTCATCACCAGGTGGCCCAGGGCCATGATGGTCCTCTTCCTCACAGCCAGACGAGAGCTCGTCAGCTGGGGCAGCAGGCAGCTCAGGATGGAGGGGTGGAAGTTCACCAGCAGACCCCCCTGTCTGGAGGAGAGGAGGGGGAGAGAGAGAGAGACACATTTACATTGAGTCATTTAGCAGACGCTCTTATCCAGAGCCACTTACAGCAATTACAGGGTGAAGTGCCTTGCCCAAGGACACAACGTCATTTTGGCACAAACGGGAATCGAACCCGTCAACCTTCTGATTACCAGCTCGATTCCCTAACCGCTCAGCCACCTGACTCCCCCCTCTGAGGTGGGGAGAGAGGGGAGGGTGGAGAGGTGAGGGCCAGGGTTGGGATAGGAGACACACACACACCTGCAGAGCATGTCGGCCATGATGTCCAGGGCCTCCAGCTGAACTGACACGTCTTCCTGCTTGGCGATGGCGCTGGTCAAGCGACCAGTGATCTTCTTACACACACTGGCAGCCAGGGCGGAGCCTGCGAGAGAGAGAGAGGGGTCAGATGTGTGTGGTGTCCTAGCTAGCTCGCCCCTCCTCCTGATCAGCAGGGAGAGAGAGAGAGAGAGAGAGAGAGGGGTCAGATGTGTGTGGTGTCCTAGCTAGCTCGCCCCTCCTCCTGATCAGCAGGGAGAGAGACAGAGAGAGAGAGAGAGAGAGAGGGGTCAGATGTGTGGTGTCCTAGCTCGCTCGCTCGCCCCTCCTCCTGATCAGCAGGGAGAGAAAGAGAGAGAGAGGGGGGTCAGATGTGTGTGGTGTCCTAGCTCGCTCGCCCCTCCTCCTGATCAGCAGGGAGAGAGAGGGGTCAGATCTGTGTGGTGTCCTAGCTCGCTCGCCCCTCCTCCTGATCAGCAGAGAGAGAGAGGGGTCAGATGTGTGTGGTGTCCTAGCTCGCTCGCCCCTGCTCACCGCTGGAGGCAGGAGGCAGCTCTCCGATCACAGTCTTCAGGCCGATGCTGGAGATATCTCTGAGCTGCTCCTTATCTGACAGCATGTTGGTGCACAGCGTGTCCACGATGGTCTCCACCTGGTACTCCTTCACCTTACTGACCAGGGGGCCCAGGCTGGAACACACACACACACACACACACATGAAGGAGCATGCAGAAAGTCTCTTACACACACATATGCTCATTCTCTCTCTCACTGACACACTCTCTCAATCCCACACACACACCTTCTCTCTCGCACACACTTTCTCTTTTGCTCTCCTCACTCACACACACACACACACACACACACACACACACTCCCCCCCCCTCCTTCCCACCACTTGACAGCCAGGTTCTGCACTTCTCCATTCTTGTCTTCCAGCAGCTTGAGGATCATCTTCACCACCTTCCTCTCACTGTCATCATCCAGCTTGATGGAGTCCTTCTGCAGCTCAGACATCAGGTCGTTAGTGGCCATGAACCTGGACACACACACACACGTTTACATGTGATGGTTTAGGAACTTAACTTGTCCAAAGCAATTATACAATCAGCACCGTGTAACGAGAGTGAGATAAACATCAGTAGAAGGTCCTTCTATATCAGGTACTCAGATTAGCCCTAGTCGCCCTATTTGAACACAGCTACACACATTACAGGGTTGGATAACTACATTTCCACCTTGTGTCTAACCCTGCATGCAAGAGTCTGTGTACCAGCAGAGAACCCAGCTGCAGTGACTTGGTGCAGCCTGACAAGTCCAGACACAAACACATCAAACCAGTCAGTCCAGCTCTGACAGGCTGGAAGAGAGGCTGCTGGCTAGCTGACATACCGATGGGTGGAAGGAAAGTAGGGTAGACTAACCTGCAACCTAACTGGTCTGCTACCTAACTAGTCTGCTACCTTACTGGTCTGCTACCTAACTAGTCTGCTACCTAACTGGTCTGCTACCTAACTAGTCTGCTACCTAACTGGTCTGCTACCTAACTAGTCTGCTACCTTACTGGTCTGCAACCTTACTAGTCTACAGAGGACCTAGTCTGTCAGCAGGATCGTATCGTGGTTCTCCAGATGTTGACAGCCTGTCCAGACCCGCTGTCCAGACCTCCCTGACCTGCAGCCTGGATCTTCACTAACTACATGAGTTTAAAGTCAGAAACCTTCGAACCTGCAGCTCTTCAATAAGCATCGTCCTTCTTCTCTATCACAACATGTTTGATAGCTTAGCTGGGAAAACGACTCTTCTGATGTGCAACATTATAAAATCACATTAAACAGTTAAACAGCTCCACGGTACAGTAACTATGTGTCTTTACAGCTGATGATGTTAGCTAGCCTAGCTTAGCCAGTTGGGGTCCTGTAGCAGCATCTATCGGCTTTGCTACTGTTAGCATGCTAGGCTAGCAGCGTCATGTTGTCAGCTGACAGAATCGAACCGTGACACCGAGCAACACTGACTGACTGAAGCAGCGGTGTGTCTGGTGAAGAAGACCCGCCTGGCTGCAGGCAGGAGCGGCTAGTTCACCTCCCTGGTTCCCCTCAGCTAACCTAGCCTAGCCTAGCCTAGCATGCTAACCAGCATCACAACTTGAGGCCTAACTTAGCCTGATGTTTTGGCAGCTAGGCTAAGCTAGGTTAGCTCGGCTTTCTGAAATAACCTAACATCCCAGTTTAATCCACATTCCTGCCCTAATTCATAACATCCGTGCATCTTTCATTATAACTTGACTCACCTGAAGTCTTTGTCGCTTGAAGTCATTTTCTCCAGCAGGTTGGAGATGTGATAAGAGGCGCTCGCCATGTCTGTTAAATCACCTTATCCAGATATAAACTCTGCTTTTTCCTCTTTATTTTATAATGCAGATCTGTTTCGCTCTGCGCTCGTTTCCTTTCTATGAAGCGAGACGGAAGATCAGCAGCTTAATTGCAGAGAATTAGGTTTCATTCCGCGGAGTTTAGAGCTTTTTGAATGGAGGAGGTCTGAGACTGCAGAGGAACTGACGACAGAGCCTCCCTGTCTGGGGTCAGAGTTCAACAGACTCTATCTCTCTGGGGTCAAAGTTGAACAGACTATCTCTCTGGGGTCAAAGTTGAACAGACTCTTCTCTCTCTCTCTGGGGTCAAAGTTGCAGGCAGTTTTCTCAGCACACCGGCAGGATTAAACACCTTTCACCAAAGTGTTAAGTGAAAAATGAATAGTGGTACAGTAATGAGCTACTTACATATTTAATCAGAAAGGTTTTATAATTTAAAGATTCTGTGAAATATTAACCCACATTAAAGCTAAAAAGAAAAGGAACCAAGAGAACCCTGACCCAGTCCACTCCAGAAAGAGGCTCAACGAGTTCATATGAATACATGTCACATCATGTGAACCATTAGGCTGTGTGTGTGTGTGTGTGTGTGTGTGTGTGTGTGTGTCTCCCTCGGCCCTCACGCCTTCATATCTACGCAAGCAGATTCAAATTCTGCTCACTCGTTCCGACGTTTTAGCTAATCTGACTCGGAAACCCAATCCAACACGCTTTGATGCTCTGTGTTCTGTTTGATGACACAGCAGCAAGCAGGAGGTCAAACATGATTAAAATGATAATTATCCTTGAGCCGCGTCCGTCCAGGCCCAGAAGCGAAGACATGCTGTCCCAGAGCAGAGCCTCAGACGAGGGGCCTCAGACCGGGCTGACACACACACACACACACTCAGACCAGGCTGACACACACACACACACACACACACACACTCAGACCAGGCTGACACACACACACACACACTGGCCTGGCTGTTCAATCAGTCTTTTTACAGTTCTGGTCCAATCACAACTGGATCACAGCAGCTGCATGAACTCAGAAGTCAGAAGAATATGAGAACTGCTCTCCCTCTCTCTCTCTCCCTCTCTCCTCTCTCTCTCTCTCTGTGTCTCTCTCCCTCTCTCCTCTATCTCTCTCTCTGTGTCTCTCTCTCTCCCTCTCTCCTCTATCTCTCTCTGCTCTCCCTCTTTCTCTCTCTGTCTCTCTATCTCTCCCTCCCTTTCCCTCTCTCCTCTATCTCTCTCCTTCCCTCCCTCTCCAACAGGCCCTTGCCACTAATCATATCTCACCAAGCCTTTTGAGTGAGGCTGCTCCTTGTAAAAAGCTGTGGGTTAACATTCAGACTTCCTGTGTGCAGCTGGAGGGAGAACAAGAGGATTTAATGTGTGTGTAACAGTGTGTATGAGAGAGTGTGTGTGACAGTGTGTGTGAAAGAGAGAGAGTGTGTGTGACAGTGTGTGTGAAAGAGAGAGAGTGTGTGTGACAGTGTGTGAGAGAGAGTGTGTGTGAGAGAGAGTGTGTGTGTGAGAGAGTGTGTGTGAGAGAGAGTGTGTGTGTGTGTGTGTGTGTGAGAGAGAGAGAGTGTGTGAGAGTGTGTGTGTGTGCGCGCCATGTCTCCATGCACTCAGCTTGGTTCTGGTTCTATAGCGGTGAAGAGGCAGCAGAATGTGCACACTCATCTCTGCAGTACTGCCTGCTGCCGGTAGGGGCCAGCAGAGATTAACATCCCTGCAGTACTATCAGCTGCCAGTAGAGGCCAGCAGAAATGAGGCTCTGGAGAGAGCACAGGGGTGAGAGAGAAGAAAGGGAGGGGGGAGGAGGGAGGGAGATCAGTGTGGAGGGTATTAGTGAGGGGCAGCAGGAGAGAAGATGGAGAGAATGTCATCTGAAATGAATGTAGCCTGTAGCTAACTATAGCTAGTGTTGAAGTAGATCTGAAGCAGCCAGAAGCTGGATAGAGGAAAGAAAGAGAACATCTTAAAAAGAGGGAGAAAGAGAGAAAAGTGCGAGAGAGAGATCGACAGAGGGGAGGAGAGGAGAGGAGGGGAGAGGAGGGGAGAGGAGGGGAGAGGAGGGGAGAGGAGGGGAGAGGAGGGGAGAAGTGATACATTGTTGTGTGAGTGTGTCTGTGTAAGATGTTCATGTGCGTGTGCACTTTGTGTAAATGAGTCTGTGTGATGTGTACATGCATGTGAGTGTGTGTGTGTGTGTGTGACAGTAAAATCTGTCCCATTAGAAGATAAATGACCTGCAGAGTTATTTGCGGGTCGTTTCCAGAGTCAGAGTCACACATGCGATCTGAAACTGAATTATGGATAAGGAAGTGAATCATGACTCTCAGTCTCACAGTTCTGTTGAGGTCTGCTCTGTGGTGAATCATCCCTTCGTTAGGAATCCTTTCTTCCTCCTCTTCTTTCTTCCAGCTCTTTCTCTTCCCTCTCTTCCTCTCTCCGCCTCAGTGCGTCTAGTCATCGCTGCTCTGTCTTCTCCATCATTCACACCTGTCGTAGGGTCAGGGGACAGGGGTCAGGGGTCAGGGGTCAGGGGAGAAGGAGAGAGAAACAGAGGAAAAGTTGAGAGAGAGAGAGAGAGAGAGGGATGTGTAGAGATAGAGAGAGAGGGATGTGGAGAGAGAGAGGGATGTGGAGAGAGGAGAGAGGGATGTGGAGAGAGGAGAGAGGGATGTGGAGAGAGAGAGGGATGTGGAGAGAGAGGGATGTGGAGCGAGAGGGATGTGGAGAGAGGAGAGAGGGATGTGGAGAGAGAGAGGGATGTGTAGAGATAGAGAGAGAGGGATGTGGAGAGAGAGAGGGGATGTGGAGCAAGAGGGATGTGGAGAGAGGAGAGAGATGTGGAGAGAGAGGGATGTGGAGAGAGGAGAGAGGGATGTGGAGAGGGATATGGAGAGAGGGATGTGGAGAGAGGAGAGAGGGATGTGGAGAGAGGAGAGAGGGATGTGGAGAGAGAGGGATATGGAGAGAGGGATGTGGAGAGAGGAGAGAGGGATGTGGAGAGAGGAGAGAGGGATGTGGAGAGAGGAGAGAGGGATGTGGAGAGAGAGGGATATGGAGAGAGGGATGTGAAGAGAGGAGAGAGGGATGTGGAGAGAGAAATGTTGTATTGTTGCTATGTTCTTCTCCTGAGTAGTCTCCCTCCTCCTCTCTCTCTCTCTCTCTCCCTCTCTCTCTCTCTCTCCCTCCTCTCTCTCTCTCTCTCTCTCTCTCTCTCTCTCTCCCTCCTCCTCCCCCTCTCCCTCCCCCTCTCCCTCCCTCTTTCCCTCCTTCTCTCCTTCTCCCCTTCTCCCTCCCTCCCTCCCTCCCTCCCTCCCTCCTCCTCCCCCTCTTTCTCCTCTCTCCTTCTCTTCTAAATCCCATCCTCCATCTCTCTGCGTTTCCTCTGATTGGCTCTGTCGCCTCTGTCGCTGACAAGCCTCTGAAAGTCGTTTAGAAAACCGAGTTTGATAACTGTTTTCATTATCTTCACTGACAATACATGTGTTCTCCTGCGCCTCTGAGCCTGAGTGTGTGTCTGTGTGTGTGTGTGTCTGTGTGTGTGTGTTGTGAAAGAAAGCATGTTTCTGGCTCACTCAAGGTTCCTGTCAGATCAATTTAATTACGTCACTTATCTGCCCAACTGGGGTGAAGGCAATTTTACCTTCTGTTTCACCCACAATGCACTGCAGTATCAGCCTCCTCTGAGGCACAGTCAGACACTTCAACAACAAAGACTCTCTGTGTGTGTGTGTGTGTGTGTGTGTGTGTGTGTGTGTGTGTGTGTGTGTGTGTGTGTAAGCATGTGTGCATATGTGTGCATGTATGTGTGAGTGTGCATTAGTGTGTGTCTTCCACCTCATCCCGCTCTCCTGCTCTCTTTCTTCCTCCCTCTCTGCCTTTCCTTCTCTCTCTCTCTCTCTCTCTCTCTCTCTCCCTCTTCCTTCCATCCTTCCTGCCCTCCTCCTCTTAATCCTTGATTCCCTTCCCTTGTATCTGTGTCTGTGTGTGTGTGTGTGTATGCAGTTAAGGTCCAGAGAAGCACACGTACGTTGCCATGGGAGAGTTCGTCTTCCAACAACAGCAGCTTCCCTCCCTACCAGCACTATAACACCTACCACCCTGACCAGTCCTCCCATCGCAAGAAGACTTCCCCCAGCAACCCTCGTAATCCTCCTCCTCCTCCTCTCCTACCTCCTCCTCTCCCTCCTCCTCCTCTCCCCTCC
>CM059307.1:6864332-6931832 GCA_030340665.1 Neosalanx taihuensis
CCGCCAGAGGAACATCCTACAGGACCTGGGATTGGACAACGACTGGGACCGTGTCCCCACCAGCGGGTACGAGAGAGACGGGAGTTCCTGAGTGTGTGTGTATAGGTTTGTTAGGGCATGTGTAGCAGTGTGTGTGTGTGTAGCAGTGTGTGTGTGTGTGTTTAGGTTTGTTAGGGTGTGTGTAGCAGTGTGTGTGTGTGTGTTTAGGTTTGTTAGGGCGTGTGTAGCAGTGTGTGTTTAGCAGTGTGTGTGTGTGTAGCAGTGTGTGTGTTTAGGTTTGTTAGGGTGTGTGTAGCAGTGTGTGTGTGTGTGTGTGTAGATGATTGAAGTTCTTTTCTATCAACAGATCCTCCACACTTCCCAGCGGCTTGATAACAGATAGCAGGTGAGGCCAGGCCCAACCCTGACCCCTGACCCCTGGTGACCCCAGACCCAGTCCTGACCCCTGGTGCCCCCCCCCCCCATCTGATCCCTGCTCTGCTGATTGGTTGACTGTGTGTTGACCTCTGACCTCCCCAGATTCACAGTGGGGCATGATGGGACTGAACCAGACCAGGAGGAGAACTTTTGGTCGCAGGCATTGGAGGACCTAGAAACTTGTGGCCAATCAGGAATCCTGAGAGAATTGGAGGTAGGAAGAACAGACAAACCTTAATGACAAATAACTACAAATCCCAGGTGTAACTGATCTCAAATAACTACAAATCCCAGGTGTAACTGATCTCAAAGAACTACAAATCCCAGCTGTAACAGTAGCATGCAGTCACTTCCTGCTTGTGTGTAATTCCTCCCTCTCTTTCCAGGAGGAACCAGACAGGGTTTTGAATCAAAGAAACCTGGCTACGCTGGTACTCCTCTCTTCCTCCTCTCCTCTCTGCCCTCTTCTCTTCCTCCTCTTGCCATCCTCCTCTCTCCTCCTCTCTGCCCTCCTCCTCTCTCCTCCTCTCCTCCTTCTCCCCCTCCTCCTCTCCTACTCCGCTTCATCCTCCTCCTTCTCCTCCTCCTCTCCTCCTTCTCCTCCTCCTCTCCTCCTCCGCTTCATCCTCCTCTCTCTTCTTCTCTGCTTGTAGCTGGTTTTATATCTTGTGTCTCGGGTGGTGCATTCCAGTCTTCCCCTAGCCTGCCTCCCCCCCCCCTCCCCCCCGGCCTGCCTCCCCCACTCTATGGAGTGTACCTGGCCACGCCCCTGTCCTCTCTCCGTACTGAATCCCATGTAACACATGTCTTCACAAGCTAACAAGGTTAGCATCATGGAAGCTTCACTGATCGCATACAGACCCAACGCTCCTTTATTAATGCTACTAATGACGCCTTGGTTGAACTGTAATGGCCTGAATGTTCCTCGCTGTTTTTGAGGGCGTGTAGCTTTCAACGTGTGACATCATATCCTGATCCAGAAGCACAAACAGTAGAATGATGTAACTCAGGTAATGTTGAGGTAATGATGAGGTAATGTTGAGGTAATGTTGAAGTAAATATATGGTAATGTTAAGCTAATGATATGGTAATGTTGAGGTAATGTTAAGTTTATCTTTAAATGACTTGCGACAAAGAGCAGCTAGACCAACTGAAACCTGGTTACCATGGAGATGCATGACACTGCATCAGTATCAACCAATAGAGAAACACCTTGTGCTACAGTTTGAGTGACCTCACTCACAACTGTCCAATGGGAAACGAGGAGTCGTTTTGCGATGAGCATGGCAGTGTGAACAAAGCATGATGGGGGAGCTGTCCTGCAAGGCCTCTTGGGATGTGTAGTTCTCTGTGTTTGTGTGGTTCTGAATGAAGAACTCCAACTACCATCACTTCCTCTTCCTGTCTTGCCTGTTTCAGAAGGAGGTGGTGTGGTGAGGAGGTTCTGTACATATGATGAAGAGGTTCTGCTTAACACACCAGCATTTGACTGCATGATGCTGGGTGAAAGACAACCTAACGAGGCTTCTGATCATTTCTATTTTGTATTCTTCTTCTTCTCCCCCTCAGGCCACCATCATGTCAGGCAGCAGCCTCAGTCTGAACCACGACCTGCCCCCCCGCTCCCAGCTGGGTCGACAGGCCAGCTTCCAGGAGAGAGGCTCCAGCAGAGCCTCTCCCATCCCAGCCCCTCGCTCCAGCACCCTGCCCTCGGACCCTGAACGCAAGGCCTTCGCCCTGAGGAAGATGAGGCAGGAGATCTCAGACATCCTGGCCCCGCCCACACCTGTGGAGCTGCACAAGGTAGGACAGGTGTGTTCAGGACAGGATGTGTTCAGGACAGGAGTGTTCAGGACAGGTGTGTTCAGGACAGGATGTTTTCAGGACAGGTGTGTTCAGGACAGGTGTGTTCAGGACAGGTGTGTTCAGGACAGGTGTGTTGTGTTCAGGACAGGTGTGTTCAGGACAGGTGTGTTCAGGACAGGTGTGTTCAGGAAAGGTGTGTTGTGTTCAGGACAGGTGTGTTCAGGAAAGGTGTGTTCAGGACAGGTGTGTTCAGGACAAGTGTGTTCAGGACAGGTGTGTTCAGGACAGGTGTGTTCAGGACAGGTGTGTTCAGGACAGGTGTGTTCAGGACAGGTGTGTTCAGGACAGGTGTGTTCAGGACAGGTGTGTTCAGGAAAGGTGTGTTCAGGACAGGATGTGTTCAGGAAAGGTGTGTTCAGGACAGGTGTGTTCAGGACAGGTGTGTTCAGAACAGGTGTGTTCAGGACAGGTGTGTTCAGGACAGGTGTGTTCAGGAAAGGTGTGTTCAGGACAGGTGTGTTCAGGACAGGTGTGTTGTGTTCAGGTGAGCCTGGAGAAGGAGTCTGACATGGAGGACTTTGGCTTCAGCGTGTCTGACGGGCTCCTGGAGAAAGGTGTCTACGTCAGCAGCCTCCGCCCTGGGGGGCCGGCGGAACTGGGGGGGCTCAAATCCTACGACAGGCTGCTACAGGTACGCTCACACAGGTACCACACACACACACACACACACACACACACAGACGCTCACCTGCTCCGTGTCTCCTCAGATCAACCACGTTCGGACCCGAGACTTCGACTGCTGCTTGGTGGTTCCTCTCATCGCAGAGTCTGGCAACAAGCTGGAGCTGGTGATCAGCAGGGGGCTGCCTTCTGCTCAGCCAGCCTGTGAGCTCCACAACACCCCCGCAGACCTGGGACACTCTCCCCCAGACCCCCTGCTGAGCTGGAGTGAGGCTGGGGGGGGAGGGGAGCCTCAGGGGGGAACCCGACTGTCTGCAGACTCACTGTCTGCTGGCCTGCAGCTTAACTCGAGGCTGGGGGAGGACAGAGACCCCAATAAGACCTTATAGCAGAGTGGACGGCCTCACAATGGACAGCCTCTTAATGGACGGCCTCACAATGGACGGCCTCAGTCTTCTTGGTGCTACTACTGTGCGGATGTGTAGCTCTATAAAGCACAGACACTCTCCTGTCCTGCAGACAAGGCCAAGAGGCCAAACACACCAGGAATCTCCTCCTTCTATTCGCCTCCTCCTCCTCTCCTCATCTTTAATTTCTTCTTCTCCTCCTCCTTCTCCTCCTCTCTTCCTCCTTTCTTCCTCCTTCTCTATTCCTCCTTCTCCTCCTCCTTCAGTTCTTCTCCTCCTCTCCTCCTCCTGGTCTCTCCTACCTGTTTGTGCTGGTATCTTATCTAACACTAGTCTGACTACCGGAGCATGTGGACCTTGTAAGGTGTTTACATCTGCTGTTGGACTGGCTGGTGTGTGTGTGTGTATATATGTGTGTGTGTATATATGTGTGTGTGTGTGTGTGTATACGTGTGTGTGTGTGTGTGTGTATGTTTGTGAGTGTGCATCCACAAGTGGTTCCAGTCATGAAATGTTATCCTGCTCATCAGTAGCAGCAATACACACTGTTCTGTTGATGCATTAATGTACACACACACACACACACACACACACACACACATCTGATACATGCACACTCAACACATACTGTCTTGTTGCTGTACTCAGTGTGTTCACTGTTTAGACTTCACTAAAACACCCTCAGCACACACACACACTTCATGTGTGTGTCAGTCAGCACACACTTACCCCTATTCAGCACAAACAGCCAGTCTGTCCCTCTCTTGACCCCCCCCCCCCAATACCCCCTGTCCTTTGACCCCTGACCCCTCCTCACACCACTTCATCTGGCTGCAACACGTCCAGCATGATGTCATCCTGAGCCATCCAATCCCATCACTCCCTTTCTCTGAGTAAATATGAATATGCTAATCTATGTGCTACTACTGGCGTTGTTACAAGTTTGTTTTTGTACGTTTGATTGTTTTCTGAGGTCACAGCCCTGAAGGGTTCACTAACATGTTGACTAACATGTTGACTAACATGTTGACTGACGTGTGTAAAATACTGAATGGTTGTTGTGGGTTTCAAACCCAGGCCATTATGATGAAATCTGTCATTTTCTCGCCAACAACGTCACACACACAAAAAAAAAACGGATTTCATGGATTTTCTCTCAGTTTCTTATGAAATACAGCTGCTCTGCATAAAAAGATGTTCCACTTGGATGAAGAAAAAAAGAATAACCTGCCTGTTTGTGTCAGGCTAGTGATGTTCCCCTCGTATCCCGTGGTGATGAGTGATGTCCCGCCCTGTTGTCAGTGCTCACCCAATCACACTGTCTACTCACTATTTAAACTGGCTCGGCAACCAATCACAGGGCTCCTTAACGAAAGCCACACACCCCCCCCCCTCCTGCGGTCAAATTAAGACTGTTGAAGCCTTCGTGAGATTGGTTCTTTATCCGGGTCCTTTACTTTGTCTCTGTGCGTGTCTACTAAGTCTCTAATGTTTGAATGTGTCTCTACTGTCAACAAGGTCCACACCACTGTATCTTAATTTTTACTCTAGTCTTTGTTTTGTAGTTTTTTTATTGTTTTCTACTGTAGAGATACTGCTGATCTCCACTGCGCACAATTATACCCTCATTCCACAAACACTGGATTCTCCACTGATATATTAATGAGCTGGTCTTGATTTGGATTGACTTGATTTCTACTGCTGCATCTATTCCTCAGTTTTAAGGTGTTTCAGTAACATGTCTGCTGTCTGGGCCAAAACACCCTAACCAGTGAAAACACCCATAATGTGATGTCTGGACCGTAGGGCCTCCTCATCTTTCTGTTCCCTTCCTCTGGACGGTCGACTGGACTGAAGCACTGCCAATATTAATAGTGGGGAATCATTTCTCTATAGATGATCCGTTTGAAAATCAGTTTCACTGTTAAAGTCCAAGGAAAGAAAAAAATATGTATTTTTATTTCTAATGGACAGGTATTATGAACTATGTAAAGTATTTTTGTACAAATTTAATACTTTGGTAGCATGATATTTATCGTGTATGTATAACTTTGGGAATACCTACAACTGTTACCCTTTGTATGTAAGAAAAGACGAGCAAAATAAAAATAAAAACACGGTGGGAAGACCTAATGGAGCTGTGACGTCAGAGTAGAGACCTGCAGGTTATTCAGTAAATCGGTTTTATGGGGTCAGCCCTATGTTACCACAGCCCTATGTTACCACAGCTCTATGTTACCACAGCTCTATGTTACCACAGCCCTATGTTACCACAGCCCTATGTTACCACAGCCCATTTGTCCCACATTATTAAGATTTTCTTTGCGTACAGTTGTAGTTTTCTGTGTGAAAGTAAATTTATTGTTTGGTCTTAGTTTAATAATTAATAACATTTTATTTAATGGCAGCTTATCACCGGCTTATGAATGATACTGTGCAAGTGCGCCACCCCAGTCTATGGCTCTTCATCCGTCACTGTGACAGAATAAGACAGGGGAACGTGCCATGATGGCAGAGAGGGGCGATGCTCCACCACCACGCAGACGCAAGTGGAGAGTCTTGGAGGCCACACTCCTGCGACTGAAGGCACAGTATAATGATGGACAGAGTCCTACTGGAGAGCAGTCAGCCACTGTGTTATGGATGCAGTTTAAAGAAGCCTATGGACATGTGTTGTTCCCTGACTTCATATCAATAAGGTCCTTACTTGACTGATGCTTCTTAAAGGGGTATGCCACTATTTAGGGGCTAAATATGGTTAAAATTGTTGCCCTTCTATTGTTACATTAAATATGGCTATAGCTTCAAACTAGGCGTTGCAAAAAAAAATAGGGGAAAAAATGTTGTGTTCTCATATTTTATTAGGGCTTAACTACAGGTAAGCAATTTTCATAAATAAGTTGGATTGTTTGTTTAAATAGTTAACTTTTTTGTGGCTGTGGGACCATTGGGCCGTGTGAACATAGGTACGCTCAGTAACATGGAAACATGGCGTCCAGTATTGGAGTTAGAAGGCCAGGCTGGTGCTGCTAACAACCCGGACCTGAGAGGTGTTCAAACCAGCTCAGGTCTCACTAATAATGCAGGTAGTGTCATTGTGCGAGTTTAGTTATTGATATTAAGGTCAGATCATGTTAATTTCACTGTACTCAGGCAGTGTTTAGGCCCGTGGTTCAAGGCCTAACAGATGGTATGAAGCCGTTATACACCGGAGGCCATGATGAGGTTTGACCACCAGGTGGCGACATTGGGCCATATTTGCCTCTTGTTATACATGTTTTCTACCTTCCGACTTACGGCAGTCGCGTTTTCTAAATGTCCTGCTTTCTGTTTTGCGGAATTCACGTTTTCGACCAAATTATGCTCAAACTCTGACCTAGTTTGACATGTTCGAGAATGACTCGTTCCAGTTTTTCTAGCGTTCAGTATCGCTTCTCGGCCTTTTGGCTAAGATCAAGTGTAGTATCTGTTCTTATCAGTTTAATATCTGATACGTCCCCTACCCGGGGACCATATATTACAGTTTTTCTCAAATGCTAAAACACATTTCACACGTTTCCTCCATGTTCCCCAATGTCTAAACACAACACCCTTTCTAAAGCTACGTAAACACAACCACCCCTTCTCACTTCAAAACTCAAACTTTCATACCTAAAGAGCAGCTCGAAGCTTTCAAAAATGTAAACACTATACACATCATTACACACTACAGCAAAACAATTGAAAACACAATGCTCAATTTGTGAGATGGTTCTTTGTTTCATAACTGCCAATGCATATTTTTTAAAACTTTACAGCAGGGGTCTCCAACCTTTTTTCCTCTGAGAGCTACTTTTACAAAATGAAAATGATCGAGAGCTACTCATTTTGAAACATTTATTCTCATAGCTTATTTCAACCCAAACAAACTGAATAAGCTTATTTGCCTGGACATTAACTGAATACTGGAGTCCACAACTCACATTTTGTATAAAACCATCACAAAAAACATCTAGTTCACATGCATCTGCATTAAGTATTTCTATATATTTCTTTCAAGTGTATCTCACATTATTAACTGAAATGTTGAATGCTGACAAAACAAAATAATGCAATTACAAATACACAGATTACTTATTCACTTCAGATGTGTGTGTGTGTGTATAGCCTATCACTTCACAATAGTACTCTCATGTCCAGATGTGTGTGTGTGTCTGTGTGTGTGTCTATCACTTCACAATAGTACTCTCATGTCCGGATATGTGTGTGTGTCTATCACTTCACAATAGTACTCTCATGTCCAGATGTGTGTGTGTGTGTGTGTGCCTATCACTTCACAATAGTACTCTCATGTCCAGATGTGTGTATGTGTGTGTGTGTGAGTCTTTTTAGTGAGATGACTGACACTGCATGGAGTCAGCAAGGGAGGTGTATGGTGGAGTGTAGCCACTGAGGTTCACTCTTATGGAGTCATTTAAATGTTCATCTGTCAGTCTTGTTCTGTACTTTGATTTCATGACATTCATTTAAAAAATGCTGACTCACATAGGTATGTAGACCCAAACAAAGCACTCGTTTTCAGAGCTGCTTGGTGAACATTCTCATAGATAGCTGGCTCTACAAAGCTCCAGAAATGCTCAGAATGCTGCTGAGACTTAAGTTGCACATTATTTTGAAGGTTTATAACCTCAATTTCCATCTCTACAGGATCAAGACAAAAAAGTTCACCAAGCAGCTCTGAAATCTCACTGATGTCCACATCCATGAAGGGATTGGCCATAAATGTCACACAAGGCTCAAGTTTGTCACTGAATCTGTCTGCAAACTCCTGCAGCCACCGCGGCCATAGCCTCCTTTACAATCCCGCCATCGGTGAAGGGCTTTTTGTGCTTTGTCAAGATGGTGCGCCACCTTAAACGAGGCCTCTGTTGCTGCACTGGCCTTCTTCGTTGGTCTGGTGAACAGTGATTGTTGTCTTTGAAGCGTGTCTTTAAGCTCCTTTATCTTCTCCTTTCGTAGACTGCTACCCTCAATAAAGTCCCGTGAGAAGTTGTTGTGGACCTTGGTGTAATGACGCTACACGTTGCATCTTTTACCGACTGACACGCTGGCACCGCAAATCAAGCATACACACTTAGCGTTTACAATTGTAAAACAAAACTCGGTTTCCCACTTTTCATTAAATTAGTACGTCTTCGGGCTCTTATTTTTGTGGCCGAGGTCCTGATTACTCTCCACCTGGCATCACTCTGACTCATCAGGCTTGACAGCAGCGCAACTAATGTCGGTTGGTTGAAAAATGTCGGTCTTGCAGCTGAAGCTAGGAACGGAGAATCGGAAGACATTTCTCAAAAACTCAAGTTTTAAGATGGTAAACTGTTTTAGATCACATTGGTCAGTGTGTTTTGTTTTCATGCATTGTTTGCTTGTTGGTCGTTTCGTGATTTGCAAAGCTCAAGTAAAGTCGCGTAATAAGATGACCTCGCAGTTCATCTTAGAAGACGACGTCTTTAAATTTTATAGAGTTCCCACGAATACTGGATTAAATTAGTAGACTGTATAAATATGGCAGAATATATATATATAGATTGATATAGAGTTAAAGAATCCTGGGACAGACACATGGAAGTGTCGCAGATGCAGAGGCTCCTCCCTGTTGACCTGAGAGTGCCGGTGGCCTTTAACCTGCCACCGGCCTACACAGTTTAAAAAAAGTTTTGGAAAGTTTTTAACCTTAAACAACAGAAAGAGCGAGTTTTAACAAACCTCCTGTTGTGCAGGAGGGGGAGCCGGTGAGTCCAGTGCGCTGGCTCGCAATAGGCGAGCCTTCCACAGTATGGCGCAACGTGGCCCACCCTGCTCTGCTGAACCGGCACCGCGACTTCAACTGGATGGTGGCCCATGAGATCCTCCCGGTCAGAGCCGTAATGCACTCCCGAGGCATGGCGAGGACATCGAGGTGCCCGCGGTCGACTTGTGGCGGCGAGGAGACTGTGTGGCACCTCCTCTGGGAGCGCGGCGCCGCTCGTGACCTGTGGTTTTGCGCAAAACTAACCAATATATCCTGTTTATTATGGGCTATGTAGCCTATTACAGTCTCCTCCTTTGCACACGGCGACGAAAAACCTCGGCCATCCGTCTCCTTTGCCTTGGACGCTACCTTTGAATCAACATTGCGGCTAGTGATGTCTTCCCAGCCCTGGCTACAGCGCGCTTGATGTGGATGTGGCTGGAAAGATGTGGGCTGAAGGACATCATGCCCACTGTGACGGGTCCCCTGACTGTTTATAGATCAGTTCTTTTGGAACAGGTACCTGGAAGGCGGAGTGCCGCTGATGATAGTTGCGAGCACCTATATATAACCCTGCCTACCTGGAGCATGGCGCTCTCCCTTTTTGATGCTCTCCATTTCAAGACAGAACACATGTTTCTCTGCACACACTGACTTTACCAAACCACTTGACTAACCTGACTCAAAATAAAATGATTCTGTCAAAGAACAATATTTGTTTTCACTTAACAAGGTACAGGCAGTCAAAGTACACCAGGTTTCAAAATACTGGCTATTGTTGACATTATACAAACTTCCAAGACTTATGTTTCAGGTATTTGCATGCAAAACATCTAAATTGACACTATATTTCTTGGTTGTGAACTGTTATGTCCACCTACAATAATGTTCACATTCAAACATTTCAGTAAAAAGCAAATCAGTTTTTTTCCCCCAGAGGGTGGAAGACGTTGCATTCTTTAGAGGGACAAAATAAATTCAACATATGCATTACTGTATGACCTTATTAACATGTCAAGTGAGAATAGAAACTATCCATGTAAAACGCAATTCTTACCTGTTGGTTTAGTGAAAGATGCGTATAATGGAGGCAACCATTGACCGCCTCGACTTGGGTTGCACTCTTTCACCAGCCTCCCTTAGTGAAAGACAGTGGTTATTTACATGGTCAATGATAGTGGCACGAATTTCATCACTAACTACTGTTCTTGCAGCCCTTGGAATACCACCGCCATGCATTCTTACACCTCTACGTTGGGCCTGCTCTTCTCCCCAGCCCTGCTCCTCTCACCGCACCTGCACCTCTCCATCCATCTCACACTGGGCCTGATCTTCCTCTTCCTCAAAGACATTACAGTGTATTTTCATGTTTCGGTTTCCAAAAACACCACTCCTAAAACTCCTTCTTTTATAGTAATTGAAGGAAATAACCCCTGCCACTGAGTCTAAGCCAGACTGGAATCAGCTGTGGTTGGCCCAGTTTACCCAACATAAATCAGCTGTATCAATTTTTCAACTGTCTTTTTATAACTTTTCGTTTTCAGCTGAGATACGTTGTTTTTGAACTAATATCATTACAGAAGCAGATGTTTTTATACTGTATCTAAGGTTTGGATAATTGTTTAAGCTATTGTGGGATGTTGTGTGTTAACATTCGGAAATACTACACAAACAATCCATAATTTTGTTGGGAGGTACAGCTTGTCTGTTAAGAAAATTTAAGCGTTGTGGAAATGTGTTCACTGACTGCATATTGTGTGAAAAAGACATGAAATGTGTGAATTGTATGGTCCAAAAAAACTGATGCTGTGCTAACTGTGTTTAGAGTTTTGAAAATATGACAACTGTTTGGACAAATGCTTGTTGGCAATTGAGAAAACTGTAATCTAAAAACTGCAACTGTTCACACGCTGACCAACATTACAGACAACCAAATATAACCCTAAAAATTATCACTAGACTCATTCAATGCTGTTGACTAGTATTACTTCGTTAAAAGGCAAAAACAGATTGTTTTCCATTCATCACAGTTATTTCCCCGGTGGGAAGTGCACCGTTCCTGGAGGTACTGCAATACCATGTCGATGCGTGGAGTGGACGGAGCAAGCCCCTATTCCATCTCCCTGTTCCAAAAATCAATTTAATATATGGTCCCCGGGTAGGGGACGTATCAGATATTAAACTGATAAGAACAGATACTACACTTGATCTTAGCCAAAAGGCCGAGAAGCGATACTGAACGCTAGAAAAACTGGAAGGAGTCATTCTCGAACATGTCAAACTAGGTCAGAGTTTGAGCAGAATTTGATCGAAAACGTGAATTCCGCTAAACAGAAAGCAGGACATTTAGAAAACGCCGTAAGTAGGAAGGTAGAAAACATGTTTACCTAACCCTCTAAAATGTTATAAACTAAGTTAAGTTTCGTCACGTTGTGGAACAACGATACCACATCCTGAAAAACATTCAGTTCAATCGTATACAAATATAACAAGAGGCAAATATGGCCCAATGTCGCCATCTGGTGGACAAACGTCTTCATGGCCTCTGGTGTATAACGGCTTCATACCATCTGTTAGGCCTTGAACCACGGGCCTAAACACTGCCTGAATACAGTGAAATTGACATGATCTGACCTTAATATCAATAACTAAACTCGCACAATGACACTACCTGCATTATTGGTGAGACCTGAGCTGGTTTCAACACCTCTCAGTCTCCTCACTGCTCCGGGTTGTTAGCAGCACCAGCCTGGCCTTCTAACTCCAATACTGGACGCCATGTTTCCATGTTACAGGCCAACACTTGCCTTCTCTAAGCGAACAACGTTTTTTTTAACCATCCACAATTTCCCCACAAACAAATGTCAGGAAACTGAACCCACCACGGCAAAGCAAACAATTATCAACCACAGCATGAAATAAACGACTTAACTACTTACCGACTCGTCAATGTCTTGATTCACCATGCTAGCTGGCTAGCTGGCTACTGTAGCTGCATGACGCCAACTTCACTGAGCTTAGAAGCATCTGCAAGCGACACTTCCATGTGTCTGTCCCTGGATTCTTTAACACTATATCAATCTATATATATATTCTGCCATATTTATACAGTCTAGTAATTTAATCCAGTATTCGTGAGACCTCTATAAAATTTAAAGACGTCGTATTCTAAGATTAACTGCGAGGTCATCTTATTACTAGACTTTACTTGAGCTTTGCAAATCACGAAACCACCAACAACATGCAAACAATGCATGAAAACAAAACACACTGACCAATGTGATCTAAACAGTTTACCAACTTAAAACTAGAGTTTTTGAGAAATGTATTCCGATTCTCCATTCCTAGGTAGAGCTGCAAGACTGCAACTTTTCTGTTACTTCATATTTGACGTGGAAGATGCAGGCGGCGCTTCAGACTGGAGCTCGTCTGTCGGTGGGATATTTTGTCACAACAATATAATCCTGTTAAAGAAAACTCTGCTGTCGTCCATATATTCCTCTAATATCGTCCCGTATTTGTGGTATTTCCATTAAATTTGGAGTTGGCATCGTTGAACAAAGCCCGTAGTTGATCTTTTAAAGAGATGTTTTTAAGATGTTCACCTCTGACTGAGGCACTTGGAAGGGGTGGGGGAAGGGGAGGAGGGGTGTGTGTCACCTGGGCACAGGCAGGCGAAGATGAACGAGTTAAAAATGATTTAAACAAGAAAGGATACAAATGCTAACCAATCACAGTGGTAGGTTTTTAAGGTGGTGTGTGCTAAACAGAGGTGGGTAAAGTAGCAAAAAAAAAATTACTCAAGTAATCAGAGCATGAATGTAATCAAATAGGCAAAAACATAAAATAGCAATGTGCAAATTATTTAACTAAAACAATAATAAATTACATTTTTACAAAATAACTAAAATAGCATAACATAAATTAACATAAATTAAGGCAAATTCATCCACAAGAAATGGTAATAACATCATAACCTATTTTAAACAGTGAAACAGCAAAATAGGCTCAGCAGACAGAGATAATATAGAGGAACACAAACAAGGCAGCCTGTGTGTGTTTTGCTGACACA
Source organism: Neosalanx taihuensis (assembly GCA_030340665.1). Lineage (NCBI taxonomy): Eukaryota > Metazoa > Chordata > Actinopteri > Osmeriformes > Salangidae > Neosalanx > Neosalanx taihuensis. The sequence goes on from CM059307.1 coordinate 6,877,486, forward strand.
CATTCATGTTCTGTCCCAAAGAATCACTCAGTGAAGTGACTGTTAAGCTTCAACAGTAGTTGACTCTCAAGGTTCTTGCAGTGAAGCTGTGATCTTTTAGCGGTGAGCAGGAGTCCTGAATGACTAAAGAGTCTCTCACAGGCTGCAGATGCTGGAAGACTTGTGTTGATTTTGAGTGACAGTTTCTTGATTTGAGGGAAGGAATGTAAGACATCCATACCTCTGCTGGACAGACATGAAAAGGTACCTCTCCAGCTCTCCTGTTTTCTGCCCTCATGGATGCAAAGAAGTCATCTTCATCAGACTGGCTGCTGTTTGTGTGGGCATCATCATCCAACTCAGTGGTTCTCAACCCTGGTCCTCAGGGCCCACAGTCCTGCATGTTTTCGATGTTTCCCTGCTCCAACACAGCTGATTCAAATGAATGAGTCACACGCTGACATCTCCTACGAAGATACATTTGGAACAAGTTCACCACGTGATCCACTGTCACTGCGTTGATGTGCAGTGAAACACGTGGTCTAGAATCTAGATATGTAGAGAGTTCTGTCTCTTGTGTCTATGTGTGTTCTGTCTTAAAATGGAGAGTTAGTATATACAGTATTTAAAATAATGTGTTTTTGAGAAGTAAATGATCCATTTGGCAAATTGTGTTTTGTAGGTGTCAGTTTGTGTTAAGAGTTTAGTAAAAGTATCTGAAGTACAGATAAGCGCTTGTTAGCTATTTAAAAAACTGTATATCTGAGTGCTGTACCCTGCTACCCCTGTTATAAATGGCAATTTCCCCACTGCGGGACATACTTTATTTGTCCCCCGGAGGAGAAATTGCAGTAAATACAGTTTTAATATGTCTCTGGGTCTGCGATTTGTCTCTGAGTCGTTGATCGTTGATCTTTGTTATGTATCGTTAACTTTGACCTAGTTGGCTGGGAGTCACATTGACGTTTAGATCAGGACAGTCTGTGTTGTGAACACTTCGTCCCCTCCACGGATCAGACCTTCTGCCTGAACTCCTCCATCTCCCCTCGACATGTCTCGGGCAGCGGACAGACTGAAGGTGGTCCTGAATCATCTGGATCGGTCGTCTTATATCGTATCCTTTCCAGGGGGATCGACATCAGGACGGACCCTCTCTGGCCGGGGTTGGAGTCCCCCTGCCCCGCTGCAGCCCTGCCAGAGAACCCGGGGATCTGCAGCTAGGATCGGGCCTTAAAGCAAACACGACATTCAAAATGATTCTCCTTTATTCATTCTAATAGTTCATAAATTATTATTAAGTTATGATTCCAGTATTTTTCTTAACTCCTGGCTGACTTTTCAGGCAATTTGATCTCTGTTGATTTACAGTAGGGGTACGATCGCTTTTGTTAGTAAACATAACAGGTTTGCTTGATTTTAGGCGATCTTGAACGGTTTACACTATAATATTTTAATTACAACTAATAACGTGTTGTTACAATGTCAGTGCCTCTGTTATAACAAACGGACGTCTCTTTAACCGATTAACGTAAAGCAAGCGTCCCCCACTTCTGGACAAAACGTCGCATATTATCATCCACTGGCTCTAAGGTAAGACAATATTAATTCGTTTTTTGGTTTTATTTTCAATCAAATGAAAGACACTAAATAAGAACCAGAAGGAGGCTATAGGCTACATTATAGATATTTAGGACACAAATATTGCAAAACGCTGTCTGGGTCATTAGACTTCGACCTGATCTGCCACCACGGCAGCGTGAACACAGGGTTCCTCCTGTCCTTCCCAGGTACACGCTCGACAATAACCTTCTGACCCCAGAGCAAAGGATCTCCTACGAGGACAATGGCTTCGTCCTCATCAAGAATCTGGTGTCTGAGGAGGATATTGACAGATTCAGGCAAGACGCTCACTTAGGCTGCCTGGACTTTGTAATCAGTAACTGATGCCATGTTGACAAGCAGGTCTGCAATTCTGAATCTAAAATGTGTGTACTTGGATGTGTGTGTGTGTGTGTACATGACTGTGTGTGTGTATTTGGATGTGTGTGTGTACTTGACTGTGTGTGTGTATTTGGATGTGTGTGTGTACATGACCGTGTGTGTATGTGACTGTGTGTGTGTGTATTTGGATGTGTGTGTGTACTTGGCTGTGTATGTGTACTTGGCTATGTGTGTGTGTGTGTGTGATTGACTGTGTGTGTGTATTTGGATGTGTGTGTGTACTTGGCTATGTGTGTGTGTGTACTTGGCTCTGTGTGTGTGCTTGGCCGTGTATGTGTACTTGGCTGTGTGTGTGTGTGCTTGACTGTGTGTGTGCGTTGCAGGAGGGAGTTTGAGCGGATCTGCAGAAGAGAGGTGCAGGTCCCAGGGTTAGTGGTGATGAGGGACGTTGCCATCTCCAGGTCAGAGTTCGTCCAGGACCAGAAGGCTGTCTCCAAGCTGCAGGACTTCCAGGAGGACCCTGAGCTGTTCCGCTACTGCTCCCTGCCCCAGGTACCACACACGCACGCGCGCACACACACACACACACACACACACACACACACACACACACACACACACACACACACACACACACACACAGCTGCTCCCTGCCCCAGGTACCACACACACACAGACACACAGACAGCTGTTCCCTGCCCCAGGTACCACACACACACACAGACACACACACAGGCACACAGACACACACACACAGACACACACACACAGACACACACACACACAGACACAGACACACACACAGACACACACAGACACACACACACACACACACACACACACACACACACACACACACACACACACACACACACACACACACACACACACACACACACACACACACACACACAGACAGACAGACACAGGCACACACACATACAGAGACACACAGCTGTTCCCTGCCCCAGGTACCACACACACACATCGGTACCACCCTTAAACAGCCCTATTGCGCACACACACACACACACACACAGGCCTGCTGGCTCCAGTCCACTCCTTGAACACCTTTCCCCATCTCTGCCTCAGATCCTGCAGTTTGTGGAGTGCTTCACCGGGCCCAACATCATGGCCATGCACACCATGCTGATCAACAAGCCCCCAGACGCAGGTGCGCAATCAACGCTGACCCCCTGACCCCCCCCCCCCCCCCCCCCCCCCCCCCCCACACACCACTGACCCCTGACCCCCAGCCACACACCCCTGATTTCTGACCTTTGCCCTCAGGTAAGATGACGTCCCGCCACCCCATGCACCAGGACCTGCACTACTTCCCCTTTCGGCCCGCGGACCGGATCGTGTGTTCCTGGACCGCCATGGAGCGGGTGACCAGGCAGAACGGCTGTCTGGTGGTGCTGCCAGGGAGCCACACCGGAGTCCTCAAGGAGCACGATTACCCTGAGTGGGAGGTGTGTGTGAGGGGGTGTGTTTGTGTGTGAGGGGGTGTGTGTGTGTGAGGGGGTGTGTGTGAGGGTGTGTGTGTCTGTGTGAGCGTGTGTGTGTGAGCGCGTGTGTGTGTGTGTCTGTGAGGATGTGTGTCTGTGAGAGGGTGTGTGTGTGTCTGTGAGAGTGCGTGTGTGTCTGTGTGAGGTTGTGTGGTCGAGGGTGTGTGTGTGAGGGTGTGTGTCTGTGGGTGTGTGTCTGTGTGAGGTTCTGTGTGCGAGGGTGTGTGTGTGAGGGTGTGTGTCTGTGTGAGGGGGGGGGGTCTGTGTGACGGGGGGTGTGTGTGTGTCTGTGTGTGTGTGTGTGAGGGTGCATGTGTGTATGTCTGTGTGAGTGTCTGTGTTAGTGTGTGTGTGAGAGTGTCTGTGAGGGTGTCTCTGTGAGGGTGTCTGTGTGAGGGTGTGTGATGTGTGTGTGTGTGTGTGTGCCGCTGCACAATCAACAAGTGTCTATGTGAGACAGACACGACATCACACATAAACAAACACACAACCCTTGATGGTGCAACAAGCACACGCACACACAACATGCACTTCCACACAGTCAGATAACGTCACCTGTGTCATCGTCGTCCCCTGTGTCTCTCCTCAGGGCGGGGTGAATAAGATGTACCACGGGATCCGAGACTTTGACCCCCAGCATCCCAGAGTGCACCTGGAGATGGAGAAGGGAGACACGGTCTTCTTCCACCCTCTCCTTATCCACGGCTCCGGCATGAACCAGACGCAAGGCTTCCGCAAGGTAACCCTCCAACCGAACGCTGCTCCCACTAGAACGCCTTCGGAGTGTTTACGCTTGTGTTTATGTGTGGTGTGTGTGTGTGTGTTAGGCCATCTCTTGCCACTACGCCAGCTCTGACTGCTACTACATCGACGTCAGAGGAACCACACAGGAGAACATCGAGAACGAAGTGAAGGAGATCGCGGCTAAGAAGTACAACTTGGGGGACAGTATCACCTTCCAGGTAAAACACACACCTTCAGCGTTACTGTGTGTGTGTGTGAGTGTGTGTGTTCTCACCGATTGTCTCCTTGCCCGCAGGACACATGGGCAGTCAGGGGCCGTCTGGTGCAAGGCGATAGGACGTCTCTGTGATAGACCCGCCCCAACCTCAGCCGGGGGGGCAGCCACTCACAAGCAAGAGCAGAGTAACCACTGCAGATCGACGTTTCCGTCAGCCAACCAGAATCCAATCCGAACGTGTGTGCGTAGTCCTATCTCGAGAGCAGTGTCACAGAAGGCTTCGCATACGCCCACGTCACTGCCCCCTCGGAAACCTTTTGGGCGATGGGGACAGACGGGAAAAAAGACAACAACAAAAAGGGACGGTGAATCCTAACAACCCCCCCCCCCCCCCCCCCCCCCCCAGAAGGATCAGAAGAAGAACGTGAGAGGGAGAAGAGAGGGTGAGCGAAAGAGAACGATTGATTAAAAAGACAGGTATTAGTGACCGATGCTTTTTTGTCAGTCGCTTTGAATAAAAGCGTCTCCTAAATGAATAAATGTCATGTCATCAGTTGAAGCTCGTAGCGTAACGATTCATCTTACGTGAGTAAGAGTATGTTTTAGTTCACTTTAGAAAGTTTAAGCGCCGTGTTGGTATAACAGTTCGACAGACTTAAACTAATGCCTTAATGTTGAAGGATCATGAACCACCTCGATTAAAACTGTTGCCTTAAAGGTCATATATCCATTCCTTAATCAAAATGTTTAAACCACATCTCATAACCCTGTGTAATAAAGAGACTAATTATAAAATACGGCTTTTGTTGTGATATTGCACTGTTCATCCTCAGACACACACTTCGCACAGACACACACACTTAGAAACGGATAGAGGAGTTTCCTGCTTATGGCCTACCTCTCCGTGGAGAAACTAAAGAAAACACCCGATGTGTGTGTGTGTGTGTGTCTGTGTGTTCACGTGTGCTGAGCATGCTGAAGAACAGTCCATCCATTCAAAATCACAGGAAACCTCACACACACACACACACACACACAAAACTCCAGGAAAAGCAAGCGATCTGCATTGAGTCCAATTGAAAGCAGGAGTGCTGTTAGTCAACAGAGCCATAACCCTAAAGCAGGGGTGGGCACCTTGGTCCTCTGAGTCACAATCCTGAAGGTTCTAGATGTTTCCCTGCTCCAGCACACCTGATTCGAATGAAGGGCTTGTTATTAAGCTTTATGGAAGCCTCATAATTAGAATCAGGTGTGCTGGAACAGGGAAACATCTAGAACCTTCAGGACTGTGGCTCTTCAGAACCTGGTTTGTTTGGGGACTATCACATTGTTGCGATCAGTAACCGATGCTTTTTTTGTTGTAAAACTCTCTCTTGGAAGTCGCTGTGGATAAAAAGTGTCTGCTAAATGAATACATGTACGTTGTACGTGTATATAAATCTGCACCGAGAAATCACTCACACACACACACACACACACACACACACACACACACACACACACACACACACACACACACACACACACACACACACACACACACACACACACACACACACACACACACACACACACACACACACACACAGACTACGTGGTAATCTCCAGTAACATAGTATGATACTGGATTGGACATTGATGACAGATTTATCCTCAATTGCATCCAGTCAGATTTATTATCTTCATAATCCTCTGCGTGTGTGTCACCCCCAGTCCTGTGTTAAAAGGGCTTCAGGATTTCATTACGCATTCTGATCACACAATGATTTCAGTGTGCCTTTTTCCCCCAGGTTACATCCAGCAAATTCTCTTTCTCCCCCTCCCCTCTCTCCTCACCCTTTCACCCCTCCCTTGGGTGAGTGAAATTCCAGCTGTCCCCCATCCTCTGCCTCTCTTCCCTCCCCATTCCTCCCCTCTTCCCTCCCTCTCTCTCTTTCTCTAGTCTGCTTATTGCCACTTTCTTCCAGTCGAACGCCGCAGCGATCGACACGATGACCTGGACCAATCTGATCTTCGTCTCCCTGCTCGCCACCCTCCTCATCCTCACAGGTGTGTTTACCTCATGTGACCTACGGGTTGGATTAGGGGGGGAGGAAACGGGATGTGTGTGTGTGTGTGTGTGTGTGTGTGCATGGGGAGGTGTTCCAGGCAGGTCCTCTTGAAATGTCCTATCTCTTTTGACGTGGAGCTATTTTCTCGTTTGTACGTGGAGCTGTCTCTCACTCTCTCTTTCTGTCTGTCTCTCCCTCTCCCTGTCACTCTTTCTGTCTGTCTCTCCCTCTCCCTGTCACTCTTTCTGTCTCTCCCTGTGTCTCTCTCTCTCCCTGTCTCTCTCCGTCTCTCTCACTGTCTCTCTCTCCCTGTCACTCTTTCTGTCTCACTCTCCTTGTGTCTCTCTCTCCGTCTCTCTCACTGTCTCTCTCCCTCTCCCTGTGTGTCTCTCTCTCTCTTTCTGTCTGTCTCTCCCTCTCCCTGTCACTCTTTCTGTCTGTCTCTCCCTCTCCCTGTCACTCTTTCTGTCTCTCTCCGTCTCTCTCACTGTCTCTCTCTCTCTCCCTGTCACTCTTTCTGTCTCACTCTCCCTGTGTCTCTCTCTCTCTTTCTGTCTGTCTCTCCCTCCCTCTCTCTCCCTGTCGCTCTTTCTGTCTCTCTCTCTCCCTCTGTCTCTCTCCTCCAGTCTTCAGTGGGGTGGAGGGAGCGGCCGTCAGGGATGGTGACAAAGCAGAGGAGCCCAAAGGTCAGTCTAACACCCCCACCCCCCCTCCCCCCTGTGCTGCCCCCACCCTGCGACCCCCTCACGACCCCCCCCCCCCCCCCGGTGACCTCCAGCCTCTGACCTCTGACCCGCAGGATCAGCAGCTCGGGTCTTCATGCCGGAGGCCGACGCTTCCAACTTCCTCAAACGCCGCAGCCGCCGCTACGCCAAGCACGACGCGGAGATCATCGGTGAGTCGGGTGTCCCGTCGCTCTTAAAGGGACGTTGCCGTGGAGACGATGGCCGGGTGAGGGCTGGTAACGGGGCAGGGATGAGGGCAGGGGGGCAGGGGGTGAGGGCAGAGGCCAGCGTGAGGGCAGGGGGGCAGGGGGTGAGGGCAGAGGCCAGTGAGGGCAGGGGGTGATGGCAGGGGCCAGCGTGAGGGCAGGGGGTGAGGGCAGGGGGGCAGGGGGTGAGGGCAGGGGCCAGCGTGAGGGCAGGGGGGCAGGGGGTGAGGGCAGAGGCCAGTGAGGGCAGGGGGTGAGGGCAGGGGGGCAGGGGGTGAGGGCAGGGGGGCAGGGGGTGAGGGCAGGGGCCAGCGTGAGGGCAGGGGGTGAGGGCAGGGGCCAGCGTGAGGGCAGGGGGTGAGGGCAGAGGCCAGCGTGAGGGCAGGGGGTGAGGGCAGAGGCCAGCGTGAGGGCAGGGCGGGGGGGTGATGATGAGTATTGGAGAATCGTGGTTACGTGTTTACAGGGCCCATTAGAGTGAAAGTTTGGCTGAGGTGCAGCTGAGTTAATGAAGCTGTGTTGACGCTGGGGTGTTAAGCTTGCTAGAGACGCCTCCCGCAGGTGTCTGACCAACATCTGTTTCAAAATGTCTTTAAATCCAACTGGTATGCCAGCTTTTCCCTCTCTCTCCGTGTCTCTCTGTTCCTCTCTGCCTCACACACACACACACGTTGCAGGAGGAGTAACAGGCTAGCATGGAGGAGTGAGAGAGAAGCGCTGCGGACCCCAAACACTCAGGAGAGGCCGCAGGGCAGCTTAATGACATAAACAACTGCTGAACTGGTTCTGCTTGTGTCTGAAGTTACGCCAACAGGACATTAGATTAGCACCTGACATATGTGCTGGGACAGGGTTCAGGAGTGTGTGCTGGGACAGGGTTCAGGAGTGTGTGCTGGGACAGGGTTCAGGAGTGTGTGCTGGGACAGGGTTCAGGAGTGTGTGCTGGGACAGGGTTCAGGAGTGTGTGCTGGGACAGGGTTCAGGAGTGTGTGCTGGGACAGGGTTCAGGAGTGTGTGCTGGGACAGGGTTCAGGAGTGTGTGCTGGGACAGGATTCAGGAGTGTGTGCTGGGACAGGGTTCAGGAGTGTGTGCTGGGACAGGGTTCAGGAGTGTGTGTTGGGACAGGGTTCAGGAGTGTGTGCTGGGACAGGGTTCAGGAGTGTGTGCTGGGACAGGGTTCAGGAGTGTGTGCTGGGACAGGGTTCAGGAGTGTGTGCTGGGACAGGGTTCAGGAGTGTGTGCTGGGACAGGGTTCAGGAGTGTGTGCTGGGACAGGAGTGTGTGCTGGGACAGGGTTCAGGAGTGTGTGCTGGGACAGGGTTCAGGAGTGTGTGCTGGGACAGGGTTCAGGAGTGTGTGCTGGGATAGGATTCAGGAGTGTGTGCTGGGACAGGGTTCAGGAGTGTGTGCTGGGACAGGGTTCAGGAGTGTGTGCTGGGACAGGGTTCAGGAGTGTGTGCTGGGACAGGGTTCAGGAGTGTGTGCTGGGACAGGGTTCAGGAGTGTGTGCTGGGACAGGGTTCAGGAGTGTGTGCTGGGACAGGGTTCAGGAGTGTGTGCTGGGACAGGGTTCAGGAGTGTGTGCTGGGACAGGGTTCAGGAGTGTGTGCTGGGACAGGGTTCAGGAGTGTGTGCTGGGACAGGGTTCAGGAGTGTGTGCTGGGACAGGGTTCAGGAGTGTGTGCTGGGACAGGGTTCAGGAGTGTGTGCTGGGACAGGGTTCAGGAGTGTGTGCTGGGACAGGGTTCAGGAGTGTGTGCTGGGATAGGATTCAGGAGTGCGTGCTGAGCCCCCCAAAAATGTGAGTCGTTATGCAACTAAGGCAAAAGCAAACAGCCCCTCAAAGACCTAATCATCTCACGTCGCTCCCCCCCCCCCTTCCATTCCTGTTTCCACCCCCTCCCTCCCTCCCTCCCTCTCTCCCTCCCCTCCTCCCCCTCTCTCCCCAGCTGAACAGAGGGTGAGGCTGGCGGCCGATGAGAGGAGGAGAGAGTACTACGACGAGCAGAGGAGCGAGTTTGAGAACTACGTGGAGGAGGAGCGTGATGGTGAGACAGGCTGAGGGCCGGGTGGTGACAGTGAGACAGGCTGAGTGCTGGGTGGTGACAGTGAGACAGGCTGAGGGCTGGGAGGCGACAGTGAGACAGGTTGTGACAGTGAGACAGGCTGAGAGCTGGGTGGTGACAGTGAGACAGGCTGTGACAGTGAGACAGGCTGAGGGCCGGGTGGTGACAGTGAGACAGGCTGAGGGCCGGGTGGTGACAGTGAGACAGGCTGAGGACCAGCGGTGACAGTGAGACAGGTAAGGGGCTTTAGCGCAGGGACCCAGGGGCGTGTCCCACATCCCCCCCTCCCTCCCCTCTAACGCCTCCCCCCCTCCCTCCCCTCTAACACCTCCCCCCTCCCTCCCCTCTAACACCTCCCCCCTCCCTCCCCTCTAACGCCTCCCCCCTCTCTTCCTGGGAGAACAGAGCAGAACGAGAGAACCAGGGAGAAGACGGAACAATGGAGGGAGTTCGCCTACGACGGCCTCTACCCTCGCTACGACCACAACCGCCACTACGTCTGAGCCCCGCCCACAGGGGGGCGGGGAGGCGCGTCCACGCAGCCACCCTCAGTCATGATTGGCTGGTGCCTTGGCCATGATTGGCAGGGGGCCTCCGTCGTGATCGGCTGGGCCTCCTGTCAGTCACAGTGGGGGTACAGGCTAGCACCCTCTGGCGGAGGAAGAATCCACAACACCTTCTCCTTCCTTTCCATCCCCCTACAACGTTTACGCTAGCGCTTCGCTAGCACCAAACGCTAACTCCCCTTTATACAAACTTGAGTCTTTCAAATGTGTATCAGCAGGCATGATTGATAGCTGATAACCAGCGTGGGGTTATTAGCATGCTTATGTATATCTCCTATCTATATTTTCATTATCCTTCTTCCTATCTTCTTGTCGGAATCCTAATTCACGACGGACAAAGTCGCTGTCTCTCCTGACAGGACCAGGACTTCTTACTCAGCAGGATCCATGTTTCCCCATGTTGAACTGCTCACACAACATATTTTAAAAATCTGATCTGTAACTCTAAAAGAACCGCTCAATAAAGACTATTTCAATCGTAGTGTGGATCATCAGGATTCTTGAGTTTTGTTGCCGAATTCTCAAGCGCAGGCTTGCAGGTAGAACCCAGATTCCTGAGGGGAGAGAAAGATGGATTGGGGGATGGAAAAAGAGAGGGAGAGGGAAAGAGGGGCGGGGGGGGGGGGACGGGGACAGAGAAGGATTGAGAGGGAGAGAGCTCAGGGGGACTAAACTAAAGAGAGAGAGGGAGTGAGAGAGGGGGAGACAGAGAGGGAGTGAGAGAGGGAGGGGGAGTGAGAGAAGGAGAGAGAGACAGAGAGAGAGGGAGAGAGAGAGGGAGAGTGAGAGAGGGATGGGAGTGAGAGAGAGGGCGTCATGGTGAACTCATCAGTCTGAGATAGACGTCTGGATTCCGTGCGATCCTTCCAACATTCCATGCAGAGGAAATAGAGAAAATGCCGGGTGCAGAGGAGAGAAGGAGAGAGGAGGAGGGGGAGGAGGAGGTGAAGGCGAATAGAAAACGTGAAAGAGAAACCAATAAAAACAGAGGTTGACCCTGCAGCGATGGTAACCAACCCTAACCTCCACGATTACATGTAGTCCTTTAGCAGACGCTCCTATCCAGAGTGACTTACAGCAAGGTACAGGGACATTCCCCCCTGAGGCAAGTAGGGTGAAGTGCCTTGCCCAAGGACACGTCATGTTGGCACAGCCAGGAATCAAACTCACAACCTTCCGATCACCCCCAACGCCTTAACCGCTGAGCCACATGACCGAACCTAGAGACAGTATGCAGAGCTGTTTGACCTGACTAGACCCATTTGACTGGAGATGAACCACGGACAGTCGTTAGAGAGACTGGAGCTGCTTCTAGAAGTTTCCGAGAGCGCTAGATGAAGAATAAGAGCAGATCACTGGTCAAATCACTAAACACCATTTAATAATCCCAGCCTGTGTCGCTGGTGAAATAACTTTACAAACTACCATTCAGTAAAAACACAAGAATTCAAGAATTAAAAGTCCATAATCCACACGTAAAATGTCGTTACAATAATAAAAACATTTCCCTTCAGATAAAAAACGTAATAAGCATTTAAAAACTTGGCACTACCATCAACTTCAGTTTAAGAGGACGAGAGGATGAGGATGATGATGGTGATGATGAAGGTGGTTACATCATGCTGCCGAGGAACCTTGGTTGCTCCTCCCCTCGAGGCTGCAGGAGCTCCCCAGCTATTTTAGGCCCCGCCTTCTCCTGCACACAGGAACAGGAAATGCTCAGCGTACAGGAAACAGGAAAAGGAAAGCTGCGGTGAGCAGCATCCATGAGAGCAGGACTCTTCTTACCTTCAGCATGCCGTCTCTCTCCCACTTGAAGAGGCCGCAGTTACTGCAGCAGGGCGCAAACACAACACACTTCAACTCAATACACTGGCCCAACAAGGTGAAGAAGGGGGGGGGGGGGGGGTGTGAGAGAGTGTGTGTTTGAGTGAGAGTGTGTGAGTGCATGTGTTGAGTGAGAGTGTGTGTGAGTGAAAGTGTGTGTGTGTGAGTGTGCATGTTGAGTGAGCGTGTGCGTGCGTGTGTGAGAGAGAGTATGTGTGTGTGTGAGAGACGTGTACGTGTTGATTGAGAGTGTGTGCGTGTGTTGAGTGAGAGTGTGTGAGACTGTATGAGTGTGTGCGTGTGAGTATGTGTGAGCCTGTTTGAGTGTGTGTGTGTTGTGTAGTGTGTGTGAGTACGTGTGAGACTGTATGAGTGTGTGTGTGAGTGAGAGTGTGTTTGTATATGTGTGAGACTGTTTGAGTGAGTGTTGTGTGTGTGTGTGTTTGTTGTGTGGTGTGTGTGAGAGTGTGTTTGTATATGTGAGACTGTTTGAGTGAGTGTTGTGTGTGTGTTTGTTGTGTGGTGTGTGTGTGTGTGTGAGAGAGTGTGTTTGTATATGTGAGACTGTTTGAGTGAGTGTTGTGTGTGTGTTTGTTGTGGGTGTGTGTGTGTGTGAGAGTGTGTTTGTATATGTGAGACTGTTTGAGTGAGTGTTGTGTGTGTGTTTGTTGTGGGGTGTGTGTGTGTGTGTGTGTGTGAGAGTGTGTTTGTATATGTGAGACTGTTTGAGTGAGTGTTGTGTGTGTGTGTTTGTTGTGTGGTGTGTGTGTGTGTGTGTGTGAGAGTGTGTTTGTATATGTGTGAGACTGTTTGATTGAGTGTTGTGTGTGTGTGTTTGTTGTGTGGTGTGTGTGTGAGTGAGAGTGTGTTTGTATATGTGTGAGACTGTTTGAGTGAGTGTTGTGTGTGTGTGTGTGTGTGTGTGTGTGTGTGTGAGAGTGTGTTTGTATATGTGAGACTGTTTGAGTGAGTGTTGTGTGTGTGTGTGTTTGTTGTGTGGTGTGTGTGTGTGTGTGAGAGTGTGTTTGTATATGTGTGAGACTGTTTGATTGAGTGTTGTGTGTGTGTGTTTGTTGTGTGGTGTGTGTGTGTGAGAGTGTGTTTGTATATGTGTGAGACTGTTTGATTGAGTGTTGTGTGTGTGTGTTTGTTGTGTGGTGTGTGTGTGAGTGAGAGTGTGTTTGTATATGTGTGAGACTGTTTGATTGAGTGTTGTGTGTGTGTGTTTGTTGTGTGGTGTGTGTGTGAGTGAGAGTGTGTTTGTATATGTGTGAGACTGTTTGAGTGAGTGTTGTGTGTGTGTGTGTGTGTGTGTGGTGTGTGTGTGTGTGTGTGTGTGAGAGAGTGTGTTTGTATATGTGTGAGACTGTTTGATTGAGTGTTGTGTGTGTGTGTTTGTTGTGTGGTGTGTGTGTGAGTGAGAGTGTGTTTGTATATGTGTGAGACTGTTTGAGTGAGTGTTGTGTGTGTTTGTGTGTGTGTGTGTGTGGTGTGTGAGCTTGTGTCCCACCTGCAGTGCTTGTTGGGCAGGCGGTCCAGGGCGATGGCCCTCTGTCCGCAGGGACACTTGAAGAAGCGCTTGAGGGCGTCGTGCCAGTACAGAGGGTGGTTCAGCTCCTTACACCTGTCTGCTGGCTTAAAGTAGGTGTACTTACACTGCACACACACACACACACACACACACACACACACACACGTCCATCATTACATATATGAAGGTGTCCAGGTATATAATGTTCATAGGTACTTTCAGGTGAATATGGCCTTATTATACAGTACGTATTGTGTATCAGGTACAGTGTGTTTTGTGTACAGTGTGTATTGTGTATTGCAGGGCTGTCCAATCCTGGTCCTCGAGGGCGGCTCTCTCGAAGGTTCTAGATGTTTCCCTGCTCCGGCACACGTGAAGTGGGTCGTTATCGAGCTCTGTGGAAGCCTCAAAACGCCCCGCTCATTAGACTCAGGTGTGCTGGAGCAGGGAAACATCTAGAACTGTCAGGACAGTGGCCTCTGAGGACCAGGGTCGGACCCCCCCCCCCGCTCCCCCCCCCAACCCCCCCCCAGGCAGAAGGTCGCTCACGCTTTTGCAGGTGACGGCTCTGCACTTCATCTCCCTGACGCCCCTCATCTTCTCCTCCATCTGCTCCTTCTTGACCAGGGGGTCAAAGTATTGCTCCTGCAGCTGGTACTCAGCCTGGGGGGGGGGGGGGGGGGGGGGGGGGGGGGGGGGGGGGAGGAGGAGGAGGGGGGCGAGGGTAGGAACACAGGGTGGTTACACAGGGCAGGGGCGCTTGCGTTCCTCTGATCAAGACGACCGCGAGCGGCTGTAGCTCCGGTGACCACGTTGCCGTGGCGACGGAAGACTTACGGCCTGCAGCTCCGCCCTGTGGCGGGACTTGGCGTTGAGGATCTTCTGGAACTCCTCTGATTGGATGTAATCCAGGTTCTCCCGCCTCTTCTTCTGAGCTGGCTCCTCCCCCTCCGGCTGGTCCTCTGCACGTGTGCAGTGGGGGACAGGAAGGAGAGGGTCAATCAGGGATTTAGACCTTGGAACTTGGGTGTGTGTGTAGATCAGGGGTGTCCAATCCTGGTCCTCAGGGTCCACTCTCCTGAAGGTTCTAGATGTTTCCCTGCTCCGGCACACCTGATTCTAATGAATGGGTCATTATGAGGCTTCCACAGAGCTTGATAACGACCCGCTTGTTAGAATCAGGTGTGCTGGAGCAGGGAAACATCTAGAACCTTCAGGAGAGTGGACCCTGAGGACCAGGGTTGGACACTGTTGGTGTACATGTGTGTTTGTAGGTGGTGAAGTGTATGCATGTGAATGTGTGTGTATATTAACAGGTGTGTGTGCAGACCTTGACAGGTATGTGTGTGTATATATTGACAGGTGTGTGTGTGTGTAGGTGTTCACAGGTGTGTGTGTGTGTGTATTGATAGGTGTGTGTGTGTGTAGATGTTCACAGGTGTGTGTGTGTGTATATTGACAGGTGTGTGTGTGTGTGTGTGTGTGTGTAGATGTTCACAGGTGTGTGTGTAGATGTTCACAGGTGTGTGTGTGTGTGTGTAAATGTTTACAGGTGTGTGTGTGTGTGTACCATCGGGCGAGGTGAGGTTCCTCTCCACCCTGGCGCTGATGTCACCACTCCTCTTCCTCTTCACAGCGTTGGGGTCTTCCTTCGCTAGCCCCGCCCCTTTCGCCCTCAGCTTTCTCAGAGCAGCCAACTGGAGAGAGAGGGGGGTGCGACAATCAGGCTGACCTCTGACCTTCACCCACACACCACAGACTAAAGCAATCGATTCAGAAATGAAGGAATCTGGGGATTAAAAGGGAAATATGGCTCAACCTTGGCTGCTGATAGGCTGAGGGAGGAAGGTGGGGGCGGAGGGATGTGGTCGAAGAACAGGATGTCGTCTCCGTCCGAGAAGCCTCTACCCAGGGTGGGGGTGGTCGGGCTCTGGGGGGCCCGGGGAGCCTCGGAGGCAGCTTTGGGGGAGAGCAGGGGCCCCCGGGCAGGTCCCCCCGGGGGAGGGGCCCCAGAGTTTTGGAGGACCCTGTTCTGGATGTCCTCCGCCCGGCGCCTGCGACGCTCTAACAGCTCCTGCTGCTGCTGCTTCTGCTGCTTCAGGAGGTCAGAGGCTGATATGGACTGGAGCACTCCTGGAGAGCCCTGACAACCTGGAGGGAGGGAGGGAGGGAGGGAGGGAGGGAGGGAGGGAGGGAGGGAGGGAGGGAGGGAGGGAGGGAGGGAGGGAGGGGAAAAGAGACACAGGGAGAGAGAGAGAAACGGTCAACAAGACTGACGATAGGAGAGGCAGAGAGAGAGCAGAAAGTGGTGACAGAGCGAGGCAGAGAGAGAGCAGCAGGTGGTGGCAGAGCGAGGCAGAGAGAGAGCAGCAGGTGGTGGCAGAGCGAGGCAGAGAGAGAGCAGCAGGTGGTGGCAGAGCGAGGCAGAGAGAGAGCAGCAGGTGGTGGCAGAGTGAGGCAGAGAGGCAGAGAGAGAGAGAAGCAGGTAGTGGCAGAGCGAGGCAGAGAGAGAGCAGAAGGTGGTGACAGAGCGAGGCAGAGAGAGAGAGCAGAAGGTGGTGACAGAGCGAGGCAGAGAGAGAGCAGAAGGTGGTGACAGAGCGAGGCAGAGAGAGAGAGCAGCAGGTGGTGGCAGAGTGAGGCAGAGAGGCAGAGAGAGCAGCAGGTGGTGGCAGAGTGAGGCAGAGAGGCAGAGAGAGCAGCAGGTGGTGGCAGAGTGAGGCAGAGAGAGAGCAGCAGGTGGTGGCAGAGCGAGGCAGAGAGAGAGCAGCAGGTGGTGGCAGTGAGGCAGAGAGAGAGCAGCAGGTGGTGGCAGAGCGAGGCAGAGAGAGAGCAGCAGGTGGTGGCAGAGCGAGGCAGAGAGAGAGCAGCAGGTGGTGGCAGAGTGAGGCAGAGAGAGAGCAGCAGGTGGTGGCAGAGTGAGGCAGAGAGGCAGAGAGTGCAGCAGGTGGTGGCAGAGTGAGGCAGAGAGAGCAGCAGGTGGTGGCAGAGTGAGGCAGAGAGGCAGAGAGAGCAGCAGGTGGTGGCAGAGTGAGGCAGAGAGGCAGAGAGAGCAGCAGGTGGTGGCAGAGTGAGGCAGAGAGGCAGAGAGCAGCAGGTGGTGGCAGAGCGAGGCAGAGAGGCAGAGAGAGCAGCAGGTGGTGGCAGAGTGAGGCAGAGAGAGCAGCAGGTGGTGGCAGAGTGAGGCAGGGAGTCAGAGAGAGCAGCAGGTGGTGGCAGAGCGAGGCAGAGAGAGAGCAGCAGGTGGTGGCAGAGTGAGGCAGAGAGAGAGCAGCAGGTGGTGGCAGAGTGAGGCAGGGAGTCAGAGAGAGCAGCAGGTGGTGGCAGAGCGAGGCAGAGAGAGAGCAGCAGGTGGTGGCAGAGTGAGGCAGAGAGAGAGCAGCAGGTGGTGGCAGAGTGAGGCAGAGAGGCAGAGAGAGCAGCAGGTGGTGGCAGAGCGAGGCAGAGAGGCAGAGAGAGCAGCAGGTGGTGGCAGAGTGAGGCAGAGAGGCAGAGAGAGCAGCAGGTGGTGGCAGAGCGAGGCAGAGAGCAGCAGGTGGTGGCAGAGCGAGGCAGAGAGGCAGAGAGAGAGCAGCAGGTGGTGGCAGAGTGAGGCAGAGAGAGAGCAGCTGGTGGCAGAATGAGGCAGAGAGGCAGAGAGAGAGCAGCAGGTGGTGGCAGAGTGAGGCAGAGAGAGAGCAGCTGGTGGCAGAGTGAGGCAGAGAGGCAGAGAGAGAGCAGCAGTGTGTGGGGCCAGGCTGACCTGCAGGTTTCTGGGCTGTGAGGTGTCTCTTCAGCTGCAGAGCTCCAGGGGTGGGCTGGCACAGCAGGCTCTTAAAGTCATCCGAACACCCCGACACCTCGTCAGCACGCAGCGCTGCACCCGCACGCACACACACGCACGCACACGCACGCACACGCACGCACACACACACACACACACACACACAGAGTCAAGCCTTCTCTCCTTCATGCTCTCTTTCTCAGTGACCTTCTTGTTTTCCCAGCCTCTCTCTTTTCTGTGTCTGTTACTCTCCTGGTTCCCTTCAAACTCACTCACCCCCTCCCCCGGCCCCTATCTCTCTTTCTCCCTCTCTCACATCCCCTCCCTCTCTCTCTCTCTCTCTTATATCCCCTCCCTCTCTCCCCCTGTCTTACACCCCCTCCCTCTCTCTTTTACACCCCCTCCCTCTCTTTCCCTCTGCCTCACTCTCCCTCTCTTACACACCCTCACTCCCCCTTATCTGTCCCTCTCTTACACCCCCTCCCTCCCCCCCTCTCTCCCTCTCTTACACCCCCTCCCTCCCCCCCTCTCTCTCACCCTTTCTGCCTCTCTTACTCACCCCCTCTGCCTCTCTTACTCACTCTCTCTCTCACACCCCCCTCCCTCCCTCCAGTCTCACCCAGGGTCTTGGCCTGGCTGGCCAGCTGCTCAGACCCCCTGATGAACAGGCTGCTCAGGGTGGTCTGGGTGGGCTTCTTAGGGTGTGTGGCCGACCTGGGGAGCAGGAGAGAACACACTCTCAACACACACACACACCAGGAAGGAACAAACCCAGTAACACACACACACACACCAGGAAGTACCAAACCCAGGAACACACTGTCAACATACACACACCAGGAAGTACCAAACCCAGGAACACACTCTCAACACACACACACCAGGAAGGAACACACTCTCAACACACAGACACCAGGAAGGAACAAACCCAGTAACACACACACACACACCAGGAAGTACCAAACCCAGGAACACACTGTCAACACACACACACCAGGAAGGTAACACCAGTAACACACACACACACACACACAAATACGATCCTAAAAGATGCAAAAATAACAACACACAAAAACGAAATATTGGATAAAATAGTAACCCACACACACACACACACTCACAGTGACGCGGCGCAGGCCGCAGAGGACACGCCCCCGTAATGGAAGCCCGTCTGACACAGTCGTTCCTTCAAGCTGCCGCCGCCCCGACCTTTGACCTTGCCCGGAACCTTCCCAGAGAAGCTGGACTGCAGCTCTGCTCTCTGAGCGCTCATCTTCTTGTACTGGGCCTTGACGTGGTACTGCAGTACTGACACTCATACTGCAGGGACAGACCAGAGAGGCTTTATTACATATACCGTATTTTTTGCACTATAGGGCGCACTACATACCGTATTTTTCGGACTATAGGGCGCACTTAAAAACCTTTATGTAAGATATGTACTTCACTATTAGGTCACATAAAACTTTCAGGAACCTTCTAGTGATTGTGAGGGTTTCTGAAATGTTCTCGTGGGGTTGGTATCAGAACACACACACACACACACAGGCAGAAGCAGGCCCACCATGTTGACTATCTGAGAGCAGGGGTCTCCATTCTTCTTCATGGCCTTACAAGTCCCATAGTCCTGAGCCTCTCCCAGCAGCATCACCTTCTGGGGGTGGTCTATAGACAGACTGACCTGGGGGAGGGGGGAGAGAGGGGGAGGAGGGGAGGAAGGAGGGGAGGCGAGAGGGGGAAGGAAGGAGGGGGAGGTGAGAGGGGGAAGGAAGGAGGGAGTGGAGAGAGGGGGAAGGAAGGAGGGGGAGGAGAGAGGGGGAAGGGAGGAGGGAGTGGAGAGAGAGGGAGGGGGAGAGAGGGGGGGAAGGAAGGAGGGGGAAGAGAGTGAGAGTAGAGATGGGGAGGAAGGAGAGGGAGGGGGGAGGGAGAGGGAGGAGAGACAGAGGGGGATTCAGAAATACCATTTCACCATCCACACACACACATTCTCTATGTTGTTTCAAACACACACACACCCACAACCACACACACACACCACACCCCGTCGTAGCCGTCCTTGGGCTTCATGAGGCTGGGGTTGAGGATGCCGATCACGGTGCCCGGCTCCGTCTTCCAGTGCTCCTATGTGCACCTCACCGAACAGGAAGAGGGACACGGACACTTCCAGGTTATGGAGGTCGCTCAGCTTCCAGATGCTGAGGTCTTCCCCTGTGATGGGGGAGGAGGGGGGGGGGGGGGGGGTGGTGTGGGGGGAGGGGGACGCAGGGATATGAGAGCTCTGCCTGTATCGACGCACCGCGAGCTGAGAGGCTGTAAATACATTTGTACTGAGTCCCCCCCCCCCCCGAGGCAAGTAGGTCAAGTGCCTTGCCCAAGGACACAATGTAAAGTTGGCACAGCCAGGGTTTGAACCGGGGACCATCTGATTACTACCACGACACCCTAACCGACGGCGCCACATGACTTCCTCCCAGACAGGACGTGTGTGTGTGTGTGTGTGCGTGCGCACGAGGCGTCCCGGCCCTTACGCTGCTGTTGCTCTGAGGAGTGGCCTTGTTGATCAGCACGGCGAAGGTGACCCAGTCGCTCTCCTCCAGCTTCTCCCTGGCCACGCGCTCGGGCAACTGGGAGAGCCGGATCAACCTGCGCTCGGCCATCTTGCGATCCATTTCGGTCGACGACACCCGCGGTCGCCTGGAAACGACCAATCAGGTGACGGATTGGATGTCGCGCGCCAGAGAGGGTTTGCGTGTGGGGTAGTCATTGAGAGAGGGTGTGTGTGTGTGTGTGTGTGTGTGTGTGCAGACCTCAGCCGCAGTCCAGAGTATTTCTCAATGGCCACATCTTTTGGAAGAGCGGGAAGCGACTGGCGAGCAGCGGACGAGCGGCGGCCATCTTTGCCCGGGAGGCTGGCGGGGAGCGAGACGCCTCGTCGACCTTCCTGCTGGTTTCCGCCGGCAGGAAAGTGCCGCCCATCTTTATCTCCACCAACGGCCCTCTGTCTCCCGAGGAAGCTGAGAAAGGAATCGACCAATCAACGTTCACGAATCGCAGACTAGTACGGCGCTCAGAAATATCATTCGTTGTTGCTGGTGTTGTGAAACTCGCTATTGTTGTGTTGTTGTTGCTTTATTACTCGCCCCACTGGTAGACTACAGTCTGGCGGAGTCTCACCTTAAACCTGTAAAATGTTCAGCTGAATGCTCTTATAGTTCTTCCCTTGGCACTTATTGGTTCTCACGATGTATGTTTCGTAATCTATAAGCCCGCTCTCTGTAAAGCTCTCTCTTGTAAGTCACTTTCGATGAAGCGTCTGCAAAACTATATAAATGCGTGACATCACCAGGATTCAGGGTGAGGTGGCTGCTACCTGTGGACCCTCCTGCCTGGGTCTGGTGGGCCGTGCGCTGGCCTTTGGGCTTGAAGAGGTCTGCGTTGCTCAGCTCGGAGGAAAAATCACATGACTCCTTGAACCTGGAAGTCTCTCCTCTCCCTGGACCAGAAGCAGCCTGTTTGCTAGTCTCTCTTCTCCCTGGACCAGAAGCAGACTGTTTGCTAGTCTCTCTTCTCCCTGGACCAGAAGCAGCCTGTTTGCTTAGTCTCTCCTTTTCCTGGACCAGAAGCAGCCTGTTTGCTAGTCTCTCCTCTCCCTGGACCAGAAGCAGCCTGTTTGCTAGTCTCTCTTCTCCCTGGACCAGAGCAGCCTGTTTGCTAGTCTCTCTTCTCCCTGGACCAGAAGCAGCCTGTTTGCGAGGCTGTCTCTTCTTGGACCAGACAAGGTACTTCCTGCTGGCAGGAAGAACAACGTAAATAACTTAAATAAAGCACCACCACATTTGTATTTACATTTAATCATTTAGCAGACGCTCTTATCCAGAGCGACTTACAGCAAGTACAGGGATATTCCCCCCGAGGCAAGTAGGGTGAAGTGCCTTGCCCAAGGACACAACGTCATGTTGGCACAGCCCAGGTTTAAACCAGGGACCTTCTGATTACTAGCCCGACACCCTAACCGACTTTACGCAACTACTTCTACTAATCTTACATGGAAAACAGGTATATCTATAATCTCTGGTTTGAGTTCCAATACAAACATCGGGTTGGTTGAATCGTCACACATCGAGGGAATACCTGCGCGGGGCGTGGTCTTGAGTGGGGGCGTGGTCTTGAGTGGGGGCGGGGTCTGTGGCTGGCGTCGGGCTGTAGGGGCGGGTTTTGAACCCTGAGAAGCTTCCAGCTGCTGCTGCAACCTCTGCATCTTTTCCTGCATGCGCTTCAACTCATCTAAGAAGGCGCACGCACACACACACACACAAACACACGCGCAGACACAAACACAACCACACACACAGAGACACAGAAACACAGACACACACATGCGCAGACACAGACAAACACACAGAGAAACAGATACACAGATACACACACACACACACACACACACACACACACACACACACACAGACTTATAGGTTAGCACACAGCAAGGTAAGGGCAGAGGTGACACAGAGATCAGGAATCCAAATTCTTATCACAGTCAGACTTCTTCAGCTCGTTTACCTTCCAGATCTTCCTTCGACCTGTTGAGGCTGTCGCTACTTCTCCCTTTGTGAGGGCTGTTCTTCGCTTCCTCCTCCTCCTCCTCCTCCTCAATGTCGTCGACGTCCCCGAACAGAGCAGCGGCTCCTGCCGACTCTTCCTCCCCCCCCTCTGCGTACTCTTCGTCGTCGTCATTGTCGAACAGGTCGTTCAGATCATCCTCAGCCTCCGGCCCCGATCCTTCCCCCGCCTCGTTCTCCGCCAACAAGGCCGTCAGGATGTCCAGGTCATCCTCCGCTGGGATGGAGAAACACAACAATACTCGTTCCATTCTGGGATGACTGGGCGTTGACGATACAGAGTCACTCCCTGCAAAACGAGTGTCTACTCGCTGAGGAACAGCTTCTTCCCCAGAACTGTGTCACTTTTGAACTCTAACCCCCCCCCCCCCGCCCACCCCCCCACCTCTATTTGCACTATTGTCTGCATTCTGCACTATCTGTACCATTCTGCACTATCTGTTCCATTTTCCATATATGCACAATGCACATAGTTCTATCTGGACATGCCAACACTGTAAATACTGTGAGTAAATTGTTGTACAATACAGCTGTATATTTTTTACTTCCAAATCACTCTTAGTACCTTGTACATACTCTGTATATTCTGCTTATGCTACCAGTTTTGCACTTCTGGTTGGATGCTAACTCGTTACCCTGTACTTGTACGTGTGCAATGATGACATTAAAGTTGAATCTAATCTAATGATGACCTTACCTTCCATTGTGAAGACGGAGATCCACCGATCAGATTAGTCAACAGGATCTAGAATAGAAGGATCTAGAAAAAAGGATCCAGAAAGAAAAGCAGGATCTAGAAAAGGAGGATCTAGAAAAGAAAAGAAGGATCTAGAGAAGAAGGATCTAGAAAAGAAAAGCAGGATCTAGAAAAGAAGGATCTATGAGTTAATTGCATCGGGAAACATGGATGCAAAACGAAGCTTGGTTTTCTCCCTCGTCTAATTTTCTTTTAAACAGGGCATTATGGCGGGTTACTGGCTATGTTAACAGCTATATAATGTCTGACTTTTATTAAATGATTTTATTAAATTACCTTTTATAAAGAAGAGATTCCGGCCTTCGCTGACCTGTGTCTGACAGTCAGCAGGTCTCGTGCCACTGGCAGGGATCTGAAAACTGGCGCTAAACGAAGGACCCCCGTTTGTTGTGAAAAATCCACGTAGGCGGCTGTAGATTTTGCCTGTACAGATTTTGCGCTTAATCTGAGTATGTTTATTTATATATCATATCACAGACGCATTTGATGATCCTTTCGTTAAATTCTCCTAATAACGTAAAATCTGGAATCATCAAAGATGTGGCAGGAATCGTTTCTTGGTTGAACTTGTGACAAGCATATGCGTGTAGTCCTTAGAATACGGTTCATCTTTTTGTAGTCTTTTTTTTGTAGTCTCCATTTACGACAAAAATATACTCACACGTACAGACACACAATACTATCAAATATGGCTATGAAACACACTGTTGTGTATGAAAATTTATTAAATGATACTACTGGATCTTTGGTGCTGTGTTTATTCGGTGCGGTACAGTAGCGGTTGCCCACATAGGCGGACTTCTTCTTACATCGGGTCGAAACAAAACATAACAAAATCCCACAGCCCCTTCCAGTCGATGTTTCTAGAACCTCCTATAATCTTAGGACACCTTCATTAATCAATTAATAACAATCACCCATTATTGAATCGTACCTAAAATGCTAGAGAAAGATAATTAAATAACCCCCCCCCCAAAAAAACGTATGACGTTAAAGAGAATCTCATCCGGGCTGAGTAAGGAAAACAAAATTATTAAAAACGCTTAGATCGACGAACTACAACCCCAAACTCTTCCAAACTTAAGTAAATAAGATCATCCAATAAGTAAATTCATAAACCGATCAAACAGGTGATCCCCTCTTCTTTAGACTCAGGCATTCTGCCCTGCCAAGCGAAACTAACAGTATATTAACAGACAGTTGTATATTGCTCAGTCCTGCGTATTAAGCATGCTTTAAAATATGTCCTCTATCCACCCCGAGTGATGTAATGCAAGCAGGAACCAGCACTGACTAGGCATCCCTGAACATTACAGCTCCCATAACGACGACGAGGAAGACTCCGAATAAAGTGCTGCGTCTGCTCCTGCAGAGGATGAAGATGGCGCCGAGGACGGGGAGGAAGACTCAGATGATGCAGTCCATGATGTGGATCTGCAGGCTGTCCAGGTCGGGGCAGATCTCGAAGCACTTGGGGCAGGCGTGTTCCGGAAGGGTGCCCTGCTGTGGCCTGTCCCTGCCCTCCCCACCTGAGGAAGAGGAAGAAGAGGAAGAGGCCGTGCGGGAGGAAGGGCCACGTCAAACATTGCAGAACACGCTACCTGCTGTACATGTAGAATACTGTGGTATCTCTGGATCTATGTGACTATATTAACCGGCTCCTTCGAAACTAGCACAGACGATTAAATCATGGGGTCAGAGATGGGGTCGTGGGGTTCAGAGATGGGGTCAAATTGGCCACAGATTAGCTGAAATCCCTGTGTGTGTGTTAATGGTTACATTTACATTTAGTCAGAGAGCCAGGTGGCTCAGCGGTTAAGGCATTAGGCTTATGATCAGAAGGTTGCGAGTTTGATTCCCGATTGTAAATAAAAATTTAGTCGCTCAGCAGACGCTCTTATCCAGAGCGACTTCAGGCAAGTAGGGTGAAGTGCCTTGCCCAAGGACACAACGTCATGGTAGCACGGCCGGGATTCGAACTCGCAACCCTCCCGATCACCAGCCAGATTCCCTCACCGCTCAGCCGCCTGACGGCTTGGGTCGGCGTGTACCTGCGGCTCCCTGGGAACCGGCGCCCCTGTGTGGGTTACTTCCTCGCGGCACGTGTCTCATCTGCATCTCGTTCAGCGACATCCTGGGGGAGGAAGGGGACAACGGCTCCTTAAACCAGGCCGATACGTTCACCTGACCCACCGATCAGAGCAGACCCAGGGGAAACGTGACCACGGTGGGGAGGGGGGCGGCCTCACCTGCCCAGGGAGTCCATCTCCTCCTGCAGCTGGGTGTTCTGCTTCTTGACAAACTCCAGCTGGGTGGCCAGACGCTCCCTCTCCTCGTGGATCTTCTCTCGGGCGGCACGCTCTGCGTAGAAGTCCGAGGAGTACACCTCTGCCTGCACACACACACACACACAATTCAGTACACACACACGCACGCACGTACGCACAATTCAGTACACACACACGCAATGCAGTACACACGCACACACAATGCAGGGTCCCTACCTGAGCCTGGAACACGGAGATGGTCTCCAGCTCTTTCTCCTTCTGGAAGATCTCCTGCTTCAGGGTGTCTATGGTCTGCTGCTTGGCAGCCAGAGCCTGCTCTGCCGCCCCCAGCCGAGACTGCAGGTCATCCGCCAGCTCCTTAGACGCCGTCACCTAGAGGTCACGTGGGGTCAGAGGTCAGAGAGGGGATACACGCTGTGGTTTTAGGATGCTTCGGTGTGAGTGAGGGTTTTTTAAAAGCCGGGGGATGGGTGTGGGGGTGGGGGTGGGGGGGTCACCTTCTTCCTGTCCTCCTTCAGCTCGTTGTAGTCCTCAAACAGCTTGGTGTAGGCGTCCTTCAGCTGGGCCAGGTTGGTCCTGGGAAGAGTGGGGGGGGGGGGGAGGGTTACTGATTCACGTTGTTCCCTATCCCAATTTAAATACCGATGACCAGTGGAAACTGAGACGGGGGGGGGGGTTGAAGGATAAATAGGGGATTTTTCACCCCTGCACTGCCACGTCTCAATGTGTGTGTGTGTGCGTGCGTAGATGATCTACGTTCCATACAGCGACTCACGCATCATTTTCTCGACTTGATTCATACGTAAGCAGAATAGTGACATACATGAAATACATGACGATATGTGTATGAGCCACTAGCCCACCTCTCTTCTCCAGCCTTCCTCTGCTCCAGCTGAATCTGCTGCTTGCTGCTGTCCAGCTGCAGCCTCAGCCGCTCGTTCTCGCTCTGCACCTGCTGCTTGTCCGCCAGCTGCGCCTTGAGGGTCACCACATCCTGCTCCACCTCCCTGCATCTGGAGGGAAGGACAGGCGGAGAGAGAGATGGAGGAGGGGAGGGAGGGAGGGGGCGGCAGAGAGAAGGAGAAACGTTTGGTTTTGTTCTTACCGATAGTCCCTCCCTCTCTACTACCTCCTCCCACCCATCTTCGCTACCTCCTCCCTCCCCCTCCCTCTCAACTTCCTCCTTCCCTCCCTACCACCTCCCTCTCTAGCTCCTGCCTCCCTTCCTTCCTCCCTCCCTCTCTACCCCTCCCTCCCTTCCCCTCTCTGGTTCCTCCCTCCCTTCCTCCCTCTCTACCCCTCCCTCCCTCTCTACCCTCCCTCCCTCTCTACCCCTCCCTCCCTCCTTCCCTCCCTCTCTACCCCTCCCTCCCTCCCCCTCTACCCCCTCCCTCCCCCTCTACCCCCTCCCTCTCTACCCCTCCCTCTCTACCCCTCCCTCTCTACCCCTCCCTCCCTCCTCCTCTACCCCCTCCCTCCCTCTCTACCCCTCCCTCCCCCTACACCCCCTCCCTCCCTCCCCCTCTCCCCCCTCCCTCTCACCTGTCCTGCAGGTTCCTCTTCATGCTTTCAGCCTCGTCCAGTTTGCTCTGCGCCTGCTGCAGCTCCTTGAACAGCGTCATCATCTGGGCCTGCAGGTGCTCCACCTCCGACTCGGCCTGAAACAAACAGGCCAATCAGATCGTCTGTCTCATGCTGGGCTCCCATCAGGCTTGGGGAGATGAGAAACATGACTAAACAGCAGTAGCTCTCCGCTACTCTCTCACAGAGATAGGGTTGCCACATCTGAGTTGTCAAAAACCGGGACACATCGGACGTAGGGCATTTATGCCTATTTATTTATATGAATAATGTATTGATGAAATTGACCCAGGCTGAGGCTTTAGAACCAGCCTTTATCAGAATCCGAACATAAAAAGTAGACAGCCAGCTCTCGCACACCAGCCAAGGGAACTTTGGTATTACGGTATTCCTTTGGATTCTCGCGCGGCCGGCCGCCGTTGTATTGATGACCACGATCACCTAGCAACGGCGACTGGCTGTGTGCGCATTCATTCAGTGAGAGTGAGTCACTGACACTGTTGAGTAATTTTCACAATATGACTTCTACCATTGCTTAGGTATGTGACTGATCAAGCTTTCAACAGGTGTTCATATGCTGATGCACTAGTAGTAGCGTAAACACTAATTTCAGCAGGATTAAAGACAGCTCCACTTGAGCACACTGCCACAGTTTAAGTTTAAGTAGTAAGCAAGCAGTAAACAATTGATCACTCTGTGTCAGGTAGCACTTTACATTACAGTTCAGTAGCATAGTAATAGTTTGGTTCTAATTTGATAATAGTGATAAATGCTTTCAAAAACTTAGAGTGTAAAATGACCCAAATACATCCAATGCCAGAATTAGGCCATCAATGGCTATGACTTTGGTATTAGAAATACACCTTTTATCAAAATGATACCGCATTATAAATATCAGATAACATTATAAAGTTATACAGCTGTGTTAAATGTCAAATCAATCCACATGCAATCAAACATGTAACAAATCAGGATTCAGCAATAAGCTAGCACTAGGTCACACAGTTCTGATATCACACTAACAAAAACAGTGCTTTTTATCCAACATTAATTGAGAAAAACACACACGCACATACACATACACACACGCACATACACACACACACACATATATATATATATATAGATACATATATGTGCATACACACAGGCAGTCTGTACATTAATGACTTAATGATGAACTGTCAATCAAACCATTCAGTGCAATGAATCACTTAGTAGCTGACACACAGGTTCAATCATCTATAAACTACAGGACTCCCCATACAACACTAGCCAATAGTTTGCAAGGTCAACCAGTATCCAGACGATTATGAATGTTTTACAGCAAGCCCCCCCAACAATTTAAATAGCAATTCCTAAAAGACCTGTATTTAATCCCCACTGTTTCTCTATGGAGCGGCAACTCCATTAACTGCCGATCCCGACCTCCCACACACCTCCCCAATATCTTGTTAGATTCCTATGGACCCCACCACATGAACCCTGCCCTCAAACCTCCCCGCACGAGCCCCCCCGCCCCCCGCGAACGCCGATCGCCCCCCCCCCCCCTCCGAAAACAACCATAAACGGTCAAAATGCACACAAATAACCCTCCCCACAACCCTTCACCACCGTCCTGACTGATAAGCACATGAATACATAAGCCCAAATGTTAAAGAAGTCAAAAACCCACATCTTAGATAGCATGCTAGCAAAACATATGCTGATGCACTAGCAATTAGCTTAGGCGCTAATTTCAGCATTGGTTGCTAATGTTAGCAAACAGCATATCTTTACAGCTAGTTGGAATGTCAGTTGTAAATCCTGACTGATAAGCACATGAATACCTATGAGCCCAAATGTTAAAGAAGTCAAAAACCTACATTTTTGATAGGATGCTAGCGAAAGAGTTGAAAAAGATGTTTGCTTACCTTAGAGACTTAGAGCCAGAGAGGAAGAGTTGAGTTGGAGTACAGTTTATAAATACACCCGAAACAAAAAGAACCAATTTGATTCCTCCAGTAAATAT
Source organism: Neosalanx taihuensis (assembly GCA_030340665.1). Classification (NCBI taxonomy): domain Eukaryota; kingdom Metazoa; phylum Chordata; class Actinopteri; order Osmeriformes; family Salangidae; genus Neosalanx; species Neosalanx taihuensis. The sequence continues at coordinate 6,905,867 of CM059307.1, forward strand.
CCTCCAATTAAAGTTATTAAATGTGAAATGAATTAATGTTCGTAAAATAGCCACCGTCATTCGTGGCCACCGTCTCTCCTCTTTCAAGCACGTTGCTAAGTAACGAACTAATAAGTTGCAGCTGGAACTGTCATGGCAGTTCGAAAGACAGAGAAAAGGCTTACAGCACATCTCGAACAGGAAGGATTTCTGGCCAAACCGTGTTTCCAATCATAAAACCAGGTTAACGTGAAGCCGGCTGAGCCCTTCCTGAACGTCTACATAGGCATTTTGTGTTGACAAGTGAAGAAATGCGCTCTTGGGAGCAATTCTAAAAAGTGTTCGTTTTCTATCTTTTCAGTTACAGCCCCAACTCTCTTAACATAGGAGTCTATGAGGCTGTTCATGGGTGCTGCGGCCGAATCTTCGCATGTCAAGCTAAAACAATAAATCTGACAGATAAAGTAAAGCAAGTGTGAGCTAGAGGACAAATTTTCCTACGTTTCTATGTATAAATTGTGTCTGTAGTGGTGCATTTGAGGCCATGGTAGTCAAATACGTTTTATTTTTTAAACACAATTCTCTCTCTTCTCCACACTCTAGCGATGACATCACCACTCTACCTCTCAAACATTCTCTCCATTGACACCTATTCATTTTTTTGGTGTGGTTTTTGGCAATTTTTGGGCAAAATTGTTCGCCAAAAGTCTTAGATAAATCATAGCACACATGTCGGGGCCGAGCCGCACGTTTTGATATAACTTTTGTGTATATGCGTCAAAAACTCTGGGAGATGTTTTGAGCCAAAAAACGGCGTAAGAATAATAATAATAACTAGAAAAAAATTCCTAAAGAAATTTTGAGTGTGCGTGACTCTGGCCCGGGACTCTCCCCCATATATCAATGACACTGTTGAGTCATTTTCTGAATATGACTTCTACCATTGCTTAGGTATGTGACAGATCAAGCTTTCAACAGGTGTTCATATGCTGATGCACTAGTAGTAGCGTTAACACTAATTTCAGCAGGATTAAAGACAGCTCCACTTGAGCACACTGCCACAGTTTAGGTTTAAGTAGTAAGCAAGCAGTAAACAATTGGTCACTCTGTGTCAGGTAGCACTTTACATTACAGTTCAGTAGCATAGTAATAGTTTGGTTCTAATTTGATAATAGTGATAAATGCTTTCAAAAACTTAGAGTGTAAAATGACCCAAATACATCCAATGCCAGAATTAGACCATCAATGGCTATGACTTTGGTATTAGAAATACACCTTTTATCAAAATGATACCGCATTATAAATATCAGATAACATTATAAAGTTATACAGCTGTGTTAAATGTCAAATCAATCCACATGCAATCAAACATGTAACAAATCAGGATTCAGCAATACGCTAGCATCAAAATTCACAAAAAGCACTAGGTCACACAGTTCTGATATCACACTAACAAAAACAGTGCTTTTTATCCAACATTAATTGAGAAAAACACACACGCACATACACATACACACACACACACATACACACACATCTATATATATATATATATATATATATATATATAGATAGATAGATAGATAGATAGATAGATAGATAGATAGATAGATGTGCATACACACAGGCAGTCTGTACATTAATGACTTAATGATGAACTGTCAATCAAACCATTCAGTGCAATGAATCACTTAGTAGCAGACACACAGGTTCAATCATCTATAAACTACAGGACTACAGGACTCCCCATACAACACTAGCCAATAGTTTGCAAGGTAAACCAGTATCCAGACGATTATGAATGTTTTACAGCAAGCCCCCCCAACAATTTAAATAGCAATTCCTAAAAGACCTGTATTTAATCCCCACTGTTTCTCTATGGAACTGCCGATCCCAACCACCCACACACCTCCCCAATACCTGGTTGGATTCGTCTGGACCCCACCACATTAACTCTGGCCTCAAACCCCTCCGAAATCGCCCCCCCCCCCGACCCCCCCGCAACGTCACAAACTCCGCTTGAAAGTGAAACTAAATCATTCGCGATTGTCAAACCTCTCCCCCAAACAGGCTCATAGCTCATCAACCCGACCTCCCACACACCTCCCCAATATCTTGTTAGATTCCTACGGACCCCACCACATGAACCCTGCCCTCAAACCCCCCCGCACGAGCCCCCCCGCCCCCCGCAAACGCCGATCGCCCCCCCCCTCCGAAAACGACCCTAAACGGTCAAAATGCACACAAATAACCCCCCCCCCCACTACCCTCCTTACAACCCTCCACCACCGTCCTGACTGATAAGCACATGAATACATATAAACCCAAATGTTAAAGAAGTCAAAAACCCACATCTTATATGGCATGCTAGCAAAACATATGCTGATGCACTAGCAATTAGCTTAAGCGCTAATTTCAGCATTGGTCGCTAATGTTAGCAAACAGCATATCTTTACAGCTAGTTGGAATGTCAGTTGTAAATCCTGACTGATAAGCACATGAATACCTATGAGCCCAAATGTTAAAGAAGTCAAAAACCTACATTTTAGATAGCATGCTAGCGAAAGAGTTGAAAAAAGATGTTCGCTTACCTTAGAGACTTAGAGCCAGAGAGGAAGAGTTGAGTTGGAGTACAGTTTATAAATACACCCGAAACAAAAAGAGCCAATTTGATTCCTCCAGTAAATATCCTCCAATTAAAGTTATTAAATGTGAAATGAATTAATGTTCGTAAAATAGCCACCGTCATTCGTGGCCACCGTCTCTCCTCTTTCAAGCACGTTGCTAAGTAACGAACTAATAAGTTGCAGCTGGAACTGTCATGGCAGTTCGAAAGACAGAGAAAAGGCTTACAGCACCCCTCGAACAGGAAGGATTTCTGGCCAAACCGTGTTTCCAATCATAAAACCAGGTTAACGTGAAGCCGGCTGAGCCCTTCCTGAACGTCTACATAGGCATTTTGTGTTGACAAGTGAAGAAATGCGCTCTTGGGAGCAATTCTAAAAAGTGTTCGTTTTCTATCTTTTCAGTTACAGCCCCACCTCTCTTAACATAGGAGTCTATGAGGCTGTTCATGGGTGCTGCGGCCGAATCTTCGCATGTCAAGCTAAAACAATAAATCTGACAGATAAAGTAAAGCAAGTGTGAGCTAGAGGACACATTTTCCTACGTTTCTATGTATAAATTGTGTCTGTAGTGGTGCATTTGAGGCCATGGTAGTCAAATACGTTTTATTTTTTAAACACAATTCTCTCTCTTCTCCACACTCTAGCGATGACATCACCACTCTACCTCTCAAACATTCTCTCCATTGACACCTATTCATTTTTTTGGTGTGGTTTTTGGCAATTTTTGGGCAAAATTGTTCGCCAAAAGTCTTAGATAAATCATAGCACACATGTCGGGGCCGAGCCGCACGTTTTGATATAACTTTTGTGTATATGCGTCAAAAACTCTGGTAGATGTTTTGAGCCAAAAAACGGCGTAAGAATAAGTATAATAATAATAATAATAATAATAAACGCTAGTAATAACATAGTGTGCGCCTTGCAGCACGCACACAATAAACGCTAGTAATAACATAGTGTGCGCCTTGCAGCACGCACACAAAAATGGTGGGTGAGGTGATTACTAGCCTGACTCCCTAACCGCTTAGCCACATGACTCTCCACATTAGTTACTAGAACCCAACTCTTGGAATCTAGTTGGACTTGTTCCAGGTGTAAATGTAACCTAGCGATGTCCTCTAAGTAAACAATATATTTTCTCAAGAAAGCCTTATCTGGTGAAATGTTCTTTCTCTACCGGCAGACAAATTGATTAGGAAGGCTCATTATGGTACCTTCCCCACTCCAGAATCTTCCTTTTGTGTTTTCTGTTCCGTTTCGGGTGCAGCCCCTGGGAGACCCCGTCTCTCCTCCAGCTGAAGGGAGGTCTGAGTGCAGCTCTCTGAACTCTCCTTGTCAACCAGTTCTGTAATCCTAAACATACAACATATTCATTTGACCTAGCCATTTAGCAGACGCTCTTATCCAGAGCCACTTACAGCAAGTACAGGGACATTCCCCTCTGAGGCAAGTAGGGTGAGGTGCCTTGCCCAAGGACACAACGTCATGTTGACACAGCCGGGGTTCAAACCAGGGACCTTCTGATTACTAGCTCGATACCCTAACCGACTGCGCCACGACTCCCCTCAATGCATCCTGCGCAAAATCCGTAACTCAAACACATAGGAAACAGAGAGCCCCATGTGGTTAGGCCTTACCTGGCCCTAGCAGCCTGGAGCTCAATTTGGAGCCTCTCCACCCTCTGGGTCTCCTTCCTCAGGGACTGGAGCAGCTGGCTGACCGTCAGATCCTCCGACTCCAGACGAGAGGCGCTCATGTCAAACTTGGAGGCCGAGCCGCCACAAACATCCTTTGATCCCATCCCTCCATCCTGGAAACGACACAAACAGTGTGGTCAGGAGAGTCAGGAGAGTCAGGTGGCTGAGCGGTTAAGGTGTTTGGCTAGTGATCGGAAGGTTGCGAGCTCAATTCCCAGCTGTAGCAATATTACATTTTGTCCTTGGGCAAGACACTACACCCTACTTGCCTCAGAGGGGAATGTCCCTGTACTTGCTGTAAGTTGCTCTGGATAAGAGTGTCTGCTAAATGACTGAATACAAATATATGTGTGTGTGTGTGTGTGTGTGTGTGTGTGTACGTGTGTGTGTGTGTGTGTGTGTGTGTGTGTGTGTGTGTGTGTGTGTGTGTGTGTGTGTTACTCACCGACGCGATCCTGATTTCTATGAACGACTCCTCGGGTGAGTCCTGATTGGTCTTCAGCTGCAGTTCAGAGTTCATAGCCACAAGGTCGCACTTCTCCGCCTGCAGACGAGCCACCTGGGCGCGCAGGGCCGCCAGCTCCGCACTCTGATTGGCCGAACCTCCCTAGACGGCACCCAATCAAAACATCCTGGATCAGCTGAACAGTCCGAAACAATCACATCAAACAACCTTCGAAAGGCCAAACCCAAGAGAGTGCCTTCACAAGCAAAAAATAATTTCTCAAGAGGAGAGCCTTACTTTAATCTAATTTCTATTTTACATTAGATTTTCTAATTCTGTTTTACCCTTATTATTATGTTACATATTTGTTCTACGTTTGCTCTTTTCTGCCAAAGTAAATTCGGTGTTTGTATATCCTGCATAGCGAATAAAATAGATTCTGATGATTTGCAGACTAGTTGGTCAGAATAGAAAATGTATGCAACTTTATACAAAGCTGTTTAAAACGGAGCCAGACTACCAACCTGTTCCCTGCCCTCGGCGCCTCCCTCCCGCTCCCCTCTCCTGCTCCTCAGCTCCTGGTCTTCTATGGTGAGCGCCTCGATGCGGCTCTTGGCCTCCTGCAGCTTCTCCTCCAGGAAGTCTCTCTCCTCCCTCTGCTTCTCCTTCCAGGTGGACAGGTCCTCAAAGCGCTCCTTCATCGACAGGTTGGTCATCCTCAGAGCCTCTTCGGGGGGGGGGGGAAGGGACACCAAGGTAGGTGAGTACAGAACACACATGGGGCCCAGGACCCTAAACAATAATAGTGTAGGAGGCCCCCTCTCTCTCTCTGTGTCTCTCTCTCTGTGTCTCTCTCTATGTCTCTCTATCTCTCTCTCTCTCTCTGTGTCTCTCTCTCTCTCTCTCTCTATGTCTCTCTATCTCTCTCTCTCTCTGTGTCTCTCTGTCTCTCTCTCTGTCTCTCTCTCATTAAACCACCCCTACCCCCTCATCAGTCCCCAGCCCCTCACCCTTCAGGTCCCTGTTCTCCTGGATGAGGATGTTCATCTGACGCAGCGTGTCCTCCTGGGTTCCCACCCCGGGGCTGGGGTGCGCTCCTCCAGCAGGACCGCGGGACACTTCCCCGTTCACCATGGGGGAACCTGTGGCCATATTACCAGCCCCTGGCACCGGCAGGAAAATTAGTTTAAAATGACACGATGTTATTTCGTTTCTGCGGAAACGGAGGCTTTGAGAGGCACGGCGTTGTTGCGCAATAACGAAAGCGCACGTTTCTAATTCACCCTCCTTATCAACAGGCACGTGACTAGGCGGACTTGAACCTGATGTGACGTCATCGGGCAACATGATCAAGTCATTCTGAAACTATCGATTATTAGTCTGTTCAAAGATAACGCAACACGAGAACTGCAGACGGCCATGGTCGTAGTTCGTGGTCAAATATTGATTCACGACAAGTGACAGAGTGACGTTCAATGTCAAAGTAGTTTATCCAACCGTTTTCTACTTTCCGTGTATTTACGTTGCGCTTCGCTTCTTAGAAGCGGGACTACCATAAAATATGACTTTAATATTTCCACATTGGACAGGACAACTTAAAAAGTTAATAACTTCAGCTGGACGATTTTAGTGCGTCATATTCGACATACAATCTAAACTCACCCTGCAGGAGTGACTTGTGAGATCTGATCGACTTACCTGCGGTAAAGAACGCAGAAATATTATAGAATGAAATATTATAAATCACTAATTCTGTTAGATTCGTCCTAAGTTGTCCTCCAGTCCAGCACAAACGTCTTCTGATCTGTTTTGGTTTTGAGCGTTTCCTGTGTAAAGCTCACGTCACGGCAGTATCTGAAACTCTGCGTCAACTGCGCAAAATAGTTAACCCTACGGTAGAAGGATAGAGTCATTGAACGACCGCTGGACGGGCAAAGTCTATCCGTGTGTTTTTTTGTTAGCGGAAAATAATAAACCTGCGTCGCTGACGCGTCGACGCCCCTAATAAGGAAATGCCAGGATCAGTTGACAGTGACGTCACGGCGGCTCCTTTTTCCACTGGGATTTCCCATCAGGAATGACCTTGTGCATTTACATCCTATGCGATCGTCTTTGGACATGCGGAGGAAACAAGTCTGACTTTTACTTTTCTTCTGTTATTATTTTTTATTTTGTACTATGTCGTGTCCCCTTTGTTGTTATTGACCCTGCAACTATGTGTGCTGTACTTTACCCTGCTGCTGTTGTGGACTGCAATCCCCCCCCCTCCCCCCGGGGGACAAATAAAGGTTTTTCTTATATCAGATTCAGATTCAGATTCAGATTCAGATTCAGATTACTTTATTGATCCCGAGGGAAACTCCTTTGTATCAACGGCACACAGTCTCGCAAAGCACAGTTAAGGGTAAGGGTGTGAGGTAAAAGATTAGAAAGTGTACACAGGGGTAGGGGGTGGGGTCAATAACAATAAGTAAAAAAAATGGTGGGTGAGGTGAATCCTCCCAGGGAGCATAATGATTATGTACAGAAGCTATACATTTACAATTATACAGTAATGGTCTTGTATAATATACAGTATTATATTAGAATGTACATGATTTTCAGTTTTTGTACAGAATGTGCAGAATGTACAGCAGAATATACAGTATGTCCAGGATAAAGTGCAGGTTACAGACTATACCCTTATAATCTATACAATTCAATTACAATTATGCAAGTAATTGTGATGTACAGGATTTACAGTTATTTGCAGCATATACAGGATATACAGGATTGCAGGTTATTAGCAGAATATACATGGTTATATACAGTTGTACCAGAATATTGCCACTTCTGTAGTTATGTTACAGAAGTTGTGTCCGACTATTGCCTAATGTCCATTGTTATATCCCTGGATGTTATGCTATTTCACAGGATATACAGTTGGCTTACAAACTACTAGTGTGGGAATTGTAAAGTTTGATGGCCACAGGCAGGAATGACTTCCTGTGGCGCTCCGTGGTGCATTTCGGGAGGATGAGTCTCCCGCTGAAAGTACTCCTTTGTCCGGCCAGCACATTGTGGAGTGGGTGGGAGGTACTGTCCAGGATGGCGTTGAGTTTGGCCAGCATCCTCCTCTCCGACACCACTGCCAGAGAGTCCAGCTCTACCCCCACAATGTCACCGGCCTTCCGGATAAGTTTGTTGAGCCTGTTGGCATCCGCTGCCCTCAGCCTGCTGCCCCAGCAGGCAACAGCATAGAGGATAGCACTGGCTACCACAGACTCGTAGAACATCCTAAGCATTGTCCGGCAGACATCGAAGGACCTCAGCCTCCTCAGAAAGTAGAGGCGGCTTTGGCCCTTCTTGTAGACGGCTTGAGTGTTCTTAGCCCAGTCCAGTTTGTTGTCCAAGTGAACACCAAGGTACTTGCAATCCTCCACGGTGTCCACCCTGACCTCCTGAATGTGGACAGGGGTCACTGTTGTCCTGGTCCTTCTCAGGTCGATGACCAGCTCCTTGCACTTAGCCGCATTAAGCTGCAGATGATTTCGCTCACACCATGCGACAAAGTTCCCCACCACAGTCCTGTACTCGGCCTCCTCCCCGTCACTGATACAGCCCACCACAGCAGAGTCATCAGAGAACTTCTGAAGGTGGCAGGACTCTGTGTGGTAGCTGAAATCCGTGGTATAGATGGTGAAGAGGAAGGGGGAGAGGACGGTTCCCTGGGGAGCCCCAGTGTTGCTGACCACACTGTCCGACACACAGTGCTGTAAGCGCACATGCTGCGGTCTGCCAGTCAGGTAGTCTACAATCCAGGAGACCAGGGAGTTATCCACCTGCATCGCTGCCAGCTTCTCACCCAGCAGAGTTGGCCGGATGGTGTTGAAGGCACTGGAGAAGTCTAGGAACAGGATCCTCACAGTGCTTGCCGGCTGGTCTAGATGAGTATAACAGCGGTCGAGCAGGAAGAGGATGGCATCCTCTACTCCCAGCCTAAGGAGGGTGAATTATCTTATCTTAAGTGCCAGCAACTCCCTAAATCAATCCTTTGTATCCATTAATTGTATTAAAATATGACGTGTATTTTCATGAATGCGTTTTCGAAAGTGTATCATTTGTCAACGCACAGGTTTATATGGAATTTGTGCTGGGCAGAATATGTTACCAAACTTCAAAGATGAGGAAAAAAAGGCCTTCTGGAAGTATTTATTGCAGGTATTCTAAATGCCCAGCAGATGGCGGTATATGTGGTTCAGAATACACGGTCTGAAGTCATACACCAGGGGTCGGCAAACTTTTCGATCAAAAGAGCTATTTTAGCCTATCTACCACGAACGATAATGTATCTGGAGCTGCAAAGCCATTTGATCTCTAAAAGATAAAATGTTACCTATATAATACATACAGTACAGGCTAAACGTTTGGACACACACACTCATTCAATGCGTTTTCTTTATTTTTATGACCATTTACATTGTATATTCTCACTGAAGGCATCAAAACTATAAATGAACACATGTGGAGTTATGGAAAAGTTTAAATAACTGAAAACATGTTGTGTGTATTCTAGTTTCTTCAAAGTAGCCACAGTTTGCTCTGATTACTGCTTTGCACAATCTTGGCATTCCCTCGATGAGCTTCAAGAGGTGGTCACCTGATATGGTCCGTGCAGAATTAAACTATATATTTCTTCTGAAACCTTTCTTTTTGGGGGGGATTTATCCATTGATCGTTAGCCACCGGTTCGAACGCAATATCCCACCGACAATGGAGAAAGACAGCAATAGACTTTGCAAGATGGGACGCGTTGTTTGGTTGACAACATATTAAAACACTTAAAACACAGTACCACATCCACCTCCAATACTGAGGTGCTCGGTTTGGAAGCCAAAGCGGCAGCGAGTCACTGCAGAAAGGTTAAAGAGCCGCATGTGGCTCCAGAGCCGCGGGTTGCCCACCCCATAGAGACTAAACACAATAGCCAAGCTTTGCGCAAAATTATTCGTTTTTTATTCAGCAACTCAATTATAATTCATTTTATTATGCCACCATGTGATTCGAACAGATCACAGCAAGTGTTGTGAATATTCCTTCAAAGTTTGGATTTGACTTAGATTTGACCAGAGTACACAGATTGATTTGCAAGCCGGCCTGTTGTCAGCACACCGGCATGCCTTGGTTTCCTAAACCGTAAACATTTTTCCCCCTAAAAGGGATTCAATAGTCAATCGTGTTTCACCGCTGTAGATAATTGATTCATTCAACATTCCCACAGATGGAACCACAGGCCAGTCAGTGATTGGCTGACTAAACTTTGGAAGCTGTTTGATTGGGTGAGGAGACATGGGGGGTGGGGGTTGGGGGGTGTCTGCTGCTGCTGAGAGCCTTCAGGGAATGTCCCAGAAAAAGGACGGACGATGGACGGTGTGGACCGCCGCTGTTCCGGGCATCCAAGTTAAGACTTTGGACTTTATAGGTCAAAATATTACGCACCTAAATTAGTTTGCTTTTGGATCCGTCTGGAAGTTTGTCCGGGGTCGTCGTTAACGGGGATGGTATCGAAAAACTTAAAAAAAACTTGAAAACCATCACTTGGATGACTGCATCGCTCCCTTATAAGCTGTCCTATAACAAAAAATGATATCAGCGTCTCTCAAAGGACAATAGCGCAATCGGGACACACTCTTCTTAAGTATGCGCTCCTAAACTGCGTCTCTCTCGGGTCTATGATCAAGTAGCGCGTGAACTCCGGGGAGACACGAACCACCGCGCGCGGAGGTCAGGATGCTCTTTGCCCCCCTGCTGCTCGCGCTGGGCTGCGCGGCGTGGACGCTGAGGATGGTGCGCGCGTGTCAGCTTCCCGCCGAGTGGCGTCCGCTCAGCGAGGGGTGCCGCGCGGAGCTGGCGGAGATCATCGTGTACGCCAAGGTGCTGGCCATCCACCGGGAGCCGATCGGAGGGGGCGAGAACCTGTACAACTCCCTGCCGTTCCCTTTCGGGTACGGGTACGAAGGCGCGGAAGAGGGGCTCCTTTACTCGGCGGAGGTGGAGCTCGTGTGCGATCAGGCGTGGGGGAGCATGCTGGAGGTTCCTGCCGGCTCGCGCCTCAACCTGACGGGGCTCGGGTATCTGTCGTGCCAGTCACACACGGTGATGGAGAACTACTCTTATATATTTTTCCTCCGGTGAGTGAGAGTGTCCCGGGAGGTTTCCCAATGTAATAATGATCACATCAGAATCTCCTTTCTCCCTTTTTGTGGGCCTTTTTATCCCCCCCCCCTCCCACACACACCCCCCCTCCTTTGCATTTGCCTTATTTGGAATCCACTTAAACGTGTTTGGGTTTTTCCGCGGTTGCATATTTGCGCGTCTGTGTTTGTTTACGCGCAGGATGGACGAGAACTACAACATCCTGCCCCACGGGGTCAACTTCCAGGACGCCATCTTTCCGGACACCCTGGAGAACAGGAGGACGTTCTCCAGCCTGTTCCAGTTCTCCAACTGCACGCACGGCCAGCCCCTCCAGACCTTCAGCCCCGAGTGGGAGGCTCAGGAGGACAGCAGGGTAGGACCCCCACACTGAGGGGGAGGGTGGAGGGAGGGGAGGGGGGGAGGTAGAGACAGAGAGAGAAGGAAAGAACGAAGGATGCGAGAGAGATGGAGAAGGAGAGAGAGAGAGAGAGAGAGAGAGAGAGGAAGGGGGATGGAGAGAAGGAAGGGGCAGAGAGAGAGGGGACAGAAAGAGAAAGAAAGACATAAGCTTAATGAGAGAGAGAGAGAGAGAGAGAGAAGGATAATGAGAGAGGGAGAGGCAGAGGGGAAAAGAATGAGATAGGTAAGAAGGAGGAGAGGAAGGGAGGGAGAAAAAAGGGAGAAAATAGTGGTGGTAAAGAGGTCTTCAAGTCCGAACAGCTGGAAAGATAAATTCTACCTGCTCGTAAAATGTTGACACACACGTGCACGCACACACATGCACGCACACACACACACACGCAGGACTGACAGAATATATGAAACTCCATGGTTTACTGCCCTGTCGCCCCTGGATACGGAGGGAAACTGCAGTCAAGACTCCAGATGAACATCTGCAGCCATTTTCCTAAGGTTGAATAAGTGACACACACGCGCACCATGTGTGTGAGCCTCGACAACCTCTGGTCGATGTTCAAGTCTGACCTCCACATGGGCCTCCGTGTGGACACGACTCTGACACGCAGTTCAGTCTCACTGGGTGTGTGTGAGAGAGGAACGGAGAGGAGGGAGACAGAGAGAGAGGAGGGAGGGAGAGAGAGGAGGGAGAGAGGAGGGAGAGAGAGAGGAGGGAGAGAGAGGAGGGAGAGAGAGGAGGGAGGGAGGGAGAGAGGAGGGAGAGAGAGATGGATAGACTGGAGGGAGAGAGAGCGGAGGGAGGGAGAGAGAGAGAGGAGGGAGAGAGAGAGGAGGGGGAGAGAGGAGGGAGGGAGAGAGGAGGGAGAGAGAGATGGATAGACTAGAGGGAGAGAGAGCGGAGGGAGGGAGAGAGAGAGGAGGGAGAGAGAGAGAGAGGAGGGAGAGAGAGATGGATAGACTGGAGGGAGAGAGAGCGGAGGGAGAGAGAGAGAGCAGGGAGAGAGAGGAGGGAGAGAGAGCGGAGGGAGGGAGAGAGAGAGAGGAGGGAGGGAGAGAGAGAGGAGGGAAAGAGAGAGTGGAAGGGGAGAGCTAGGAGAGAGGGAGAGAGAGTGGAGGAAGAGAGATGAGGGAGAGAGAGGGAAAGAGAGAGCAGAGGGAGAGAAGGAAAGAGAGAGCCGGAGAGAGAGAGAGCAGAGGGAGAGAGAAAGATAGAGCGAAGGGAGAGAAAGAGAGATAGAGCGGCGGGAGAGAAAGAGAGAGACAGTGGAGAGAGAGAAAGAGAGAGTGGAGGAAGGGAGAGAGACCTCCTAAGACAGATAGTAGATGGGGTGGAGGACAGGAGATCCTAGTGGTGTCAATGTTGTGTTCAGCAACGTTCCCAATCTCAGAAACTCATTCACCCACCCTCCCAACCCCCTACCAACACTCACACACACACACACACACACACACACACACACTGTCTTTGCGTATCGTGCTGATCTGAAGGACCTTGTGCGGGTCTAGGATGGAAGCATTTGACCACCGATAAGGTCAGGTGATAAGGTCATACGATTCAGGCCGTTCATGGGGTCCATGGGTAATCATCAGCCCAGAGGAAATGGTTAACTGTGGATCAACACTGATGACTAGGGTCAGTCCTGTTTTAGTCCAGAGCCACCTCACCCATCCTAGCTAAGGAGAGCAGCTAAGCATTGACATGGAGTTTGGCCCTGCTTAAGAAAAGCCTTAAGTCAATGACAGTATATGACAGTATACATGTTTACATTTATTCATTTAGCAGACGCTTTTATCCAAAGCAACTTACAAGAGAGAGCTTTTACAAAGAGCGACGGTCACTGAGCATAGCAACGTGGTAGACCCCAAACACAGTGGGCTTTTAGATCGTGAAACATACATCGTGAGAACCAATAAGTGCCAAGGGAAGAACTATAAGAGCATAACACAACGATTGCATCAACAAATAAGGGTTGCGAACAATAAAGCAAGACATCAACAACACTGGCGAGTCACCACATGGCGATCGACAAGTAGTTCTGAGCAACATCAGATTATATACTATACCATACTATTTCTAAGTGCCATTAAATCCTTGGAATAAGTGAGTTTTAAGCCTTCCTTTGAAGGTGAGGAGGCAGTCTGTGCTTGTGATGGAGGTGGGGAGTTGATTCCACCATTGGGGAGCCGGGCAGGTGTTGCGCAACACCTCAGGGTTGTCTCGCTAAGGATCTAGGGAGTGAGCGGTCAAAGGTCAGGGGTTAATACCCCCCCCCCCCCTCGGGCGCAACCTAAGCCAGAGTGTCGACATGCGGAGGTCGTGACCTCAGGGTCGCGAATAGGTGTGTCCCTACATGGCTAAGCAGATGTGTCTCCGAGTGTGTGTTTGTGTCACGCACGCACACACACACACACACACACACACACACACACACACACACACACACAGGAACAGCAAGCTATGCTCAGTCTACTCTGTGTGTGTTCCTGTGGGAACCCCATCGTTCCAGACACACACACACACACACACACACACACACACACACACACACACACACACACACACACAACCTGGGGGCCTCCCCACCCCTCCCCCCCCTCTCCTGACAGCACCTCCACTTCCACACAAACCCCTCAATTAGCGTGTAAACCCCTTGTTATCCTGTGCACATGCTTCCGGAGATCTCTGATGGAATCTAAGGATGCTTGGAACCCCTCTCAGCGTTCCGGAACTGCTCTGGGAAGAATGCTGGGGGTTTAAGACTTCCTGTCCTTTATTACCGAGCAACCATTGAAGAATGAAAGAGAGGGATGGGGGGGGGGGGGTGAAAGGAAAGAGAGTGTGGGAGAGAGAGAGAGAGAGACAGTGGAAGTGGCTCATGTGGGAGTCATGTGGCTGAGCGGTTAGGGAATGGGGGAATAGTAATCAGAAGGTATCCTGGTTTGAACCCTGGCTGTGTCAACATGACGTTGTGTCCTTCACCCTACTTGCCTCAGGGGGGAATGTCCCTGTTCTTGCTGTAAGTCGCTCTGGATAAGACAGAGAGAGAGGGAGGCCGAGACAGAGAGAGAGAGATAGATGGGGATCTTGATTGAGATGGTACAGTTAAGCTGGACCGTGTCGTAAAGCGGTCTCCCAGAGAGACGTTAAGGTCAGTTTGCAGTGCTGACTGGCCGGCACTGTGGCAGCAACCTAGGCTTCATCTACTGTAGGATCTGTCTCTATGTCTCTCAAACTGTCTCTGTTCTACAAATGTACTGCTTTCCCCCCCCCCCCCCATTCACACACACACACACACACACACACACACACTCACTCACTCTAACACACACACACACTCACTCACTCTAACACACGCACGCACACACACACACACACACACACACTCACTCTAACACATACACATTCACTCACTCTAACACACACACACTCGCACACTCATTCACACACTCACACACTCACTCACTCGATCACTCACTCATTCACTCATTCACTCATTCTCTCACACACACATACTCAAACACACACACACACACACACACACACTCAATCACACTCTCACACACATTCACACAGACGGTGGTTAGTTTAGGGTTTTACAGCTGCTAAGAGACTGTTAGGGAAATGGCCTCAGGTTAGGTCAGAGGGCAGGTGTGTGTGTGTGTGTGTGTGTGTGTGTGAACGTGTGTGTGTGTTGATGTTTAGACAGATAACCAGCAGGTAACACTCAAATGTTTTGACAGGTGGTGGGGGCGGAGCTTAGTTTGGACCGATGTCCCCATAGTGCCATGAGATGCACTAAGAACCTTCTCTACCACACACACACACACACACACACACACACACACACACACACACACACACACACACACACACACACACACACACACACACTCTCACACACACTAACACACAAAAACCCTCACACACACACACACACATACACACACACACAAACACCCTCACTCACACCCACATACACCCTTACACACACACACACCCTCACACACACACTCTCACACACACTAACACACACAAACCGTCACACACACACACACCCACCCACATACACCCTTACACACACACACACACCCTCACACGCACACAGAAAGCACACTTGCGCCACAGTCCATTGCAGGAGCTTTCTTGTGATTTTTTGGATTGAGTTGTTCAACACGCCTGCCTGCACCCACACTCTCTTAGGGGCCCCTAGGGGTCCTCACCCCTGTCGACCTGTACACTGAGGCATGGGGGGGGGGGGGGGGGGGTTAAAAGAGAGGCCAGGCCCCACCGATGAGCTGGAAAATTGGGGCCCCTTGTACATTGCTAAGTAATAGTTGCAGTAGAGGAGGGTTGAGGCAGGATCCACAGGGAGCCAGGGAGACGATGATGTCACCAGTCTCCCACGCTCGCCTCTGATGCCAGCTCATCAGATAGCAACTGGCAGCCTGTCTGAACAAACAGGCTCACAGCCATGACCCCCCCCCCCCTCCTTCTCCTTTAATAACTCTCTGTCTCTCACTTCGTCCCTTCGTCTCTGCCCCAATCCTCCATCGCTCTCACCTCCCTACCCTTCTTCCTCCCCACTGCCTTCCTCCGCTCCTCTTCTCTCCTTCTCCTCTCCTCTCTCCCCCTCCTCTCCTCCTCCTCCTCCTCCCCCCTTCTCCTCTCTTTTCCTCCCCTCTCCATCCTCCTTTCCTCCCCCCTCCCCTCCTCCTGCCCCTCCTCCGCCTCCTCCTCCGCCCCTCTTCCCCTTCCTCCTCTCGTCCTCCCCTCCTCCTCTCCTCCTCCCATCCTCCCCTCCTCCTTCACCCTCCTCCCCCTCCTCCAGCTGCTCTGCTCCTCGGTGCAGGGGGCTCTGTTCCAGGAGGAGGACAAGGCCAGGAGGCTGGAGGAGAAACTGCAGCAGCAGGAGCGGAGGAACCGCCTCCTGAAGGAGCGCGTGCGCAAGGTCAAGCGCTCGCTACGCAACGCCAAGAAGAGCGCCCGCCGGGCCGAGCAGGAGCTACAGGAGCTCCGCCATAGGCTGAAGGAGGCGGAGAGGAGGGCGGGGCGTCACCTCAACGCCATCTCGATGGAGGAGGAGGTGGACACGCCCCCCCTCTACGAGGCGGGACTCCGCCCCCGAGCCAAGCTCTGAGACAGAGCAGACCGAGAGGAAGGCTGCTGGGCAGTCTGGTACGCACAGCTCGCACACACACTTACACACACACACACACTTATATGCGCGCACACACACACGGTACTTGTCCGCAGTACTTGTTTTCACAGCGAAACATATTCACAACAACATTTGAAGTGAACTCCCACATAAAGCATCTACTTATGTCCTGCCATGATTGTGCTCAAACACTATGGTACCATACATCTATGAAATGATTGCCGCTGTGTAACCAGTACTGTGTGCGGTATGACTGGAGAGAAAGAGGGAGGGAGAGAGGGAAGAGAGGGAGAGAGAGGGAGGAGAGTGTTTGATTAATATGGTGCGGGGAAGATTAGACATGAAATCCACATATTGACTGTCTGAGTCGCTACGATGCTTTGCGTTCTGAATGTGTTGGGATATTGTGGATCTTTTTTTTTATTGTGAATGTATTTCTGGTATTCCAAATAAACGTAATATTGTCAAAAACTAAGGTGAGGCAGATGTTTTATTCAAACTGTTTTCCAGTGGCAAGAGAGAATAGCTTCAGAGAGGAGAGAGGGGGGGGGGCGATAGAGAGGAGAGGGGGAGAGAGAGAGGAGAGGGAGAGACAGAGGAGAGGGAGAGAGAGAGAGGAGAGAGAGAGGCAGAGGAGAGGGGGAGAGAGAGGAAAGGGGAGAGACCGAGGAGAGGGGGAGAGAGAGAGGAGAGGGAGAGACAGAGGAGAGGGAGAGAGACAGAGGAGAGGGAGAGACAGAGGAGAGGGAGAGAGAGAGAGGAGAGAGAGAGGCAGAGGAGAGGGGGAGAGAGAGGAAAGGGGAGAGACCGAGGAGACAGGAGGAAGAGGAGGGAGAGAGGGGAGGGAGAGGAGGGGAGATGGGAGAGACGAAGGAGAGGAGAAAGAGGAGGGAGAGAGGGGAG
Source organism: Neosalanx taihuensis (assembly GCA_030340665.1). Taxonomy (NCBI): domain Eukaryota; kingdom Metazoa; phylum Chordata; class Actinopteri; order Osmeriformes; family Salangidae; genus Neosalanx; species Neosalanx taihuensis. The sequence goes on from CM059307.1 coordinate 6,923,271, forward strand.
GGAGAGGATGGGAGATGGGAGAGACAGAGGAGAGAGGAGAAAGAGGAGGGAGAGAGGAGAGCAGATAGGAGAGACTCTAGAGAGATGTGGGCTGATGTTACAGGATCCTAATGGGTTTCCCTCTCTGCTCCAGGCATGGGGTGTCCAAGCCAAATGTACCACCCCCACAGACACACACACAAACACAGTTTCCATCTCTCTTTCTCACGCACACACTTTCTATCTCTCAACAACACATTCAAACACAACATCGTGCACACACTCTTCCTCATCTTTCACACACACACACACACACACACACACACACACACACACACACACACACACACACACACACACACACCGTGTGTGAGTCTTTGTTCCAACTCGTGAACCCCACCACACAGTCCCTGCCCTCAATCACCGTCTGGTTCTCTGAGGACGGCAGGATAAATATCTGTAATGGTCTCCTCTCCCTTTGGACAAGGCACACACAGACACAATCTCATTTGCTCTCGTAGACAGAAAGACGCACACACACACACACACACACACACACACACACACACACACACACACACACGTACACACACACAGACATAATCTCACTTGCTCTCATTGACAGACACACACACACGCCCCCCACCCACCCACCCACCCCCACCACACACTCTTAATCTCATGAGCTTTCATAAGTACGCACAAACACACACACACACACTCATCCCTGTCCTCCTCCTCTCTCCTGGCCGGCAGGCTCACGGTGATGACACTGAGCAGAATGGAATGTTCTTTTCTGGGCAGCAAAGAGACAGAGGAGGATGACGGTGAGACAGCGGGACTGGAGGGGCGGCTTCCGTTCGGTCGACAGTTAGAGAGCGTCCGGCCAGGAAACCTTCCTCATGCCTGAAGAAGAGGAGGAGAGAGGGAGGAGAGAGGAGAAGAGGAGGAGGAGACGAGGAGACGAGAAGAAGGAGAGAGGGGAGATGAAGAGAGGGGAGGAAAAGAGAAGGAGGAGAGAGGAGAGGAGAGACGAGAAGGAGGAGAGAGAGAGGAGAAGAAGGAGAGAGGAGAAAGGAAAGGATACGAGGGAGAGAAGGAGAGGAGATGAGGAGGGGGGGAGGAGAGGAGAGAGGTGAGGAGATGTAAAGAAAGGAAAGGATATGAAGGGAGAAGGAGAGAAGGAGAGGAGATGAGGAAGGAAGAGAGGATCTGATGAGACGAAGGAGAGGGGATGAGGAGGGGGGGAGAGGAGAGGAGATGCCTCTGGCCTGAGCAAAATTAACAAATAGCGATGGTCGTTAGAATGCGGGGGTGAAGGAGGGAGAGAGCCAGAAAGCAAATAAGAGATCAATAGAGACACAGAGCAATAGAGAAAGACAAATAGAACCACAGGAAAAGGAGAATAAACACTTTGAGGGAATGTGCTGTAGTCAGACTGAGGATCCCGGAGGTGAAAGGTCAAAGGTGAAAGGTTAGGCTTTGGGGATCGGTGTTGTGTGTTCGCCTGCCTGGATTTCAACTTTTTTCCCCGGCGTCTGCAACGAAGGCCACCCTCCAGAAACCCTTTTACCGCTTAAGGAGCAAAAGCACTTATCTGTAATGACTGTGATTAACCTTAACGCGAGCAATTCCACGGTGGAAAATATCCCCTCACTCACCATCTCCAGCCCTGCCTAAGGGAGCGCATACAAGACGGTCTACTGATGTCATGACAACCACCCGAGAACCACCAAACACCGGCTATGTTGACGCCTCAGGGGTGCTTCTGAAGGGATTCCGTAAACGTAGTGGCAACGACTGCGACCCTTCCACTCTCTCAGATCCGGACGTTAGTCTAGTACCTGACGAGGTTCTGCGAGGAACATCTGCCTCGTGTCGGTGGAACATCTGCCTCCTGTCTGGGGAACGTCCGTCAAAAGAGGCTGGGGTCTGTGGAGCATCTGTTGTGTGGATGTGCTGTCTTTTAATAGGTCTGTGTGTGTGTGTGTGTGTGTGTGTTTATGTGGGTCCTAGGTCATATAATCTCTGATCCAGTGCAAAGGTTAAAGGTCAACCAACCAAACAGAAGAAAGATTTTTGTTTTTGTGGAAGCTTTGAACTGTTTAAAGGATAATCTATGAGTTTACACACACACACACACACACACACACACACACACACACACACACACACACACACACACACACACACACACACACACACACACACACACACACACACACACACACACACACACACACACCCTGTCTGTGTCTGACCGTCTGAAACACACACACACGCTCTACACGCTTCTGCGCTACGAACACACACACTCCAACGAATGAAAACCCATTACAATCACTTCATGATCATTCGGGATTTATTTCAGGAGAAAAAAAAAACAAAAACAAAAAACACAATCCGTCATTCTGGCCTCTGTTGTTATCATGGTAACGTTGATATGTGCACATGATTGTCAACGGCATACCCAAGCCCCATAACAGAAGGCCATCTTCATCCTCATCATCATCATCATCACAGCACAGAAAGAGAGGCGGTGACAACCGCACGACACGAAGGCGTTGGACGTTGCCACGCCAACACGCAAGATGGAGGTGGTCATGCAGTGAGTAAAGTACGGCCCGCTGCGAGGGCTCTTTTCTGGGCCGCGGCCCGGGGGAAACCCCCAGGCTCTGAGGCCTACACAGGTAGTTTGGTTACAGGTACACACGTCGTACAAGGACATATAAGGAGATGCATACTGGTGGAGCTGAACTCTCCAAGCAATTTTAAACATGCCTGCGTTGTTCTTTTACGAAATGGGTTAGCATATGTTTCGTTTTATTTCATTTTTCCCTCCACCCCCACCCCTGTCCTCCAAATATCGCGAGAGTTGATAGTGAGTAGTTGCTGAGGACAGTGATATTTTTCTTCTGTTTTTATAACAGTGGCTGTCGTTGCCCTTGAAATCTTCTTGTTTTACAAACGTTAGGAAACCGAAGCTCGAGTTTCCAGAACAGTCTGTGTGTGTGTGTGTGGGGACGGGGGGACGGGGGACGGGACAGATGACTAACACTTTCCAGTAAGAAAAAGAAACACACAAAAAAAGATGATGATGTTTAGAACACGAGGATGGCAGCAGGTTTACGGTGTGTGGATGGAGTAACAAGTGTGCGCTTGTTCCACTTGCTGTTATAAACAAGCGATATCGAGGGGGTGGAGGGTATTTTAGAACACATTCTAATGCTGTGTTCGCACCCAACCCGAAGCGAAGTTTTCGCTCTGCGAGACTACATGCAAAAAGCCAAAAAAAGAGAGAAAATTATTCGCATCTTTCGCTTGACGTTTGCGCGACGTTTTCACGCGGAGAATTCGCTTCTCTTTCGGCGTGAACAGTACAATTGAAAGAGTACAATCGCCCCCCTCCACCTTGCCCCACATCCACAGACAAACACGTCCCGAAAAGCACAACATTCGTCAAATGTTACCTTAAAAATTATCATTCGTATTTGTACAGTTTATTTACAATACATTTACTTTTTTTGGGGGGGTGGATACTCAGAAAATAATACACGTTATATATTTTTGTATAAATATTTTTTTTATGACAACATAAATTAGTGGGTTGGTGGAGCCTTAAAGTGAATGATGATCTCCAGGTTCCCACCACTCTTAGACAGGACACACACACTGTACCAACACACTAGTATTCACGCACACACACACACAGGTCCGCTCGACCAAGAGGATGGCAACTAGATGCGGGTCTGTAACTAAGATAGTCTACGTGTTCAGACTTCATATAGTCCGCTTACTATGAGGACCAGCTTAGATGGAGAGGTAGGGGAGAGGACAGAATGAATTTAGAATTCGGAACGAGGGAGATGACCGGACAGAAAGGAGGGATGAGGGTGGAAGAGGAGAGAAAAAAACTTCCCCCTCTGACCGTTTGCGGTTTAATTTTTTTTTTCATTTTTTTTTTCAGCCCTTGGTTTGAGATCCTTTCGCTCTGAAAGTAGTGGCTTTATATTCGGACGACACAGCCGAGGGTCTTTACCTTCGACACGGACGAGACTAGCCGCTCCGCGACTCTACGTGGAACGTCGACAACTCGACACGTTCTGAACAGGTTCTCCTAGCGTTTCCTACCTTGCTGCTGGATCAGATGATTCCGCTACTGCAGATCACCTCTGCCAACCTTCCCGACTCACACCGCTGTCTTTGGCTCCGCTTGACCCCTGCTAAGACATTTTAAACGGACGTACTGTAAAGGGATTGTTAACAATTGCATCCAGTAGACGGTTTGCCCCATCGTCTATCGCCTTCCAACAGAACTTCGGGAGTCTACAGCTAGCATGGCGAAACCCTGAAAACAACAGGAAGTCTCCTGACGACACAGGGAACCCCAGACCTGGTCCATCCTACACCTGTGTTCTGTACTTCCTGCCTGTGGTCCATGTTTACCTACCTAACGTGGGAGACTTGTCCCGTGCGAGAGTCTCTCCACATCCTAAACCTGCAATGACCTGTATTACGATTGTTATTTACGATTGTTAGGGCGATTGTTATAAAAGTATTTTAGAAAGTAAGAAAATAAAGCAACACAGCGTATGTTTCAGCGAGGGGGGGGGGGGGGGGGGGGGTACGATGCTGCGATCTCACTCTGGATGGCTCGTAACCATCTCTTCCCCCCCCCCCCCCCCCGTCCGACGGTTCATCCAGGATAAGGAGGATAATTACCGCTGTAGTTCTGACAAAACCGTTATCTACGAACGTCCCCTGGGTCTGAGAGCTCGCTCAACCTCCTGTGCACATGGGTCAAATCTCCCCCGACATGAAGCCCCCAAACAGTCATATGGTATCAATAAAGCACTTTCTTAAAAACACATGATACAAACAACAAGCAAATGGGGGAGGGGGGGGGTGAGAAAAAAGGGGTGGAAAATGAAAAGCCTCGGCTGATGACCGTCAAGCCCTGACAGATGATTCTGGAACGTTGCTGACGGAAGGACTAGATCGGAAGGAAGCTGAGGGGAGTTCCGTCGCGTCGAGGACTTCCGTTGACGATGACGGACACGACCCTGATCCTATCGCTGACCGGGCGCGAGCTCTGTGGTCCCACCCACTACCCAAGAGCAGCCAATCGCAGCTGGGTTTCAGCAAATCGGTTCCTTTTTCGCGGTGACGATGTCTAGGTGAACCAACCTGGTCTCCGGGCAGTGGGAGGAGCCAGGGCAGATGGCGAGAATGCCGCGTAGTGATTGGTGGGATGACAACGAGAGTTTTACTTGTGTTTTCTCGGGCCCTTGCAGTCTCCCTTGGTATGGAGGTGAGGGGCTGGGACCAGGGGAGGGGCTTGGGTTGGACGGGGGGGGGGGGAGAGGTGCATCCCCCCCCCCCCCCCCCCCCTCTCACAGCGGGGTGGCCTCCCAGCTCGCTCCCCGAGGGATCTGGCGTCACTTTGTCCCAGTCGTCACCGTGGCAACGGCGGAGGGGTGTGGCCGGGTAAGCTCCGCCCCGGTGACAGGGGAGGAGGTGGCGGATGCCAGGCAACAGGAAGGGGGAGGGGCTGGGGCACCTGGGGCGAGGGGGGGGGGGAGGAGAGATAGAAGATGAGAAGGAAAGGAAGAGGAAGGTGGATGAGAGGAAGAGTTAGGAGAGCTCAAGAGCATTAGATCACGCAGTAAACGCCAAAGTGTATTTGGGACTCGCTGTGTTTTAAAGACGTCAGAAGAATTGCTGGAAAGGGAGTTTCTGAATGTGTGGTTTGATGTTTAGAGTACTTGACCGCAGACGTCAACAGAGCAGTACTCACCGTCCTTGAGGGCCAGGATGGAGTTGTCAGGGGAACTGGAGGGGATCTGAATCAGGGCTGCAGTGGAGCTGTGGTTCTGGGGTGGAGGCTGCTTCTCTGGCTTCATTTGGTGGTTGATCTGTGGCAGGGTCTGAGGCTGGGGCTGTTGCTGGGGCTGGGGCTGAGTCAGGAGCTGGTCTGAGGCTGGGTCTGAGGCTGGGGCTGAGTCAGGAGCTGGGTCTGAGGCTGGGGCTTAGGCTGGGTGTGGGGCTGGGCTGAGTCAGGAGCTGGGTCTGAGGCTGGGTCTGGGGCTGAGGCTGGGGCTGAGGCTGGGGCTGAGGCTGGGGCTGGGTCTGGGTCAGCACCTGGGGCTGAGGCTGGGGCTGAGGCTGGGTCTGAGGGCTGGGGCTGGGTCAGCAGCTGGGCTGAGGCTGGGTCAGCAGCTGGGGCTGAGGCTGGGCTGAGGCTTGGTCTGGGGCTGGGTCTGGGTCTGAGGCTGGGTGTTAGTCATGTTGGGGCATGCCAGCACAGAAGTCTGAGTAGGTGCCTTGGTGGTGTTGTTGGTGGTATGGCCCTGGGTCTGGTCCTGGGTTTGGCCCTGGGTCTGGTCCTGGGTTTGGCCCTGGGTCTGGTCCTGGGTTTGGCCCTGAGCCTGGCCCAGGGTCTGATTCTGTGTCTGGCCCTGGTTTGTCCCTGCCCTGGGTCTGGTTCTGCCTCTGTTTGCTGAGAGCATTGGAGGCATCCATGCTGCTTCCCAGCTGCAATCTACGCATGTGACGCACCACTGCTGTGGCATTGAACGCTTGCTAGAGACAGAGAAAGACAGAGAGACATAGAGAGAGAGAGAGAGAGGGAGAGAGAGGGAGAGAGAGAGAGAGGGAGAGAGAGACATAGAGAGAGACATGGAGAGAGACATAGAGAGAAAGGGAGAGAGAGAGACATAGAGAGAGAGACATAGAGAGAGACATAGAGAGAGAGGGAGAGAGAGAGACATAGAGAGAGACATAGAGAGACAGAAAGAGAGAGAAAGAGGGAGAGAGAGAGACATAGAGAGAGACAGAAAGAGAGAGGGAGAGAGAGACAGAGAGAGACAGAGAGAGACAGACAGAGAGAGAGACAGACATAGAGAGAGACAGAAAGAGAGAGAGAGAGAGAGACATAGAGACAGAGAGAGAGAGAGACATAGAGAGAGACAGAAAGAGAGAGGGAGACATAGAGGGAGAGAGAGAGACAAACAGACAGAGAGTCAGAGAGTTTTCAACATCTTGGTTTGGACCCCGAAGCCTCCCTCTCCCAGGCACACCTACCCTCCACTTGCTCTTGGCAAAGTTCTTGCGGATCTGCCTGCTGACAGACTCATGGATGTTCTTGCAGAGGGCCGTCCCTCCAGAGATCCTGACACACAACACAAGGACACACTGTGCTGATACTGCATACTGGTAGAATATACCGGAAGACAGTTTGGAGTGCGTGTGTGTGTGTGTGTGGGAGTCAGATGGCTCAGCGGTTAAGGCGTTGGGCTCATGATTGGAAGGTTGTGAGTTCGATTCCCGGCTGTGGCTACGTGATGTTGTGTCTTTGGGCAAGGCACTTCACCCTACTTGCCTCAGGGAGAATGTCCCTGTACTTGCTGTAAGTCGCTTTGGATAAGAGCGTCTGCTAAATGAATAAATGTAAGTGTGTGTGTATGAGAGTCACTCACCAGGGATGTCGGAGAGCCTCATCGCAGGTGTAACGTTTGGCTGGGTCCTTCTCCATCAGACTGCTAATGAAGTCCTTAGCTGTTGAATAGGGATTGCACGTCGCCATCGGTTACCGCAACGCAAAGCCGTGTCTGAATATCCGAATTCTACATCCTCGTGAGATCCTAGCTCACAGGTGTCAAACTCCAGTCCTGGAGGGCCGCTGTCCTGAAGGTTGGAGATGTTTCCCTGCTCCAGCACACCTCCACAGAGCTTGATAACGACCCTTCATTCGAATCAGGTGTGCTGGAGCAGGGGAACATCTAGAACCTTCAGGACTGCGGCCCTCGAGGACTGGAGCATGTCGGAAGAGACTTCAAGGTGCTTTAACACGTGGCTGGTCAGTCTGGTGCTCCTGCCAGACAACACACACTCTTTCTCTCTGTCTCTATCTCCTCTTCTCTCTCTCTGCCTCTCTTTCTCTGTGTCTCCCTCCCTCCCTCCCTCCCTCCCTCCCTCCCTCCCTCCCTCCCTCCCTCCCTCCCTCCCTCCCTCCCTCCCTCCCTCCCTCCCTCCCTCCCTCCCTCCCTCCCTCCCATATACACAACATGCTTGGCCTGTGGTTAGACATCTTAGCCGTGCCTCAGCAGTGTTTCCTGTTAACTGTGTTTCCTGCAAGCTGTGTTCTACACACTGATTTCTCTCTCTCACATCGTTCACACACCAGGCTGATCTCATTGGTGTTGCTGTCTTAATATGAAGAGGATTTATTTTCAATGGCAGAGCCACTCCGATGCTGATCTACACACACTGTGTGTGACAGGGCCCCGCTGGCCCCAGGATAGAGGGGGCCCTGTGTGTGTGTGTGTGCCATATTGATTGGTATCTCCCCTGAGAGTCAGTCCCAGAGCTTGCTGACAGGTCATGTTGGTTAACAGAGAGTCTGTTTAATAATGTGGTGCTGGAGTGATCTCCTTACAAACAACCGTGACACACACACTCAAGCAGAACCCACACACACACACACGCTTACACCCTTCGGGCTGTGAACTACATCCGGTCTCGTAGGGGGAGGGGTGTGCGCGTCTGTCAGCGAGTGTGTAATGTTGTTCCTCGGGGAAGGGT
>CM059307.1:6936832-6951832 GCA_030340665.1 Neosalanx taihuensis
GATAGAGAGACAGACAGACAGACAGATAGAGAGACAGACAGATAGACAGACAGAGATACAGTTGTGGTCAAAAGTTTACATACACTAGTGAAGATCATGTATGCCATGGCAATATAGGGTTTTTCAATAAACTCTACAACTCTTATTTTTCTGTGATGGAATGATAAGGAGCACATATTTCTTTGTCACAGAAACATTCATGAAAAATGGTCCTTTTACGAATTTATTATGGGTCTTTTTGAAAATGTGTCAAAATCTTCTGGGTCAAAAAATATACATACAGCACCTTGAATTACCAATTTGGTGATGTAGAAAAAGTTGTTTCAATCCAATTTGCTTTTTGGCATGGCCTCCTAACTTCTTACGAGTGATTATGATTGACTCCAGCTGGTGACTTCTTCAGTCCATGTAAATAGGGCTTGTTTGACACATTCACTAGACTCAGCCAGAATACTACAATGGGAAAGTCTAAGGAGCTCAGCACGGATCTGAAAAAGCGCATCATTGACTTGAACAAGTCAGGAAAGTCCCTTGGAGCCATTTCAAAGCAGTTGCAGGTCCCAAGATCAACTGTGCAAACAATTGTTTGTAAGTATAAAGTGCATGGCACAGTTGTATCATTGCCACGATCAGGAAGAAAACGCAAGCTATCACTTGCTGCTGAGAGAAAATTGGTCAGGTTGGTCAAGAGTCAACCAAGAACCACCAAAAAGCAAGTCTGCAATGAGTTGGAGGCTGCTGGAACACATGTGTCAGTGTCCACAGTCAAGCGTGTTCTACATCGCCATGGGCTGAGAGGCTGCCGTGCAAGAAGGAAGCCATTACTCCATCACATGGACAAAGACAAGCCTTCTGGAGGAAAGTTCTGTGGTCAGACGAAACTAAAATTGAGCTTTTTGGCCACAATGACCAGAATATGTTTGGAGGAGAAAAGGTGAGGCCTTTCACCCCAAGAACACCATACCTACCGTCAAACATGGTGGTGGTGTAGTATTATGCTGTGGGCCTGTTTTGCTGGCAGTGGAACTGGTGCTTTACAGAAAGTAAATGGAATAATGAAGAAGGAAGACTACCTCCAAATTCTGCAGGAAAACCTAAAATCATCAGCCAGAAAGTTGGGGTCTTGGACGTAGTTGGGTGTTCCAACAGGACAATGACCCCAAACATACATCAAAAGTGGTGAAGGAATGGCTAAATCAAGCTAGAATTAAGGTCTTAGAGTGGCCTTCCCAAAGTCCTGACTTAAACCCCATAGAGAATATGTGGACTGTGCTGAGAGACATGTCCGACTCAGAAAACCAACAAATTTAGTTGAACTGCACCGATTCTGTCAGGAGGAGTGGTCAAAGATTCAACCAGAAGCTTGCAGGAAGCTTGTGGATGTCTACGAAAGCGCCTAATTGAGGTGAAAATGGCCAAGGGACATTTAACCAAATATTAACATTGCTGTATGTATATTTTTGACCCAGCAGATTTTGTCACATTTTCAAAAGACCCATAATAAATTCATAAAAGAAAAAATTTTCATGAATGTTTTTTGTGACAAAGAAATATGTGCTCCTTATCATTCCATCACAGAAAAATAAGAGTTGTAGAGTTTATTGAAAACCCTATATTGCCATGGCATACATGATCTTCACTAGTGTATGTAAACTTTTGACCACAACTGTACATACAGATAGACAGACAGACAGACAGACAGAAAGACAGATAGAGAGACAGACAGATAGAGAAAAAACAGACATCAGATAGACAGACAGAGAGACAGACAGATAGTCAAACAGACAGACAGACAGACAGACAGAAAGACAGAGAGACAGACAGATAGACAAACAGACATCAGATAGACAGACAGACAGACAGACAGACAGACAGATCAGTCCAGCTTCAGGTCATCTCTATTCTAACCTCAGAAAGTCAGAAAAGAAATGAATGACAAGGCAGAGTTCTGTCTACCTGCCCTCATCTCACTCCTGCTTACGAGACTTCCTGTGCACACACACACACACACGCACATACGCACACAGATACACACACAGATCCTCTTGATTGTATGTCCCTCTCACTCTCAGGAACACACACACGCATACAGATACACACACACTCACAGATACACACACAGATTTTATGTATTGAATTTCCCTCTCACTCTCAGGAACACACACACACACACACACACACACACACAGATTCAGTCCTGTGGTTGACTGGCTGTGCAGTGGTCTCCATGGTGCAGAGGATATGTAAATACAGCCCCAAGCCCCTGATGGTCACCACCGCTGTAACCATGGTGAAGATGGAAGACCTCTCGCTTTGATAACCTTGAGCTCTGTTGTGCGTGTGGAGTGTGTGTGAGTGTGCATGTGTGTGAGTGTGTGGGTGTGTGCGTTTGTGTGTATCTGTGAGTGTGTGTGTGTGTATCTGTGAGTGTGTATCTGTGTGTGTGTGTGTGTTTGTATCTGTGAGTGTGTGCATGTGTGTGTGTGGGTGTGTGTAAGTGTGTGTTACTGTGTGTGTGTGTGTGCACGAGTGTGTGTGTGTATCTGTGAGTGTGTGCGTGTGGGTGTGTGCGTTTGTGTGTATCTGTGAGTGTGTGTGTGTGTATCTGTGAGTGTGTATTGTGTGTGTGTGTTTGTGTGTGTGTATCTGTGAGTGTGTATTGTGTGTGTGTGTTTGTGTGTGTGTATCTGTGAGTGTGTGCATGTGTGTGTGTGTGTGTGTATCTGTGAGTGCGTGTGTGTATCTGTGAGTGTGTATCTGTGTGTTTGTGTGTGTTTGTGTGTGAGTGTGTATCTGTGTGTGTGTGTGTGTTGGTTTAATAGAAGCTCCAGCAGGTGCCTCACAGCAGCAGCAGCCTTGTGCTGACAGGAGAGATGAGTCACACACTCACCTGGGTGATTCTGTGGGAAACCCACTGACGAGATAAGCTATTTCCTCCTCACACACTACACACACACACACACACACACACACTAGTACACACCACACTACACACAAACATTCCCAGTCATACCGACGCACACGTACACAGTCACACTCAACACGCACATCCACACACCGAATACACACCGACATACCCAACATGTACATACACACACCTAATATATATATGCACACCAAACACGCACATACACACACGCGCACACACACACACACACTGTCTTATAGACTTCTCCAGCTGTGGAAACAACATGTGATGTGGCAACAGTCCACATGGACCAATGAGCTTTGATCTCAGCATCCTGTTTCCACCTGCTGAGAGCAAGTCATGAGAGACACACACACACACACACACAGGCACACAAACATACACACACAGGCACACACACAGGCGTACACATACACACACAGGCACACATGTACACACACAGGCGCATGCACACACTCACACACACAGGCGCACACACACACACACACACACACGCACACATGTACACACACACAGGCACACACACACAGGCACATACACACACATGCACACATGTACACACACGCACACACACACAGGCACACACACACACATGCACACACACGCACACACACACAGGCACACACACACATATCCTGGTGTGCCTGGTCTCTCTGTAGGGTCTCTGACTGACTGCAGCTACAGGACCACCCGCTGAGCCTCCACATGGTGTGAGAGAGGGGCTCAAACTGAACGGACACTCCCTGTCAATCACACACACACACACACACACACACACACACACACACACACATGCTGGGCAACCTGCTAGCCTTCTAGCCTGTTAGCCTGCTAGCCTACGCCTACCATCTGGAGGGAGGGAGGAGAAGAGGAGCGAGAGAGAATGTGTTCGAGATGCACTCTACTAATTTGTCTCTAACTCGCTCGCTTACACACACACACACACACACACTTGCCTACACACACACACTCACTTGCCCACACACACAGAACCAGCCATTCACACACAGGAGAGTCGGGAGTGTTCCACCCCAGCAACTTTAACGAGAAACCCCAATTAATTCAAACAGAAAACAGAACGTGTTGCTCTGATATACCGTGGTTGACAACCACTGGCAATTATGCTAAGCTTGCTAACAAGGGCCATTACATTGCAGAGCGAGGGAGGGAAGGGGGGAGGGGTCTCCTGTGAGCACACACACACACACAAACACACACACGGCAGATCTCTGATCTCTGCCATCATGTGGACAAGCGCACAAGAGCAGAGGGTCATCAACGAACAGGATGATGTCCTCGTCTTTTCGTATATATTCTCCCTCTCCCTCCCTCCCCTTTTCTGCATCTCTCTCACTCTCTCTCCCTCTCTCACACTCTCTCTCCCATCCTTCCATCCTTCCTCCCTCCCCTCCTTTTCTCTCTGCCTGACTTCCTTCCCTCCCTTCCTCCCCCCCCACCCCCGCTCCCCCAGCACCCAGACAAGCAGAGACAGCAGGTTTATGACTGTGTGGAGGAGCTGGCTATAGAGTCTGGGTGAGGCAGGCAGCTGAATGGGACTGGAGGAGGAAAGAAAAGACAAATGATACACGCGCACACACACACAGACACATACACACACACGTATGCACACACACAGAGAGTGATAAGGTAAAGACAAACAGTGGAAAGAGAACAAGATGAAAGAGAGACAGATGAGTGATAAGGGTAAAGATAGATGGAGAGTGAGAGAGACAGAGAGAAAGAGGCACAGAGAGAGAGACAGAGAGAGAGAGGGACATAGAGAGACAGACACAGACAGACACAGATGGAGAGAGAAAGAGAGACAGCGAGACAGCAAGACGAGAGACAGACAGACAGATAGAGAGAGAAAGACAAAGAGAGACAGACCGACAGAGACAGATGCATTCAAAAGACTTAAAGGAGCAGATTTATGTGCGCAACCATGACTTAGCTGCAACTTATCTTTGCTGTGTGTGTGTGTTGCTGACCAACAAGACTGAGCCCGTTTGCAGCTCAAGGACAAACTAAATATCCACCTGGACAACACACAACATTCCAAAGAAGTGTGCTGTCGTTTGAACTACAGTGTTTGAATGAGACTGCGTGACCAGCCTTATCCCTGAGGCCTGGGTGTGTGTGTGTACCAGCTTGACTGAGGTGACTGTATCTCCCCTTCCCTTATCTGCTGGTCCATCGGCAGTCTCACACCAGCCAGGGTCTCTCACTCACTAACCCAGCACTCAGTTAGACAACAGCTTTAGTTCTCTCTCACTTCATCTGACTCCCCTCCGCTTCACCTTCTCTCTCTCCCTCTCTCTCCCTCTATCTCTCCATCTCTCTCCCTCCCCCTCCCTCCCTCTCTCTCCCTTGTTTCTGTGGCAATGCTTGGTACTTTCCAGGAGATGAATTGCGCAATTACACATACACAATAGGCAAATTTGTAATACATAAACTGAGACACACACAGATCCACACACACACGCACAGAGATACATGCACAGACACACACACACACAGACACACACACAGACACACACACAGACCCACACACAGACCCACACACAGACACACACACAGACACACACACAGTCACACACACAGGTCACACACACAGACCCACACACAGACCCACACAGACACACACACAGACCCCACACACAGACCCACACACAGACACACACACAGACACACACACAGACCCCACACACAGACCCACACACAGACACCCACACACACACACACACACACACACACACACACAGATCTAAAAGACACATCCACCTAATGGCCACAGATCCGCCCATGCTTCCAGTCTCCTGTGTGTTTTCCAGGTGTGAACTACGTGTTGAGCCGAACAGAGAGCTGACGTCTCTCCTCGTACCAGCCCAAAGCTGCTGTCGGTATCGGTGTCATTGGGAGCTGAAGATAAAGAGTAAAGATAGAGAGGAAAGGAAGCTGTGGAATGAGGGAGTGAGGGATTGCATACTAGGAAGAGGACTTTAGGATTATAGATGATGTATCTATAGGGATAATCAGATCCCTCTGTGGAGTTAATATACAGGTCAGGGTCAGGGTGGACGCAGGTACGTTTCTATATTCTTCTAAGCACCTCTGGGTCATGATGACCGTTCTTGTCGCTCTCTCTTTCTCTCTCCTCCTCTCTCTCTCTCTCTCTCTCTCACTCTCCCTCCCTCCCTCCCTCCCTCCCTCCCTCCCTCCCTCCCTCCCTCCCTCCCTCCCTCCCTCCTCTCCCTCTCCCTCCCTCCCCTCCCTCCCTCCCTTCCCTCCCTCCCTCCCTCCCTCCCCTCCCTCCCTCCCTCCCTCTCCCTCCCTCCTCCCTCCCTCCCTCCCTCCCCCTCTCCTCTCCTCTCCTCTCCAGTCCTCTCCTCACAATCCCCCTATTCGTCAGGTTTCCTCTGCAGACGAGATCTGATTCGCTGTCAGAAGGCAGGAAGTGGACGTGAGTGGAGCACACTGTTGATAGGGGGGGGGATGGGCCAGGGAGCAGTGGCCTCCATGGCAACTGGAAGAGGCCGGGTCACATCCTGTCCTGTATGACCCCTGCACACACACAGGGTCAGCCCACCTGCCACTGGGCGTGAGCAGAGGAGGAGAGGAAAGGAGGAGAGGCAGACGGAGATGAAGAGGAGGAGGGGGAGAGGAAGAGAGACGAGGAAAACAGAGGTGGAGAAAGACGAGAAGAGGACGGAGGGGGGAGAGGAAGAGAGAGCAGATGGGGGAGGAGGAGACGGAGAGACAGGTGGGGAGGAGGTGGAGAGAGATGAGCAGATGAGGAGAGAACAGAGGAGGAGAGAGGAGGAGAGAACAGAGGAGGAGAGGAGAGAGGAGGAGAGGAGAGAGGAGGAGGAGAGGAGGGAGGAGGAGAGAGGCAGAGGGGAGGAGAGGAGGGAGGAGGAGAGGAGAGAGGCAGAGGGGAGGAGAGGAGGGAGGAGGAGAGGAGAGAGGCAGAGGGGAGGAGAGGAGGGAGGAGGAGAGGAGAGAGGAGGAGAGACCAAAGGAGGAGAGGAGAGAGGAGGAGAGAGCAGAGGAGAAGAGAACAGAGGATAGATGGATGAGAAAAGGAGAAATCCAGGGAGATTATAGAAGAGGAAGAGAAAAATCATAAAACTACACACACACACACACACACACACACACACACACACACACACACACACACACACACACACACACACACACCCACACACACACACACACACACACACACACACACACACACACACACACACACACACTGCAGAAAGGAAACTCTCCTGGAACCTTCATCCCTGGAACCAGGTTGTACAGGGTAGGATTCAACACAAATGACCAAAAAGTCATTTATGTTAAGAAGCTTATTGTGGCACTTTCAGAGGAAGGAGGCAGGGCCCTGTGTACACAGCCATGATGGGGGGGAGGAATATGCGTCTGTGCCTATGTGTTGTAGTCGCAGGTGTGTCTTCAGGCTTGTGTGTGTGCGTGCGTGCGTGAGTGTGTGTGTGTGTGCTCAAGACGCAGTTCAGGGAGTAAAACGGATGTTAGTTTCCCCTCAGAATCATAGTGTCTCTTATTGAGGGCCTTGTTGCTCTTTTTGCCCAGGTTCTAACCTGGTTCTAACCTGATTTGGAATGGTTCTACTAGCTGTGAGGTACATTATTATTACTTACTGTCCTACTGGTACATTATTATTATTATTATGACTTGCTTTCCTACAGGTACACTATTGCCCATTTCAGATGCATGCTATGCAAGTTATTTAACTGAATACTCTTGTGGTTCTTCCCTTTGGCACTTGTTTGGTTTCTCACAATATACGCTTCCTAATCTGACTACCTGCAATGTTTGGGGACTATCTCGTTGTTCTGATCAGTGACCGATGCTCTTTTGTAAAGCACGTTTGTGTGTGTATGTGTGTGTGTTCTGCTGACAAAACCCAAACCAGTTTCCTGCGATGAGAGGGACCATTTACTGAGTCCATTTCCTGTCCCACATATCCTGGCTGCTGCGACATTCATTTAGTCTGCCATTACACTTTCTCCCTCTGTTACATCTCCTGAGCCTGGTGACAACTGGAGCCAAGTGTGGCGTGTGTGTGTGAGTGTGAGTGTGTGTGCGCGCATGAGTGTGGTGTGAGTGTTTGTGTGTGTGCGAGAGTGTGTGACGTGTGTGTGTATGCGTGAGGGTGTGTGTGCAACTGCGCGTGTGTATGAGAGTGTGTGTGGTGTGTGTGTGTGTGATGCGTGTGTGTATGCGGTGTGTGTGCGCGACTGCGTGTGTGTATGAGAGTGTGTGTGGTGTGTGTGTGTGTGTGTGTGATGCGTGTGTGTATGCGTGAGGGTGTGTGTGCGCGACTGCGTGTGTGTATGAGAGTGTGTGTGGTGTGTGATGCGTGTGTGTATGCGTGAGGGTGTGTGCGCGCGACTGCGTGTGTGTATGAGAGTGTGTGTGGTGTGTGTGTGTGTGATGCGTGTGTGTATGAGAGTGTGTGTGCTGTGTGTGTGTGTGTGAGTGATGTGTGTGTGTGTAGACAAGTGACCATCAGTTATGATGTATCCCAGTCTGTCATCCCCTCCTAGGGATGGTGAGGTTGGCAGGCCAAGCAGACAGGCTAACGAACGAGTGTTAAGGATCATAAACGCTCCCAGCTGAACACTCACAGCTTTCATCGTGAAAAACGGAAAGAAAGTCTGGATGTCTGCACCTTCCTGGCACGCCTGGACAGGACTGGACAACAGGTACTGCGGTAGCCAATCAGGTTAGACACACTCCTCCCTCTTCCCACCAATCGGAGGAACGGAGGGAATGATGGATGCTGAGAGATGTGTTTTTTTTTAATAGATCTCAGGGAATATTAAGATGTGGAGAAGGAGTGACTTCACTTTCCTACGACCGTGGCCAGGGATGCCTGTGTGTGTGTGTGTGTGTGTGTATCAGCTACGGCTACTGAGATGCTGTCAAGGTAAATTGAGATTAAGTCATTCTGCCCTAATCCATCGTGGAGCCCCAGGATCTGGGCGTCGCCGCAGACGACCCCAAACATCCAGACAAAACAAGATGGACCGAATCAGGAGAAAAAACCAACGAGGGAGGGGGAGAGGGGGAGAGGGGAGAGGGAGAGAGAGAGAGAGAGAGACAGAGAGAGAGAGACAGAGAGAGAGAGAGAGAGAGAGAGAGAGAGAAAAGGGACATTCTGTATGGGAGCAAGACTGGTGAGAGAGAGGAGGGAGGGAAGTGTGGCGCCACTGGAGGAGGGGGGGGATGGAGATGGGGGGGATTGAGAAGTAATCCTTTCATCTATCCTCCAATCAAGACATCCGATTACGGTCCACTCACAATCCATCTGAAAAGGGCTTTGCTCATTGCCTATCAATCTGTATGTGTCTCTTTCTCTCTAACACACACACACACACACACACACACACACACACACACACACACACAGTACACGTGTGTCTTGACCACGGAATAGTGTTTAACCACTTCCAATCCTTGATGTTCAATATGCTTTCTATTGGCACCAAGTTGCTTCTGGATATAAGCTTCTGCTGAAATGAATAAATAAAAATGACATGCGTGAGATTGACGCGTGACTGATCTCGACACGCATCCTTCATCCTTCGCTCCGCAACTCGCATGGGTCAAACGCATCTCTCCCTCCCTTCACCTCTCCCTCTGCTCATCCCTCCCTCTGCTCAGCCCTCCCTCTCTCCATCCCTCCATCCCTCCCTTAAAGACTCATTTATTCGCTGTTTCTGCACAGCAGGGGATAAGAGTTGGGTCATGGAAAGACAAGGATTTTAAACTCTGCTCAGATAGACAGGAGAGAGGGAGAGGGGAGAGTCACGGAGAGTCACGGATGCTCTTTGTAAAAGCTCTCTCTTGTAAGTCGCTTTGGATAAAAGCGTCTGCTAAATGAATAAATGTAAACGTAAAGGTAGAAAGACAGGAAGAGAGAGAGAGGAGTCGAGAAAGTAGAGGAAGAGGGGGTAGAGAGAGGAAGAGAGAAGGAGAGAGGTAGAGAGAGGAAGAGAGACTAAGAGAGAGAAGCAGAGAAAAGTATAGAAAGAGGGGGTAGAGAGAGGTAGAGAGAAGGAGAGAGGTTGAGAGAGAGGTAGAGAGAGAGTGGTAGAGACGGAGAGCGAGGTAGAGAGCGGGAGAGAGGGGAGGGGGTACTGCAGTCCCAGAAAGAGCACAATACCAAGAGTCAGGAAGTAGAGCACTCAATTAAGGCCAGCATGGCCTAGATGATACGCACTCCCACAATGCACCTCTGCTTAGTCCTCTCTGACTCTGTCTCTTATTCTCGAACCTCGTCCCACCTTTCTCTCATCTGCACCTGTCCTCTTTTCCCCTCAGCCCCTTTCTCACCTTCCCTGCATTTGTCTCTCTCTCTCTCGCTATCACTGTCTCTCTGTCACTGTCTCTCTATCTCTCTGTCTCTCTCGCTATCACTGTCTCTATCTATCTATCTCTCTCTCCATCACGCTCTCTCTCTCTCTCTGTGTCTCTCTATCTCTCTCTCCATCACGCTCTCTCTCTCTCTCTCTCTCTCTGTGTCTCTCTGTCACTGTCTCTCTCCATCACTCTCTCTATCTCTGTCTCTCGCTATCACTATCTATCTATCTCTCCATCACTCTCTCTCTCTCTCTCTCTCTGTCACTGTCTGTCTGTCTCTCTCTCTCTCTCTATCTCTCTCTCTCTCTCTGTCTCTGTCTCTCTCTCACTGTCTTGGACTTTCTGTTGAGAGGTGTGTCCTAACTGCGTCTACCTGCTTGCTGCAGCACACTTGCAGCATGGCCACAAGCTTCTGGTGTTGAATAATTCAACACACACACACACACACACAGTAACACATACACAGGGAGGGGGATATAAGACACCAGGGTTGGCATCACACACACACGCTGTCACACACAAAAACACACACACTGGGGAGAGAAATAAGACACCAACGATGGCCTCACACACACACATGCACAAGGACACAAACACACACAAGGACTCACACACACAAGGACACACACAAACACACACACACACAAGCACAGACCTGTCACTGCATCTATCAGTAGAAAATGCTACATGGCTCCAGAAATATTGAGTCAGCATTTGGGTCAAGGAAGGTAGAGAGCTAGAGGCCGGCAACCATTCAGCCAGCCTGCCAGCCAGTCATCCAGTCAGCAAGACAGCTAGTCAGCAAGCCAGTCAACCAGCCAGCCAGCCAGCAAACCAGTCAACCAGCCAGTCAGCAAGCCAGTCAACCAGGCAGTCAGCAAGCCAGTCAACCAGCCAGCCAGCCGGTAAACCAGTCAACCAGCCAGTCAGCAAACCAGTCAACCAGCCAGTCAACCAGCCAGTCAGCAAGCCAGTCAACCAGCCGGTAAACCATTCAACCAGACAGTCAGCAAACCAGTCAACCAGCCAGTCAGCAAACCAGTCAACCAGCCAGTCAGCAAACCAGTCAACCAGCCAGTCAGCAAGCCAGTCAGTTAACAAACCAGTCAACCAGCCAGCCAGCAAACCAGTCAACCAGCCAGCCAGTCAGCAGGCCAATCAACCAGCCAGCCAGCTACCCAGCCTCCGCAGCACCTCACATTACCTCTCTGACTAGCTGGCTAGTTCCCTCCACCAATAGCGCCCAAGGCTCCCAGCTAAAGCCAATACAGACCACATCCCAGCTGGACCACAGCCAGACCTAACCTTCCCTTTCTGTAAGGGAGGAGGAGCAGGTGGGGGACAAACCTCCCGGCAGCCACCTCTCAAACGCGGGGGCTTCTGGGAGAAAGTGTCTCGCTGCTGGGATGGGCAAGATGAATAAAACACTCGAATCTAAGCTGCTCTATTTATGAAGGTGAGGTCATGGAGTAGAGTCACAACCACAAGCTCAAGGAGTTTCGACAGTTTGAGAGAAGCTCGGCAACTGTCCTCTTTTCCTCCTCTTCAGTCCTCCCTTCTTTCACCTCCCTCCCTGTCTCCCTCTCTCCCTCCCTCCTTGCTCTGTCACTCCTCTCCTGCCCTCTCCTCCTTCTCCATCTGTCGGGAGCAGGTATTGGTTGAGAAACCAGAACAGCGTTCCAAGCTGTACACAAATCACTCTGACTTAACTATGCCACACAAACCCTACCCTCTCTCACTCTCTCTCTCTCATTCTTCCTTCTCCCCTCCCCCCCCCCGCATCTCTCTGTCGCTCACCTCTTCTCTCACCACCTTCTGTTGATGGGCAGAGAGCGGGGAGAGAGAGAGAGAGAGAGAGCACGGCCCTGCAGGATTGGGTTCAAAGGCTGAAGGGACCTCTGGTTAATATGTCTCCACTGTCTGTTCCACCGGATCACATGCAAACATGAAACATCATCACCAAGTCACACTTCCATGCTCCTGTCCGCGTATCCGTGTGTGTGTGTGTGCATGTCTACCTGCGTACATACATACAAGGGTGTGTGTGTGTGTGTGCGTGCGTGCGTGCAAACGCCCAGATGGCCGCAGCGTGCCCGAATCGGAACGGTTGCCATGGAGCAAAAAAGGGAGAGCCCATCTGTGTCCCGCCCCAGCAAACCTTCCAGGTCAGAGGTCAGCAGGGGCCAATCTGCTTTCAGCAGGACAGGTCACCGACACCAGCACACAAACAAACGGTTGTCCCGGCAACCGAGCAGACTTTCTCAGCGGGAGTCTTTATCAGTCTCACCCCTAGGATGGCAGGATTGTGTTTTCATTTCGAAAACACGTCAACGGGTCTTGGTATATGTATAAAAAAAACGTGATGGGGGGGTGTTGCGTACAAAGGCGCATTATGAGGGAAGAGATGGTGACCGC
The DNA here is from genome assembly GCA_030340665.1 of Neosalanx taihuensis. Taxonomy (NCBI): domain Eukaryota; kingdom Metazoa; phylum Chordata; class Actinopteri; order Osmeriformes; family Salangidae; genus Neosalanx; species Neosalanx taihuensis. The sequence continues at coordinate 6,949,572 of CM059307.1, forward strand.
TGCCCCTCTGCGTGTCTAAACACTAGGAGCAGGTGGGGCAGGTGGGGCGGAGAGGGGGGACGCACACCTATTACTAGGAAACCCGCGCGACTGGATTGAGCTCGAAAATGATTTCCTCCCGTCCCTATCGTTATCCTCAATGCACGACGAACGATGAAACTGCTTTCTAACTACAGAGGGTTTTCTCTCTTCCCCTTAATCCGGTTCACTTAATCCGCCCCCCCCCCCCGCCCCTGGCAGAGATACCATACAGGGACACCGATGGTAAAATCCGACCCCCCCGCAGCCCCCCCCCCCATCTCGACTATCGACCGTTTACTTTCTATCATTTGACAGCTCGTTCCGGGGACATTTTGCTCTACATTGGTCGGTAAAGGCTCGGAGGCATATTGAGGCGCCTGCGAATGAAAATGTCGTTCATTGAATGGCAGCGTAGCGTTCACGAAGAAATGCTCTCCCAACTCCGATCAGACCATCATGTCATTACGGGCTGTAATATCTGCGCAGCGTTGTTGCCATCTATTCAAACAGTAGGTTTGATCCTCAAGGCTGTATGATCGTACGACAACAATCTAGAGACCCCTTTTGAAAGCGTTTTGGATTTCGTGGAAAGATCCACGCAAACACTGCATCCAGAAAGTTTCAGCAACTTCTTGTTTTTAACTCAGACAAACCGCGGATGAACCCACACCCCCCCTCCCACCCCCTTGCAGCACTCACGTTCCCAGGATCTCCTTGAGCTCGAAGATATTCTTGATGTCGTCCACTTGCTTCTTCCACGACCCCCCCTTCCCGGAGTTGCCATTCTCCCGAGCCATGGTGCTGGTGAAACCGGACAACAACAAAACAAACCCGGGCGATCAAAGCTCTCTCTCTGCGTCTCACAGCCCCCACTCCGTGATCGGTGCCGTTTTTCCCACGGGTTAGGAGGAGTTCCACACTTCCTTCCTGCTCGTGGAGCTTCAGAACCATGTGTTTGAGCTCGAGACGAAAGAAACCGGGGGGAGAGAACCCCTTCAAGCCGCGCGCGTCCGTCCGTCAGCCCTGCAACCCAACCACGCGCCGGCTGCCGCTTTTGCCGCTTTTGCGCTTTGCCTTTGACGTCCGTTTGACCGACCACCCAACCGTCTAGGGGGGGGGGGGGAGGTGAGGGGGTGGGGGGGGTTGCACCTGCAACGATCTAACCGCTGGGATTATCTTTTGGGGGCACAGGAAACGCTCGCTTTTGTCGTTATTATCGCAGTCAGACGCTTCCGTTTGACGCTGTCGGTGAGTGGATGGCGCTGCTGCCTCCCTTTAGCGGCGCATCAGCACCTTTTGGGAAGCGGACGAGGATTTCATCGCGCGCGCTGCTCGGCGGCCGGTTGTTATGGCGATGAGAGGAGCAGAGGAGGAGAGCACGTGGCTCATCCTCATCATCATCATCATCCCGCCCGGACCTGTCCGCCTCGCGCACAACTGTGTCTTAATATGTGTGAGCGCGCGCCCGTGCGACACGTGCAAAAAAAAAGAAAACGAAAAAAAGCGTTCACGTGTGCGACTCAATCTTTAAAATACACTGAATAGAATATATCATTTGCAATGCACCCCCCCCTTCAAAAAAATCTAATAAAAAAAGCAGTTCGGTTCAAATTCCCCTTTCATTATTTTCGTATGTTGACCGCGCGCGTTTTCCGTCGTCTCGCGCTCGTTTCGACGGGACACGGAAGACGGTGGAGCGATCGCATTAAAGTGCGTGTTGGGACACACCAGCCGGTTGGGAGTGAAAACGAGGACATCGGACTTTCCTCATCACATGATCTGAAGTGGAAGGATGATGTTTGTGTGGAGTTGCTTTACGCACGATGCATGATTCATCATTGCATGATGAACCTAGTTTCACCCTTACTCAGTCAATCAGACAGATTAGATACATTTCATTATGTGAGCAGCAATTATATATTTTTCTCTCTCACTGTGTCCGACCTCTCTCACACACACGTGAGGCTGCTGCTGTAGTGACAAAACAAATCCATCTTGTCCTTGGAGGGTTGCCTGAATGTGTTTTCTGAGAGGGGAAAACAAGAGAAACACCCCAGAATAAGAGCGAGGCAGCGATGAGGGAGGCTGTGTGTGTTTCTCTCTCTCTCATGGCTCATGAGTATTCCAGCTGCAAACTACTGCAGCTTCCTCAGCTCAGGGGGAAATCTCCCCCTCCTTTTCTGCCCTTACCCTCCCTCCCTCCCTCCCTCCCTCTCCCTACCCCCTCCCTCCCTGAGTCA
>CM059307.1:6956832-6969332 GCA_030340665.1 Neosalanx taihuensis
ACATGCTGGTGGATTCCTCCTCACCTATAATGCTTAATTCTTTTAGCTGACGCTTTTTATCCAAAGCGACTTACGATTGACAGTACAGGGACAATTCCCCTGAGACAAGTAGGGTGAAGTGCCTTGCCCAAGGGCACAACATCACACAGCCACAGCCGGGGTTCAAACTCAACTCAGGGGTCTCCAATCCTGGTCCTCGAGGACCGCTGTCCTGACGGTTTTAGATGTTTCCCTGCTCCAGCACACCTCCGCAGAGCTTGATAACGACCCTTCATTAGGATCAGGTGTGCCGGAGCAGGGAAACATCTAAAACCGTCAGGACAGCGGCCCTCGAGGACCAGGATTGGACACCCCCTGCCTTAACTCGTTGAGCCATGCCACTCCCTCACCTATCAGTTTGTTCTCTTTGACGAAACACCTGAACTCTCCTCCAGGGATCAGCTCGCTCCACTTCCTGAGGACCAGCTGCAGAACACAGAAGCACAGCAGCACAGCGCTGTCAGTACTCAGGGAGAGACACGCTGAAGTTCACAACCGTGTGTGGGTGTGTGTGTGTGAAAGCATGTATGTGTGTGAGAGAGAGAGAGCATAAGAGTGTGTGTGAGAGCATGAGTGTGTGTGTGTGTGTGTGAAAGCGTGTGTGTGAGAGAGAGCATGAGAGTGTGTGTGAGAGCATGAGAGTGTGTGTGAGAGCGTGAGTGTGTGTGTGTGTGTGTGTGTGTGTGTGAAAGCGTGTGTGTGAGAGAGAGCATGAGAGTGTGCGCGAGAGCATGAGTGTGTGTGTGTGAGAACATGTGTGTGTATGCGTGTCGTACTTCATAGCTGATAGGTGGATCAGGAGTATCCTGGTCGCCGCAGTGAAGAAATCTGTAGAGGGAGGAAAACAATCCATTAAAGAGACTGAGCACACACCGCAACACACACACTAAGCGCACGCACACGCGCATACACACGCGCACACACCCACGCACACACAATCAATGAGAACTGCATCCCATGCTTCAATGGCCGCGGTGCGTTATAGATCGTACAGAGCGCTGTAAAACCGCCAGCTCGTTAAGCGGTGCCTACACCAGGGCTGGAACAAGCCTGAAATGCTGCGTGCGTTCTTACGGCTGCGTCAGGTCGTGGGTGATGAAGTCGGAGCTCTTGAACAGCAGGAAGATATCGCTCAGACTCTGACACTGCAGGGAGCTGTTCAGGGCAATCCAGTTAGCATCCTGGGAAGAGGGAGAGGGAGGGAGGGAGAGGAGGGAGAGGTAGAAGAGGAGAGAGGAGGGCGAGGAGGAGGGGGAGAAGGGGAGAGAGGAGGGAGAGAAGGAGAGGGAGAGGAGGGAGAGAAGGAGAGGGAGAAGGGGAGAGGGGAGGGAGATGGAGAGGAGAGCAGAGAGGAGGAGAGGGGAGGATAAGGAAAGGAGGAAGGAAGGAAGAAAGGGGAGAGGGAGAGGGAAGGAGAAAGCGAGGGAGAGGGGAGGGAGATGGAGAGGAGGAGAGGAGCAGAGAGGAGGAGAGGGGAGCAAAGAAGAGGGGAGGGGAGGAGGAGGAAAGAGGGAAGGAAGGGAGAGGGGAGGAGGAAGCGAGGGGAAAGAGCGAGAAAACGAGAAAGAAATATTCAAAGCTAAATCATCGGGACTCGCAACATTGCAAACTCACTCAGTAGCCCTTGGCAGGTGTTCTAATGGGAGTTTGCAGCCTTTCTCTATGGAAAAAAAACATCTATAGGGGGCGGGGAACCTGAGATCCACAGAGAATACCAGGACCCTGGAGCTATCAAAGATACTTTACCTTCGGAGCGCTCCAGTTCAGCTTGGGAAACACACGACCTCCAAGGGTGTTAATGGCTTCCAAAACCTTGGAGTTGAATTCTGGGAACTCTGGGGCCTAAAACACAGCCAGGCCTTATTCATACACACACTCATAAGAAGCAGTAATAATAAACAGTCATGAACAGATATTTTCGAAAATATTGCTAGGTTGACTTACTACGACAGTGGTGGTGGTCTCGTCATCCGACCACTTGCGGTTTAGGCGAATAAAACAGAACAACGCGATAAATAACAACGTGTGTTTTTCAATTTCAAATCGATTATCTACAGTTGTGTTTTTTTGAAGGGTCGGTACCTGAACGTCCTCTTCTTCTTCTGAATCACTGTTAGTTCGGTTTTGCTGCGTGCTGTTGTCCCTGTAAAGCAGGAACACTAACTGCGAGTTCGTTAACCCGTGTGTGTGTGTGTGTGTGTGTGTGTGTGTGTGTGTGTGTGTGTGTGTGTGTGTGTAGATATGTGTATACACGTGTACATGCATGTGTGTATGGCTGTGTGTGTGTGTGTGTATCTGTGCTTACCCCCCAGAAACGACCAGTGTTCCGTCGTCCAGTAAATAATCTATTACATTCTGAGGCAGCGGAAGAATCAAACTACAAAAAAAAACAACAGAATCAAGGGGAACCATGACAGGTTTAATCCAGATCCGGATTATTGTATCCAGACAAATACAGTACCAAGAAAGTCATCCTTTTTCTATCCTATTATGTTCCATATATGTTCTATGTTTGTTCTTTCCTACCAGTAAATTATGTATTTGTATATCTTGTATAGCGAATAAAACAGATTCTGATTCTGATTCTACTTCTGATTCAAATTCTCTGATTCTGATTCTCTGATTCTAGTTCTGATTGTGAACGTGAACTGTGCATCTTGACAAGCGCACAACTGTACAACGTTAGCCCGCTAAATGAGCTTTTTCAGCAAGCGTGTCAATGTTCGCATTTAGTTTTATTAACATGTTCCGACACTCTGTGTGTCAGGTGTGCGGGTTTTACCTTTTAATCGTATGTTTCTTAAATATCGGATACCAAACCGAAAACTGACAGTTTACAACTTGCTCCTTCTTCATGCTGCAGATTCCTGGACCGGAAGTGGAGTGTGTCCGTCGATCTAAACTGTCAGTGTGGACCTAATAAATTGACACACTCTCCAACGAAGCGAATCTAAATGTACATTTGATATTTTTGTCTAAATATATGTAGAAAAATAAACCCTTTGACATTGGCACTAACTACCATATAAATTAAGCATTAGTATTACCAACACCCCACACCCCCACCCAGAATCCCACTGTACTCTACACAAGCCACTTTAGCACACGAGACCCTAGAATTTACCACTGGGATTTTGCACCACTGTTTGTACTACGGTGTATATATCACCCCTCCCCCTGTACTATATATATTGTCTACACATGGAGTGGATTAATTGTTTGTCAACTGTGTTATCAACATTTTCTTGTGTACTTTTTGGAGATTTTTTTATGACAAAAATGTAATATAGCACACAGAAATATAACTTGATCATGGTCATGTGGTGACATTTTCAACATCTTTAGCTAGTACAAAGGCCAAAAAATGAGGAAATGTCAACTGTGTTACATGTCAACTGCGCTACACATCCCTAATGTGTCCTGTCAACTGTGTTACTCCTGTCAACTGTTCTGAAATGTACCCCTAATTATAGAATCACTCAAATACAATAAAAAATACAAGGTAATACTTGTTTCAGTGTATAATAACGAGGCATGGGACAACTGCATTTTACTTAAGTAATCTGTATTGGAAGACTCCCGCCAGAACGTAACCCCACACACATCCCCGTACAGCTGGGGCATACCATTCTAGAAGGGGGGGGTTTCCACTCCCTCTAACATCTCCCCTTTTGTAGATGATAATTTTTTCCATTGCTCAGAACTGGTGCAAATAAAAGTAAAATCCAACTCTCAACAATCTGTCCTCCCTTTTTTTCAAAAAAAAAATGAAACAATCAACAAATCACACCTCAAACATTACAAAACAGTTTTTTTTTTTTTTTTTTTTTTTTTTTTAACATGAGTATTAACAGTTACAACAAACCAGTCACCGGCCCTTCAGTGTTCACGCTAAGGACACTTACAAGTCCAGTCTGTTAGGCACTTTCACAAGCCTGCCACGGGCCGTCCTATACCCAGGCACAGGTGTAGGTGGTGGTGAACCAGCCTGAGGCTGGTGGACGTCACTCTGCCTGTGCAGTCTGACTTCCTGAGCGGCCGTGTCAATGTCCTTATTAGAGTCCACTGCACTACCTGGTGGATCTCTGGGTTGTACATCCGGTGGGCAGTGGTGCTGTTGCTCAGAGTGGCGTTCAGCAGCGACCCCCTCCGCTGGCCGCAGGTCCACCCGGTTGCGGCGGTAAAGTGTCCCTTCAACATCCACCAGGTACGACCTGGGGCCCACCTGTTGAAGGCACACTCCCCTACGCCACCTGCCTGTCCTGTCCCCAGGCAGAGGCTTCATCCTTATGTCCTGTCCAATACACAGCTCAGGTAGATCTCTGGCAGATCTATCGTACCAGAGTTTGGCTGCCTGGTGTTTTACCCGCAATCTGTCTGGGACCCCCGCGACCACACTCGGCTCCAAGAGTGTGTCAGTGACCGGGAGTGGAGTCCTCAATCTGCGAGACATCAGTCTCTGTGCAGGGCTGCTTGACATGCCCTCCGTGGGCGTGTTCCTCCACTGTAGTATGCCAAGCCATGGGTCGGTGCCCGCCCCGGCCGCCTTCTTGCACAGGCTCTTCACTATCTTTACGGCTGACTCAGCCTTTCCATTTGATTTGGGGTATCTGGGAGAGGACTTGACATGGTCAAAGTCCCATTCTTTTGCGAACCTCCGAAATGTTTCGCAGTCAAACTGGCCGCCACAATCTGTAATTACCCGGTCTGGCTGACCATGCCGGGCAAACTGGGCCTTGCACCTCTGCACTGTGGTCTCTGCTGATAGATCTGGAAGCAGCTCTATTTCCCAAAAATCTGAATAATGGTCAACCATAATTAGAAAGTCTTTCCCAGCTTGTGTGAACAGATCCATGCTGAGGATCTGCCATGGTCGTGTAGGGAGTGCATGAGACATCATCGACTCCCGCTGCTGCCCATGTGCGTATTCGTTACAAGCTGAACACTGGCTCACATAGTCCTTGATCTCACCGCGCATGCTGGGCCAGTACAGCGTGTCCCTCGCCTGTCTGTAGCAGGCATCTCCTCCGATATGGCTGGCATGGATGCGCTTCAACATGTCTGGCCGCAATGCTTTTGGCACTATGACCCGCTGGCTCTTGAAAAGCACTCCATTTTGTGCGCTGATCTCGTCCCTGAATGACCAGTATTCTCTGATTGCCAGCGGAGTATCCTCCCGGTGGTCTGGCCAACCACGGAGCACTACCTCTTGCAACAGCTGAAGATTTCCATCGCGCTCAGTATGCTCTCTGATCTGCTTCAGTCGCTGGCTGGTGACATTTAAATATTCAGCCTGATTTATTTGTTCGGTGTCCTCTTGTGCTCTCTGCAGACAGCAGATTGTTTGTTTTGTATATGCCGTGTCAGTCACTTGTGGTGGAGCCGTGGCCCTGCTCAAGGTGTCACTAATATGCATATCGGGCCCTGGTTTGTACACCACTTTGAGATTGTAGGCCTGTAGTGTGAGCAGCATGCTCTGGAGTCGTTTGGGCGCTGTCAGTAGAGGCTTGGTAAAAATGGAGATGAGTGGCTTGTGGTCCGTTTCAGCTGTGATCTCTCCTCGCCCATACAAGTAGTAATGAAAACGTTGACATGCAAACACTATACTAAGACATTCCTTTTCAATTTGCGCATAGTTCTGCTCTGTTTGAGTAAGTGCTCGCGACGCAAAACACACTGGCTGATTTTCCTGCATCAGACAGCAGCCAAGTCCCTTCTGACTCGCATCACTCTGAATGGTGACCGGCTTGGTGACATCGTAGTATCGCAGGATTGGGGCTGTCGTGACGAGTCGCTTGATTTCCTTGACTGCTGCGTCGTGTTTGGGCAGCCAGTGCCATGGGACATCCTTGTCCAGTAACCTCCGTAGCGGCTCGCACACCTCCGAGAGGCGTGGCATGAATCTTGCAAGGTAGGTTACAAACCCTATGAACCGCTGAACAGCCTTGGCGTCTTCGGGGTGTGGCATGTCCTGGACCGCACTAATTTTCTCTGGGTCTGCTCCGAGTCCCTCTGCCGATAGAATGTGTCCGTGAAACTTGACCTCTTTGACCTTGAATTGCAGTTTCTTTAAACTCAGCCTCAGCCTCACCTCCCTGCACCTTTGCATGAGTGCTAACAGCTTAGTGTCATGGTCCTGCATGGCTTCCTCATCTGTCTCCCCACACCCTACAATCAGTATGTCATCTGCGATAGGTTCCACCCCATTTAGTCCTGCCAGTAGCTCATGCTGTTTTCGCTGGTAAATCTCTGGGGCCACTGACACCCCGAATGGAAGCTTTAACCACCGCTTTCTGCCCCACGGTGTCCAGAATGTGGTGGTGTAACTACTCTCTTCGTCTAATCTGCACTGCAGGAAGGCATCACGTGCATCCACCAGGGTGAAAATGCGGGCCTTGGGCAGCTTGTATAGCACATCTTCAAGCGTTGGCATTATGTAGTGAGATCTCCTCAGAGCCTGATTTAGTGACTTGGGGTCAATGCAAATCCTCAACTTGTCTGGCTGCTTGACAATGACCATATTGCTGATCCACTCAGTAGGCTCTGACACCGAGGTTAAATGGCCATCTCTCTCATATTTGTCTAACTGAGCCTTGACCGCATCTCTGAGGGCTACTGGGACATTACGTGGGGAGGCCTGCACTGGGGCTACATTTGTATCTAGCTCAAAATGAACGTCCCCTGGGAGTGACTCAACAGGTTCATTGAAAACATCAGTGTATGTCTGCACAAGATACTGTCTGGTTAGTGGCTCTGAGCTGTTGTGTCCTACCATGAGAAGCTCCTCTGGGATGGTGAAGTGCATTAAACCCAAACGCTCACTGGTTTCACCTGACAACAGGGGTCTCTGTCCATTTCTTACTATCTCAAACTGCAGCTCGTGGACTTTTCCCCTCACTACACACTGTGTGCGGAATATGCCTATGGATTGCATGGATTCACCTGAATACAGTACCAGCCTGGTCTGGCTCGGTAGTAGTTTTGCCTCAGGAGCGAGCCTCCTCATGTCTTTTATGCTCATTACATCACATGTTGCCCCTGAATCTAACTGGCACCTCTGAAATCCTCCATTCATTTTAATGTTAGCAAACCATTTCTTCCCACGCCCCTGAACTGACCCTATGCTCTCTGTAGTGTGTACGCGGGCATCCGCGTTAGACAAGTCCATGTCCTCAGGTAATCCACTGTCTGCTGCATGCAGCTGTCTTGTAGCTTGGCCTCTCTTCATACACACCTTGGCAAAGTGATTTGCTGTCCCACAGCTCCGACAGTTCTTTCCGAATGCTGGGCAAAAGTCGCGTCCGCGCCTGTGCATGTTGCCGCAAAATCTGCACGCAGCGCTCTCAATCGTATTTGGAGTCTGATTTTGAAGTCTGTCCGAGTGTTCCTGCCTGGGTAGGGCTCGCGGACGACGGCCAACTGTCGCATGCACTGTCTCTAGTGGCCTGTCCTGTATGATTGCTTGTATCCTCATGTCTGTCATCTCTGCAGCTCTGCATACTTCTATGGCTGATGCTAGTGTGAGGTCTTTCTGTCTGAGTAAACGGCGGCGTACACTTTCATCACTCACACCCAGCACCAGTCTATCTCTTATCAACTCTTCTTTTAGTTGTCCATACTCGCAGGTCGCAGCCTTCTCCCTCAGTTTCGTCACAAATGTGTCAATGGGCTCCCCTTCATCTTGCTTGCAGCTCCCGAAAACAAACCTCTCAAATATAACGTTTCTGGCTGGCTTGAAATATGCCTCCAAAGCGTCAAGAATTACTATGGCGTCCTTCGTTTGGTCTGCTGTAAGTCCCAAATTATGCTTGTATATGTGACGACATTCATTGCCCATCACCCTTCGCAGAGTTGCTGCTTGTACATCCTTCTCTTTCTCCTTTAATCCTGTTGCTAATAAATAGTCCTCAAATTCTGCTCTGAAGTTGTCCCAGTTACTTGCCAGGTCGCCGCTCATCTTCATCTCTTCCGGTGGTGGTATACCCGCTGCCATGCTGACTGTCGTTATCGTTAGCTTAGCTCGTTGCTAACAGCTGTTTCACTAGTCTTTGCCTCCCTGCTTCTTCTTTTTTTTTTTTATTGCCGTCTTCTGCCGGTCTCGCAGTGGAGCATGTGCTCTCCCACTTAACAGTAATTGGGTCTAGTCACTTCTGACACCATGTTTCAGTGTATAATAACGAGGCATGGGACAACTGCATTTTACTTAAGTAATCTGTATTGGAAGACTCCCGCCAGAACGTAACCCCACACACATCCCCGTACAGCTGGGGCATACCATTCTAGAAGGGGGGGGTTTCCACTCCCTCTAACAATACTGCACGGTGGTGAGATAGTGATGGTAATAGTTATAATAATGGTAATGGTGTAGCACATGATAGTGGCTATGGACAGCAGTATTTAGTGATTATTGTTAACTAGTCTGATAGCAGCAGGAAGGAGGAACCTGCGGAATCTCTCCTTCACACACCGAGGGTGAATCAGCCTATTGCTGAAGCTGCTCTCCAGAGCGGACAGTTAGTCCTGCAGGGGGTGTGACTCGTGATCCAGCATAATTGTCAGCTTTGCCAGGACTCGTCTGTCACCCACCTCCTGCACTGAGTCTAGAGGGCAGCCCAGGACTGACTTTTATTCAATTTTTATCTACCCTTATTATGTTCCATATATGTTCTATGTTTGCTTTTTCCTGCCATAGTAAAGTCTGTGTATATCTTGCATAGCGAATAAAACAGTTTCTGATTCTCAGATTCTCTCTTGTAAGTCGCTTTGGATAAAAGCGTCTGCTAAATGAATACATGTAAACGTAGATTCAGATTCTGAAGATCTGAGATGGGGAAGCATTTTAGTGTGACACTAGTAGGCGTGGTCAGTATAGCAGGCTCTGATTGGTCCAGCTGAAGCAGCACTGAACCTCTGGACTTAAACGTGAGTACTTCATCTTCTGAGTTCATCTTCAGAGTTCATCCGAAAAGTTCATCTTTTTCGCTTTAATGGGATTATTCGCAGCGTCACGTATGCATATGGTCGCTTATTTATCCACGATGCCGTAGAAAAATGTGTTTGCAAAGTTGCAGTTTGTCTGATAGATTCATTCATTTATACAGCTAGCCTTGTTCGCTATCAAGCTACTCGACAAGCATGTTCATTTGACAAATCTTAACATGTAATACATGATCTATAATCTGCATTGAAATGACAAACAGTATCTATTTAATAAACATCTGTTTTTGTAACAGCTATAGCGAAATAACCTGATCCAACTAGACCGTTTCCTGTCGGGTAACTCGGGTAATTGACCAGTTAACAAATCAAATTACTCTCTCCAGATTCCCAACAGTAAACATGAACAACACACATCCTGAAGCTCCTGCAACTCCTCACATCGTCAAGGAAGAGGTGAGTTTAGGCCAGGGTTACTGCTCAGGTACTACGTGTAATGGCTATTTACTCAACTTGAATCTACTTTCCGTCCAGCTGCTGGCATCTGGTAATTGGGTGATGCTTCAGAAGACCACCTATGTCGACCCCGCAGGAAACACGAGGTACGTCTGTATTTCACCGAACCCATGGATGTGTGTCTAGGTGGTGTGACTGTTACTGGAAGCTGCCTGCTGTCTTTCAACAGGCTGTGGGAGACCGCCAAACGGACCACCAGGCAGTCCAACACAGAAGCAGACGGTGTGTGTGTCGTGTGTGGTGTGTGTGTCGTGTGTGGTGTGTGCTTGTGCGTGCGTGTGTCGTGTGGGTGTGTGTGTGTGCCATGTGTGTGTGTGTGTGTACGCCACGTGTGTGTATGCCCGCCACGTGTGTGTGTGTGTGCGTGCCACGTGTGTGTGTGTGTGGTTTTGTAGGGATCTCATAAGCGAACATCTTTTTTTGGACACCTTCCCAGGTGTGGGTATAATCGCCCTGCTGAAAAGAACCTTGCACAAAGACTGCGTCGTCATGGTGAAGCAGTTCCGCCCGCCTATGGGATGTTTCACCTTGGAGTTCCCTGCAGGTTAGACACACACCATCACGCTGCATGGCAGATGGCCCCAGCTCACAGAACAGCAACAGAACTAAAACATCAAACTGCAGAATGTCTTTAATCAGTGTCTCCCGGAGCCGGGCTGGCTGTCTAGATAGCTGCCAGTCACTGATTATCTGGCTGTAAACAAACTGCCGGGTTTTGATGCGTTCAGGTCTGATTGACGAAGGTGAGAGTGCGGAGGCGGCCGCCCTGAGAGAGCTGAGGGAGGAGACCGGCTACAAAGGGGAGGTGGTGGGAGTCACCCCAGGTGGGTCCTCATCTCACACACACACACACACACACACACACACACACACACACACATACACGATGGCCGAATTGACTCGGGTGAGTAGAGACTGAACGAACACAATCGAGCGCAGCTGAAGGAAATCACATTTGCGTTTCACATGGCGCTCGTCTGGTCTCCAGTTGGGCCCCCCCCCCCCCCCCGGTCACGCAGGGTCCAATCACGGCCAGTTTGTCCCGATTTCTAAACGCTCCTCCCCCCTTCTCCCCCCCCCCCAGTGACTTGCTTGGACCCTGGTCTCTCTAACTGCACCACTCAGATAATCATGGTAAACATCAATGGAGATGATCAGGGGAACGTTCACCCCACTCAGCAACTGGGTAAGACGGGGGGCTGAACCATGATGATGATGATGATGATGATGATGATGATGATGATGATGATGATGATGATGAGGAGGAGGATGATGATGATGATGATGATGATGAGGATGATGATGATGAGGATGATGATGATGATGATGATACATTTTGGATACTGTACATGTTCTCATGTAACTGACTTGGTTGAACATTTAAGAACATAAAAAATCCTGTTTGATTATTATTTTTTTATACTTTTCTTTGATGTTGCTTGATTAGCATTGCAATTAATTACAGCTTAACATTCTCGACATCTAAATTAATTCCGTACTTTTTCATTTTGCAGGTGAAGGAGGTAATTTAGTTTTTTTTTTTATACCACGCACTAATCATATTATCAGTGGTAATAACAATCAAATTTGGATGATAACTTTTACAATGTAACTTATGTTTGTATTATTTTCTACTTTTAGAGTTTGTTGAGGTTATTCTCCTTCCTCTCGATGAATTCCAGCACAAAGTCGATGGTAACAACCTTACCTCACCGACACAATGATACTTATTTTACACGTATTCATACTTTTCATTGCAGTGTTTTCTCCGACAGCTAAAAGGTTGTAGCTGTACCAGTGAATGACCAACATATCTAAATTGATAATATCCAATGCAAACACTGGTGTCATTTATCTTTTATCTAATTACTCCTCTTCTTTTTGCAGACTTGATAAAGAAAGAAAAGATCGTGGTGGACTCTAAAGTATACATGTTTGGGATGGGCATGGCTCAGGCCTTCTTCAAGCCTAGAGAGCTTCCTGTGCTCAAACAGTGACAGACCAGAGAAGAAGAGGGGGGGGGGGCAAGAGTGCCAATGAGGGGGGGTGGGGGTGGAGAGGGATGGGGGTGGAGAGGGATGGGGGTGGAGGTGGAGGGGGGTGGAGAGGGATGGGGGTGGAGGTGGAGGGGGGTGGAGGTGGAGGGGGGTGGAGAGGGATGGGGGTGGAGGGGGGTGGGCGTGGGTGCGATCATATTGGGTTGTCTATGCAACCAGAGCAGGAGGCCATATAGTGGTGTAACAATCCTGGTACTGACTGCATGATCCTGCATCTTGTCATGGGAATAGTGTTCAGCTATAGCAGCACCTTTTGATATCTGGAGGGGTTAGAAAGACATCTTTAACAAAATGTTCAGTTTTTTTTCCACACAAAACTGTTGTTGGACAGACTAAATTTCATGACCAAAAAATGATCCCATACTGAAATATGTGCCTTGGTACTGATGTTAACCTAATAAAAATGTTACTAATAATGTTTTATGTTTACAGTTACAAGTACTGAAATGAAAATAATGCCTAAAGTCACATCTTTACTAGTTGTTTTAACTGAAACAATAAATGTCTTTAATATTGGCCTTTCTCTTTTTCTATATTTTCTTATGGGGTTTGATAAAGCTATATTAATTCCGCTTAAATAACCTATAGAGTCATTTATTAAGTTTACATTTAGAGTAATTATTATTGTCCCTGAACTTACTGTAAGTCGCTTTGGATAAAAGCGTCGCTAAATCAATAAATGTAAATGTAAAATTATATTGAAAAAATGATCCTAAAGCGATTTAGTGTAATGCCATCTCCGGACCACAAGGGTGCGCTAATGCGCCAACAAGCCGGATGTCAGCCACAGTAAAGCAAGAAAAACCACAACATCTGAAGTTGTTTTTTGAAGTCTACAGAAGATCAAGCAGCGAAATAGTAAACATTTAAGTTTAGACCCCCCCAAAAAATAAATAAACCGGCCTATTTAAATCGAAGACGGGTGAGTATTGTCTCCCCTTCCCTTACCTT
>CM059307.1:6974332-6989332 GCA_030340665.1 Neosalanx taihuensis
TCTGCTACACCCAGCAGAGACCTCTGCTCCGCTTCCTGTATGTGGCGTTCAACAAGTCGGTCTGCAAACAGGCGCAGCGCTGTTTCCCTAGCAACGTGGACTGTAAGACGGTCCACTCCATGGCCTTTGCAGCAGTTGGTATAAAGTTAGTTCAACTCTTATCCGCCCGTGTCAAATACACTTATAATATTGGCATTCATTCCAGTGTAATGACTTTGCCTTGTGGTAGCTGGTCAGCAGGTCACACAGACAGTCAGCAGGTCAGACAGACAGACAGCAGGACAGACAGACAGTCAGCAGGTCAGACAGACAGTCAGCAGGTCAGACAGACAGCTGGTCAGACAGACAGTCAGCAGGTCAGACAGAGAGTCAATAGATCAGACAAACAGACAGTAGGTCAGACAGACAGACAGACAGTAAGTCAGACAGACAGACAGACAGTAGGTCAGACAGACAGACAGTAGGTCAGACAGACAGTCAGCAGGTCAGACAGACAGCAGTTCAGACAGTCAGCTGGTCAGACAGACATTCAGCAGGTCAGACAGAGAGTCAGCAGGTCAGACACACAGATAGCAGGTCAGACAGAGAGTCAATAGATCAGACAGACAGACAGTAGGTCAGACAGACAGACAGACAGACAGACAGTAGGTCAGACAGACAGTCAGCAGGTCAGACAGACAGCAGTTCAGACAGTCAGCTGGTCAGACAGACAGTCAGCAGGTCAGACAGAGAGTCAGCAGGTCAGACAGACAGTCGGTAGGTCAGACAGACAAATAGCAGTTCAGACAGACAGTCAGCTGGTCAGACAGATAGACAGTCAGCAGGTCAGAGAGAGACAGCAGGTCAGACAGACAGATAGATAGACAGTCAGCAGGTCAGACAGACAGTCAGCAGGTCAGACAGACAGCAGGTCAGACAGACAGACAGACAGATAGACAGTCAGCAGGTCAGACAGACAGTCAGCAGGTCAGCCAATCATTATGGCCTCTCCTCTCCCAGGTACCAGAAGAGGAAGCAGCTCTTCCCTAACCTCAAGCCCTTCTCTGTGGCCTGGTGGCTGCCTAAAGGTCGCGGGGGGTTCGTCAACGCCAAGGTGGTGACCCTAACACTCAACTCTTTCATGGCCTCGACCGACACGCACGTCGCCCCTGAACACGTGCCCTCCAAGTTCAAGAACAACCAGGGTCAGCCGCAGGAGGTCGACCACGAAGCCAGAATGGTGAGTAGGAGTCAGGGAGGTGAGGTTATGAGAGCCTCCATCTCACCATCGCAGACCAGTTCAGATTGAACCGTGTGTCCATGATTGTGGGTGTGCTCTGGGATTCAGGTGGCTGAGCGGTTTGGGAATCGGGCCACTAATCAGAACATTGCCGGTTCAAACCCACCCGACCGTGCCAACGTGACGTTGTGTCCTTGGGCAAGGCACTTCACCCTACTTGCCTCAAGGGGGTGTCAGATAGCTCAACGGTTAAGGCGTTGGCCTCATGATTGGAAGGTTGTGAGATCGAGCCCCGGCTGTGGCTATTATGACGTTGTGTCCTTGGGCAAGGCACTTCACCCTACTTGCCTCAGGGAGAATGTCCCTGTACTTACTGTAAGTCGCTTTGGATAAAAGCGTCTGCTAAATGAATAAATGTAAATGTACCTGTACTTGCTTTGGATAAAAGTGTCTGCTGAATGAGTCGGTGTCGATGTGCTTTCTTCAGATGTACGTCAGGGACGCTCAAAACATCTGGGACAAAATGGTGGATCTGGACGGCGGCAACGACAAACATCACATGACCCACGATGGTGAGGCGAGTCTTCCTGTTGACCTCGGAGACTGGGTGCAATAAGGACGCCAGTCTGATGTGATTGGTCCGTTCGTCTCCAGGGTATCTGAAGCTTTGGCAGCTCAGCCAACCGTGTCTGGACGGGTACGACGTCATCCTTATCGACGAGGCCCAGGACTGCACTCCAGGTACAAGACTACACTACCCACAATGCCGCCATTCCTCCCCCTACGAGATTACACTGTGGTATAGGACAATGATTCACTCGTGTATCAGATACAAGACCATACTACCCACAATGCCCCTGCACAAGATTAAACTGTGCTATAAGACCATGATTCACTCCTGTACAAGACTACATTACCCACAACAAACCTGTAGTCCTGGTACAAGACTACATTACCCACAATGCCACTGCACCCCAATTACTAGTCTGTGTGTCTCTGTCAGCTATCATAGACATCATGCTGGCTCAGCGCTGTGGGAAGGTGCTGGTAGGCGACCCTCACCAGCAGATCTACACCTTCAGAGGAGCTGTGAATGCCCTCCACCACGTGCAGCACACACACCTGTACTACCTCACACAGGTACACACACACACACACACCTGTACTACCTCACACAGGTACACACACACACACCTGTACTACCTCACACAGGTACACACACACACACACCTGTACCCACTCACACAGGTACACACACACACACACCTGTACTACCTCACACAGGTACACACACACACACACCTGTACTACCTCACACAGGTACACACACACACACCTGTACTACCTCACACAGGTACACACACACACACACCTGTACTACCTCACACAGGTACACACACACACACCTGTACTACCTCACACAGGTACACACACACACACACACCTGTACTACCTCACACAGGTACACACACACACACCTGTACTACCTCACACAGGTACACACACACACACACACACCTGTACTACCTCACACAGGTACACACACACACACACCTGTACTACCTCACACAGGTACACACACACACACCTGTACTACCTCACACAGGTACACACACACACACCTGTACTACCTCACACAGGTACACACACACACACACACCTGTACTACCTCACACAGGTACACACACACACACACACCTGTACTACCTCACACAGGTACACACACACATACACACACACCTGTACTACCTCACACAGGTACACACACACACACCTGTACTACCTCACACAGGTACACACACACACACACACACACACACACACCTGTACTACGTCACACAGGTACACACACACACCTGTACTACCTCACACAGATACACACACACACCTGTACTACCTCACACAGGTACACACACACACCTGTACTACCTCACACAGGTACACACACACCTGTACTACCTCACACAGGTACACACACACACCTGTACTACCTCACACAGGTACACACACACACCTGTACTAACTCACACAGGTACACACACCTGTACTAACTCACACAGGTACACACACACACCTGTACTACCTCACACAGGTACACACACACACGTACTACCTCCAGTGTTCCAGAATGTTCCGGTGTGTTTGACCTGGTCCTTGTTCCTGCAGAGCTTCAGGTTCGGAGCTGAGATAGCGTATGTGGGAGCCAGTATTCTGCAGGTGTGTAAGCACGTCAGCAAGGTCCTGGTGGGAGGACGGCAGGAGGGTGAGTCTCACCTCAACACCCACTTCCAAAAGCAGCAACCATGGACTGCTACACTGAACCCGTTTTGATTGCATGTCTGGGTGTGTGTGTGATGTCTGTGTGTGTGTGTCTGTGTGTGTGTGTGGGTGTGTGTGTGTGTGTGTGTGTGTGTGTCTGTGGGGTGTGTGTGTGGTGTGGTGTGGTGTGTGTGTGTCTATCTGTCTGTGTGTGTGTGTCTGTGTGTGTGTGTGTGTCTGTGTGTGTGTGTCTGTGTGTGTGTGTGTGTGTGTGTGTGTGTGTGTGTGTGTGTACAGGCAGTGTGAGGGGCGAGGCCTCAGGTGTGGTGGCTGATGTCAAGTCAGGTGTGAGCGGAGCTCGGGGAAAGACGGCCATCTTGTCCCGCAGTAACGTCACCGTGTTCAGCGAGGCTGTGAGGCTGACGGACGCTAACCCCCGCTGCAGACTGCACATCGTAGGGGTGAGGCGCGCACACACACACACCACACAGACACACACACGCACACACACACCACACAGACACAGACACACACACACGCACACACACACACACACAGACACACACACACACACAGACAGACACACACACACACCACACAGACACACACAAACACACACACACACGGACACATACACACACACACACAGTGCTTGTGCACATGTCCACTGTTGAGGTACATCACCTGTGTTCCTCTCTCTCCAGGGTGTTGAGAACTTTGGCCTTGCACAGATAATGGACATCTGGCTTCTGATGCAGCCGGAGCAAAAACGCACAAAAGGTAAGTTAGCCCTCCCTCCCTCCCTCCCTCCCTCCCTCCCTCCCTCCCTCCCTCCCTCCCTCCCTCCCTCCCTCCCTCCCTCCCTCCCTCCCTCCCCATCCTGCCTCTCTCTCCCCCCTTCCTCCCCTCCATCCCTCCTCACTCCCTCTCTTCCCTCCTGTCTCCCTCCTAACTCCCTTCCCCTCTCTCTCCCACCCCCCTCCTCTCCCCCTGGAGCAGGCATCAGTGATGGCTTCATCAGGAGCTTCTCCAGGGCCAGCCTGGGGGGCTACGCCGGCCTGAAGGACTACGCCACCAAGACGGAGGACCGCGAGCTGGAGACCAAGCTGGCCGTGGTGGAGAAATACAACCAGCGCATCCCAGAGCTGGTGACCCGCATCAAGGCCAGCGCCGAGCTCCACTACCAGAACGCAGGTACGCCACTCACACACCGCCTCTCTCTCTCTCTCTATATATATATATATATATATATATCTCTACCTCCTTCTCTCTCTCTCTCCATATCGCTCTCTCTCTCTCCCTCTCACTCTCCTTCCCTCTCTCTACCTCCCTCTCTCTCTCTCTATATCGCTCTCTCTCCCTCCCTCTCACTCTCCTTCCCTCCCTCTCTCTATCGCTCTCTCTCTCTTTCTCTCAAACTCATAACACATCCACATCTCTGCCCTGTCTACGCTTCCTCTCTCTCTCTCTCTCTCTCTCTACGACACACACACGCACTCGCAACGTATTTCCAGCAGCATACGTTCTGTACAGAAACCCATCCCTGATTTTTCCCCTTCGTTCAGATTTCATTCTGGGGACCGTGCACAAGTCCAAAGGTCTGGAGTTTGACACCGTCGTGGTGACAGACGACTTCACCAAAGTGCCTGTGGCTCGTCACAACCTCCAGAGGATCCGCTTCTCAACCGGTTCGTCCGCACCCTCTGTCGCTGTCAGGGGGTGGGGGGCGGGGGTGAGGGGGGGCGGGGGGCGGACGTGCGCCTGTCCTGTGAATCACTGCACCGTGCTTCTTTTGTTTTGTTTTTTTGATCCTCCCCCTCTCCCCTCCTTCTCCTCCCCCTCCCTCCCCCCTCTCCTCCTCTCCTCATCTTCCACCTCCTTCTCCTTCCCTCCTCTCTCCTTCTCCTCCCCCTCTCCTTCTCTCCTCATCCTCCACCTCCTTCCCTCCTCTCTCCTTCTCTGCTCCCCTCCTCCCCTCCCCCCTTTTCTCCTCCCCCTAGGTGACATTCCTGAGGATGAGTGGAACTTGCTGTATGTGGCTGTGACCAGGGCTCAGAGGAACCTGATCATCACCAAGAACATCTCCAACATCCTCACCCTGGCCGGGGTGAGAGCCCTCCCTCCCCTCCCCTGCCCTCCCTCTCTCTCCTGCCCTCCCTCTCTCCTGCCCTCCCTCCCTCCCCCGCCCTCCCTCTCTCTCCTGCCCTCCCTCCCTCCTTCCCCTGCCCTCCCTCTCTCCTGCCCTCCCTCTCCTGCTCACCCTACCTCCCTCCTTCCCCTGCCCTCTCTCCTTCCCTCCTTCCCCTGCCCTCCCTCCTTCCCCTGCCCTCCCTCCCTCTCTCCTGCCCTCCCTCCCCTGCCCTCCCTCCTTCCCCTGCCCTCCCTCCCTCTCTCCTGCCCTCCCTCTCCTGCTCACCCTACCTCCCTCCCTCCCCTGCCCTCCCTCCTTCCCCTGCCCTCCCTCCCTCTCTCCTGCCCTCCCTCTCCTGCTCACCCTACCTCCCTCCCTCCCCTGCCCTCCCTCCTTCCCCTGCCCTCCCTCCCTCTCTCCTGCCCTCCCTCTCCTGCTCACCCTCCCTCCCTCCCCTGCCCTCCCTCCTTCCCCTGCCCTCCCTCCCTCTCTCCTGCCCTCCCTCTCCTGCTCACCCTACCTCCCTCCCTCCCTCCCCTGCCCTCCCTCCTTCCCCTGCCCTCCCTCCCTCTCTCCTGCCCTCCCTCTCCTGCTCACCCTACCTCCCTCCCTCCCCTGCCCTCCCTCCTTCCCCTGCCCTCCCTCCCTCTCTCCTGCTCTCCCTCTCCTGCTCACCCTACCTCCCTCCCTCCCCTGCCCTCCCTCCTTCCCCTGCCCTCCCTCCCTCTCTCCTGCTCTCCCTCTCCTGCTCACCCTACCTCCCTCCCTCCCCTGCCCTCCCTCCTTCCCCTGCCCTCCCTCCCTCTCTCCTGCCCTCCCTCTCCTGCTCACCCTACCTCCCTCCTTCCCCTGCCCTCCCTCTCTCTTACCCTCCCCCCCTGCTCTCCCTCCATTCCCCCCCTCCCTTTCCTCTCCTTACACTTCTCACTCCACATTCTCTACCTCATTCATACCCTCTTGACAAACCTCTACTCTACATTCCTGTCCACCCAAGTGCCTCTCAACCCTCTTTCCTGTGTCTGGATATTGTTATCGTCTTTTAGTTGTGGGATTATGTGAATGTGGTTCTTATTCTTATTCCTGAGAAATTGGCAGGAAACAAGATGATGTCACGCTAGCATTTCAGAACCTTTTCATAGCAGTGTAGATGAACAGCCTCTGTAAAAGTTCTATAAAACTCAGCATAGCAGAGAGAAACTTGGATCCCTCTCACAGAGTAAAAGGCCTGGAAGCCGATTGTCAGTATGGACGGTCATTGACCAATTCTACGTTTCTTTAAAAAATATTACATGATAATATCATGTTTATAATATTTATAAAGATGTTAGAAACTTTAAATTGGCAAGATTACCAGTCCAGGCTTGCAGACTAGTCTTGTTCATCTATTTATTCAGATGAACCTTCACTTTATTACTGATTCTACCACTGCCCTGTACTCATCGCTCTTACAAAGGGATCTGATCTGTAGCATCCTGTTCTCTCCAGGAGTACTTCCTGAGGTCAGAGTTGACCAGCACCCTGACCGGCGATGACCGGCCGGTCTGTTTGGTCCGGGAGTGCCAGAACCGCGTCATGGCCGAGTCCACCGTCTTCATGAGCAAGCCGCCCGTCAAATACGTGAGTCAACATCGGCGCTCGCAGCGCCCTGAACGAACCAACGTTACACCCTCCTCCTCCCTCCCCCCCCCCCCACAAACTCCTCCTCCCTTTCCCCCCACTATCCCCCCCCCCCAACCTCCTCCCTCCCCCCCCCACTATCCCCACCCTCCTCCTCCCTTCCCCCCCAACATCCTCCTCCCCCCCCCCCCCACCCTCCTCATCCCTTCCCTCCCCCCACAAACCTCCTCCCTTCCCCCCCACTATCCTCCCCCCCACCCTCCTCCTCCCTTCCTCCCCACCATCCTCCTCCCTTCCCCCCCACCCTCCTCATCCCTTCTCTCCCCCTCCAACCTCCTCCCTTCCCCCCCACTATCCCCACCCTCCTCCTCCCTTCCCCCCCACCATCCTCCTCCCTTCCCCCCCACCATCCTCCTCCCTTCCCCCCCCACCGTCCTCCTCCCCACCCTCCTCCTCCCCACAATCCTCCTCCCTTCCCCCCCACTATCCCCCCCCCCCCCACCTTCCTGAGCCTTCATCCCAGCCTTCCTCCCCTCTGTAGATGGACAGTGAGGAGGCTGGAGGCCCTCTCTGTGAGAGCTGTGTGTGGCAGCGTTTGGGCCCCACCGCCTGCCTGCTGGCCCCCCCAGAGAGACTCCAGGCTTTGCCCCAGACCCAGGAGAGGCTGGACCTTCCCATCAACTACGCTTTGCTGCTTGCTCTCTTCTAAAACACGCACCTGTCTATTTTTTTGGGGGGGGGGGAATTAAGGGGCTTTTGTACATTAAATAAAAAATATTAAAAAAATACTCATTTAGCAGATGCTTTTATCCAAAGCGACTTACAGTAAGTACAGGCACATTCTCCCTGAGGCAAGTAGGGTGAAGTGCCTTGCCCAAGGACACAACGTCACAGAACCACAGCCGGGGTTCGAACTCACAACCGTCCTCATGAGGCCAACGCCTTAACCGTTGAGCCACCTGACTCCCTGTTCATCTGTAATATTGCTGTTCTTCTGTTAGAATAATTCTTAGTTATCTCATATTTGCTGTTATAACTTTCATAGAATTATTAAAATTGTTAGCTTGTGTATGTATTTTTAAGGTTGTGCTGCAGAGAGAATGACTTGGAGTGGAAATAAACCGGAATGGGTTATAATCTACAGGATGGGGGTTGTGTCCTGATAACCTGAGTGCATCACAGACAAGACACGGAACAAGCATCCACAAGCACATTCTTAAACGATATTGTTGTTATTGTAGTGTTGATTGATGAACTTTGGATGTGTTTGCCACACATGAACTGATGTTGACTTGAGATCTTTTTGCAATAAAACGAGGGGCCAGGGAGATGTGAGGCAGATCAGATTTGGGATTGCCATAAGCACATCTCTGCTGGTCTCCTCATGAGTAGATTTAGACCTTTGTCTCCTTTCTTATGCTGATACAGATTTAGGTTGAATCTAACATCTTCACATGTGCTTGTCCAAGTTGAGCTGAGCTGAACACATCTGTGAAAAGACAACAGCTGCCTTTGAACAGCACTGCCAACCACCTCGCTTTTAATGCTTCAGTGACCAAACACACATTTTTGATTGATTTTTATAAAAGGTTTGGGTTCCTCTCAACAAGAACAGTTTCATAAAAGTCTGTTCAAAATGAAACAGTTTTCTCTAAATTGGCAAGTACAAGATATTGTGAACGAACATCTGTTGTACATCTCCTTCAGCTTCACATTGCCTCTATTGTCATAGAAGGGATTGCAGCAACTTGGTTGTTTATAGAACGTGTTACTGGGAAGTCTCTCAATGGCGTTCCTTTGTACGGTCCGTCACAGACTGCCAAGTTCCCAGATGTTCCAGATATCTGTCCTTCTCTAAGTCCTTTCTCACAGTGAGAGTACGTGTGGCCTTTTACATAGACGAGAACACAATAATATTTATATTTAAAAAAAAAGATGTGCCATGTTTATTCTATTAGAAATATATATAGAGATATAAAAAAAAATATATATATATGCTTCAATGTTCCTCTCGAGGTATTTCCAAAGTTCCTTGCAAGTTCTTGCGAGTCTTACTTCCAAAGTTTCACAGAGGGGTGCTGTGTCCTCCATCTTGTTTTTGGGTTCCTCTTCCATGAGTTAGAGTTCTTGGGGGGGGGGGGGTGGTTGGAGTGTTACCTAAGGTTCCCAAGCTCAGTGGTTCGTCCTGCCCCGCCCTGGTGTACACACTAACACACGCAAACAGAGAGGGACAGGAGAACACGATGAGACGTTACCGTTTACCAGCACCACCAACGGCTGTAGTCCTACCATTACACTGCATCTGGGTCGGCCATAAGATTTTAGGGGCCCCAAACAAAATGATTGGTAAAACATATTTTTTTTAATTCATATTATTTTGAGGAGGGCAAACTAATCACAATTACCCTTCTTCTTTTATTAATATTATTTTGAGGAGAGTAAACCAATCACCATTATTCTTATTTTTTAATTAATATTCTTTTGAGGAGGGCAGACCAATCACAGGGCCCCAAACAGATCTTTCTTCTGTTTATTGGCTCAGACCCGTTCTTCGTACGTTAAGACGATCAAACGAATCATGTTGCCTTTAGGCCAAACTGTAAAAGCCATTCAAATAGTGGTTTAAGAATCTCACCCCCGATTGTGGTTCAGACGGATTCCAATGCCGACAGCGGCAACGATCATGATGAAGAGTCCTCCAGCAGCTCCTGGTACAGAGACACCAGATCACATCATCACGGATGATGTCATCACTTCCTGCCCGCTGAACAGCAGCAGAACTCTTCAGCTTTAGGAGGACGAGTTTCGCAATAACTCCAAAGCATGATGGGAATATATCTGACTATGAGGGATGTTTTTCTCCCGGAGAGGAGGTTGTGAATCACAGTAATAATAATAATAATAATAATAATAATACCTCATTTAGCAGACGCTTTTATCCAACATTCCGCTCACGAGGCCAACGCCTTAACCCGCTGAGCCACCTGACGCCTCTAACAGTAGTTTTAATATCGAACACATTTCCATTTAGCAGACGCTCTTATCCAGAGCGACTTAACAGCAAGTACAGGGACATCCCCCCCCCCCCCCCCCCCCCCCCCCCCCCGAGGCAAGTAGGGTGAAGCGCCTTGCCCAAGGACACAACGTCATGTTGACACAGCTGGGGATTCGAACCGAGGACCTTCGGATTACAAGCTAAACACCCTAACCGACTGCGCCACAGGACCCCCCTCGACTTTCCCGGCCGAAACAGAGTGGGGATTGTGAAAGAAATTGGATTTCCTGTGTACTTATATTAATCACTACTGAAAACACCTTCTATGAATACTGTTGTAACATCATTACCGCCTGACTGTCACTTTCTATGTTTACATTCTTGTGCCCTGTAAAAGAATGTCTTCTTGCCTTCAGATGGGAGAGAGACATGATTGAGACCTGAGCCTTGTACTGTCTTCATTTTGTTGCCAGAGGTCTGGTAATTTCTCTCCTAATCTGCAGGTTCTTAAATGCGTATTAAACCCAGAACTCAACTGAACTGTCACTCCGTTTATGAAGAGACGGACAAAACACTTTCTTCATCAGGATGGAACCTGTTCTGAAAGAATGCAAGACTTTGGGCCTTTTCCAACTCCTACCATAAGGTGGAACCTTTTTTCGCAACTGGTTTGTTCAATGTTAACTCAAATGGTGCACGGAGAAAGAAGGTACTCATCCTCACCGATGGAGAACTTTTCTTTGTTGGACAAAATCCTCGCCGGACTGACAGCAGTGCCCGATTCTGGATTGGGGCTCTCTCCTGGCGTTGGCGTGGAAACACATTCTGATAAGCAGTCTGGCGTTCTTATCTCAGGGCCTGCAAGGAAGAAAGAGCGACCAGTGTGACCTTCCCCTTGTCTTCAACCTCCCAGCTAACATTTAGCAGACGCTCTTATCCAGAGCGACTTAACAGCAAGCACAGGGACATTCCCCCCCCCCCCCTGAGGCAAGTAGGATGAAGCGCCTTGCCCAAGGACACAATGTCAAGTTGGCACGGCCGGGGGTTCGAACCGGGTACCTTGCGATTACTAACCCGACACCCTAACCCAGGGGTCGGCAACCCTGGTCCTAGGGAGCCACTGTCCTGAAGATTTTAGATGTTTTCCTGCTCCAGCACACCTGATTCTAATGAAGGGTAATTATGAGGCTTCCACAGAGCTTGATAACGACCCTTCATTAGAATCAGGTGTGCTGGAGCAGGGAAACATCTCAAATCTTCAGGACAGCGGCTCCCTAGGACCAGGGTTGCCGACCCCTGCCCTAAACGACTGCGCCACACGACTCCCTCAACTTTCCATCGGAGCGACCGAAACCTTCTCCCTGGTGAGGAGGCTGAAGGACAGGCGAGGACCCAAGCAGAGGAACCAGGAACAAGCTGTTCAGAGACGCGGTGAGACAGGTGATGGGAGATACCTACCCTGCGTCTGAGCTGGAGGTTTCCTGGCAGGCCTAGAAGGGGTTACCCTCTCTGGCTCTGTGAGCGCTGGAGTTGTCGGTGAAAGCGGGTAGATTTCAAGCGCCAACGTGGACTCTGAAGAGGGCATGATGGGAAATGTCTGGGGACCGGCTTTCACGGGGACGGTGGGCTCTGAGAGATGCATTGTGGGAGTCGGAGTTGTCTCTGAGGGCGGAGAAGCGTCAGGTACCAATGTGGACCCTGAAGGGGGGGGGGGGGGGTCAAAGATCAAACTTAATTGAGGGTCTAGCTATATTGCTGTACTGTTTAACAGGATATGAACCGTATCTTAAGGTGCACTTGATTCGACTGATCCCGCGAGGTGGGTACAGTTTTCACAGTTGATGGATTGCTATTATGGGGAGCCTGGCATGCAAGCAAAGCAGCGTGCAAGGGGGTCGGTTTGAAAGCCTCCAGGAGGCGTGGGCATACGTACCCTCAGACGCTTTGGGACGGCTGCCTTCTGGACACTCTGAAGGGGGCATTGTGGGAGTCTGGCTTGAATCTGTGAGGGTGGGAGGAGGGGGTTGGGGGGGTAAGGGGGTGGGGTGAGAGTGGGTGGGGGGGGTGGGGGGGGCGCTGAGGAGTGAGAACACGGCTCCTGCGGATTCCAGAAGAATGACTTCAACTAGCGGAGCGAGGCGCTCCTGCGCGGGGGCCCGACTATCAGTTTGATCTGACAGGCGGGAAACAGTTATCCTCCTCTACACACGCACGCAAACCTTGCTAACTCTGCTCTGCACTGTAATTTCTGTTTGTGTTGGCCTTGGAAGCAAAGAGCCCTGGTTGAGATTATCAGGAGAGCGTGAAATAGCTGGGGAACACAAGACGGGAGTGAGGAGGGGGGGAGGGGGGCGGGGGAGAGAACACAATGTACGCAGAAGAAGAATAGCGTTCTCGCGTCGTGACTCGACCAAAAAGCATTTGGCAAACTTGGAGGATGAGTGAAACCGTTTCGAAACGGGGTCGCCTCTCGTTCCGAGGTGAACGGCTCACATGGTGAACTTCGCACTGCACAGCTGCAGGATGATGACATGCCTGTTTGAGCTATTTTGGAGCTATCTACCCACCCCCACCTTATTACCAAACACATTAATTCACTAAATGTATATCCTCTCACCTGCTGGACAGACTTCGTAAGTAGTGCCATTACAGATGCACACGATGCTGGACTTTGCTTCCCGCCACTGCAACCGTTGGTTAACTAGTTGGCATTTGATGAGCCCGGAGGTCCCTGCTTTCCTCACGTAGCGCGCTTCGCAGTGGTACCGCAGAGTGTCGTTCACCCGGCAGCTGTTCTCCCCGTTCCCCAAGCAGTCTGCCAGCAGAGGCTTGGTGTGGTTCTTCTTCGGCGGCTGGGGGCAGAACTCTTCACCTAACACCAGTGGAGATATGTTATCAGTAAGCAGAATCAGCTGTCTCGGGTCATACTTCAGGATATGTTTCACCTTCTTTTCTTTTTTTTTCACGATAGATTCGCGTCTGAAACCAAACGTTGTTAGTCGTATCGATCTGTGCTGGTGTTCTGGTTGTAAGAGCCACACACCAGGATTGATCTATCGCTTTATTCAGATTCAGAATACTTTATTCATCCCCGAGGGGCAACTCTTTAGGAAGATCTATGCGAAGATCTATGCGGTTGTTGGTAATACTCAGGGATTGACGTGTCTGGCACGTTTCAAGACGTAAGAAGAGATAACTTATCCAGCTTTATACAACTCATGGACAAGGCGCTGGTATGCTGAGATGATAGTTGATCATCTACAGCGCGCTGATGAAAGGTGGGGTTAGGGGTTAACCAAATCGGATTACTACTATCCAACTATCCAACCACCGTGAGTGATCATGTTAACATCATGTTAATCATGTGATCATGTTAACTAGGCTGCTTACCTTTGCTCGGGCAGGGAACGATTAAACACACCGCGATGATGAAGAGAGGAAGACGCATCTCTCCGGCTCGTCTGAACCCACCGGATCACGTTAAGTTCAGCAACGAGCCCAACCAAGTCGCCCGCATCACGATCATCGCAAAACGCTGTTTCTGTTTTGTCTTTCAGCGGCTTTTTTGAGGAAACTGAACCTTCCCGATCTGAAACGTCTCCTTTCACTTTCTTTCTTACCCAGAGTTCAGCATCGATCCGACAGCGATAAAGTCGCAGTTAGGATTGATGGGAGTTTTTCGCCGTCACGCCCATTGTGGCGTCTTAATTTACAACGTTCGTCGAAAAAGAAAAGAAGAAAAAACACGTCAAGATTGACTGCAAAGTGACTTGTCGCAAAACGTAGGCGCTCTTTTTTGCTTCCAATGGGAAGAAATACGAGGGTCATTCAATAAATAAGGTGAATTCTTCGGTATAAGGACTTCTAATACAGATAACAGAGCTAACTTAATTTATTTTATAACTTCTTTTTCACATGGATGTAATTTTGTAATTTGTAAAAAAAAAGTAAGCTTCTATCTGTATTAAAAATCCTTAAACCGAAAGATTCACCTTATTTAAGGAATGACCCTCGTACTTGACGCGCGCGTCCTCTGCCGGTCACGACGTCCCACTATAAGAACTGCAGACTACACGCTGTTCAACCCGTTATTATTAACCCGTTTATCTTATATTATTACAAGATCATTATAAATAGACCGCCTCTATTGGTATCGCGTTGTGTTGGCCTATGCGTAGTCCCTGATTTCGCCAATGAAGATTTGGATGTTTCCCTGGTCCTCAGGGGCCCCACTGTCCTGCATGTTTTAGATGTTTCCCTGGTCCTCAGGGGCCCCACTGTCCTGCATGTTTTAGATGTTTCCCTGGTCCTCAGGGGCCCCACTGTCCTGCATGTTTTAGATGTTTCACTGGTCCTCAGGGGCCCGACTGTCCTGCATACTTTAGATGTTTTAGATCAGTTCCGACTGACTAATGGTTTTTGGCAACCAGTGAGATCATTAGTATCTTTGTGTCTTTGCCAATTGGACCGGAGAGAAATTCTCTGGGTGGGAATTTAACGAGCCTCTTTACGGCATTCCTGAGGCATAATGAAAGAATTTGAAATGGCTAAAGTTTATTGTTTACAATTTAATTGAAACACATTTCCGACCGTCTGTATAGAAATAGATTTGTAGAAAGTGAAAAGGTGTAAGATCAACATATCATCCCTTAAAAAAGTCAACCGATTTACAAAAACAGTCATAGAATTCTTATAAAGAATGTTTACACAATCTTTATAACTGAACAAACGCCCTTAAAAGATTAGATAATCCAAATGTGCAGTTTAACTGAGTCCCAT
>CM059307.1:6994332-7056832 GCA_030340665.1 Neosalanx taihuensis
GGGAGGGAGGGAGGGAGAGGGGGGGAGGGAAAGAGAGCGAGAGAGAGAGAGAGGGAGGGAGGGAGGGAGGGAGGGAGGGAGAGGGGGGGAGGGAAAGAGAGCGAGAGAGAGAGAGAGAGGGAGAGGGAGAGGGAGAGGGAGAGGGGAGGGAGGGAGGGAGGGAGGGAGGGAGGGAGGGAAAGAGAGAGGGAGAGAGAGAGAGGGAGGGAGAGGGGGGAGGGAAAGATAGAGAGGGAGAGAGAGGGGGAGGGAGGGAAGGAAAGATAGAGAGGCAGAGAGAGAGAGAGGGAGGGGGCAGAGGAGGGAGGGAAAGAGAGAGAGGGAGAGAGAGAGAGAGGCGGATATTAGAGCGACAATAACTGATGACAGTCCAGTTTCTTAGTTCCTTAAGTTTAGTTCAGTTTAGCTGACCTGTCCAGGCCCCTCGGTTGAAAGCAGCCTCATGCTGGATGTCAGAGCGGTATATCTGACCTTTCAGGAGTTGACACAGCACCTTAACACTGCAGCTACGGTATGCAGCATGCATGGAGGAGTATAGCAGCAGGGTCAGTCTGTGGCCCTGGTCCACACAACCAGATGCCTGAATAGAAAAACATACATATATATATATATATATATATTTGGGGGTCAGATGGCTCAATGGTTAAGGCGTTGGCCTCATGATCAGAAGGTTGTGAGATCGAGCCCCGGTTGTGGCTATATGGTGTTGTGTCCTTGGGGAAGGCACTTCACCCTACTTGTCTCAGGGGAAAATGTCCCTGTACTTACTGTAAGTCGCTTTAGATAAAAGCTGTGCTAAATGAATAAATGTAAATATATATATATATGCCACGAGGTATTAGTTCACTGCATCTCAAAATCAAGTCTGTCATTGTTTAGCTTGTGTTGTTAACTTAATCAACTATACCTACAAGTTTGTTCATTTCGAGATATATTTTTTTATAAGGTAACAAAACGATCACGTTGTTATGATCAGTGATCGATGCTCTTTTTGCAAAGCTCTCTTTTGGAGGTCGCTTCGGATCAAAGTGTCTGCTGAATAAATACATGGAAATGTCATGTAACAAACCGCAGCCAGATGCACTACTGAGAAGGAGCGTGGACCGGGGCTCGAGGGGGGCGGGACTGGAGGGGGGCGGGGCTCCGATACTTGCAGCGCGGATAAGAAGTGTGTCATGGCTCGCCTCCTTATTCAGACCCCCCCCGGACACACTCTTGTGGTTAACCCCCCCCCCCAAAAAAATAGAGAGATGCTCTAGAATGGATCGATGTTGTCGGTATACCCTATCTCCAATGGGATCTTCACCCCGGGATACCGTCCCTGCCGCTTTGCTTGCTTGATAGCCCCCCCCGTCCCCCCACCCCCAGACCATTCGGTGACGCTTCGCTCCGCGTCAGAACTCTCGTTTGGAAGAGACAGATCGCCAAGCGGAGACCGCGGGGGCACGCGGGTTCTTCGATCAAAACCTGACGGACATCTGTAGACGGCGCGAGGCGCAGCGCAAAACAGCTGCGTGTTTAAGCGGACGCCAAACAGGCGCAGTTATACCTGCCGCACGGGGAACCGCGGTCTACGACTTTTTTTCTTCCTGTTGCTGCATTCTAACCCCGGTGTCATCGCCTGCTGCTCACGGATATCGAACAGAGCTCCGGTAACGTCGAGTCAGAAGGTTGAACTGGAATAACAGCAGCCTTTATCCCGGTCGAGTAAACTGTACCGGAGGTGGACTAAAAGACGGGATCGCACCTGAAACTGATACCCAGACCCCGTTGAGGGGGTCCGCACCGTCTGAAATCGCGATCGGGAGACTAGACACACAGCTCGGAGAAGTCCAGATACACCGATCTCGAACTTGGGGCTGCGAGGGTTTGGAACCGAACTCTGCAGCCGCCGCTATGCTGCTGTGATCCGGGTTAAAGACGCAGCGGTTTTTAGGCGGATCGCAGCTTCATTTCGCATCCTTATCAAGGGGAAATGTTCACCACCGTCGGCGTGGATCTTCTTTTTGGATGAAGAGCGGTTGTGTCACAGGACCTCGCAGGGTATATTCGGCCTCGTTGGACTCGGATCGAAGTCGAGAAGAATAACCACGATGATACAAAAGGTAACGTTTATTTCACTGAATCGACCCCGAGCCATCGTCAAGATAGTTCGATCGAAAGTACGTTAACTTTTAGGACGCGGCCAGGCGGGCCGTGGAGCCTTGCAGCTACGTAGGTGGTTAACACGAGCAGGCTAGTTCACATCTCTATTTCTATTTTGTGTTTTTTAATCTGGTTGGTGTCTACACTTCTACACAACGATAGTTCTACTTCAAAAAAGCATGCACGGCTGCGTCACTCCGTCTTTGCACGGAGTGACTTGGCAACATTTCATGTCATCCACATTTCAGAATCGGAATCAGTTTTTATTCGCTGTGCAAGATATACAAATACAGAGATAAGAAGAGAGCAAACATAGAACATATGTGGAAGTGGAACATTTAAATATAGACGTGGGACGCTGGCGGTGTGGCGTTAAAGCGGTGGAAGTGCACGGCAATCAACTGGTAGAATGCAGAATTATCGTTTGATGAAGCGAGCTCGCGCTATGAGCTCGCGCGATTTAAAAAGTCATTTTCTGTGCGCGAGCCCCTACATCATCACCAGTCCTGCGCGAGCGTCGCCAAGACGACCATGGGGTGGCGGCGGGAAGGGAAGAGGGGGGGTTTCACTTTAAACGAGGTTGTCCGTCCCGTTTACGGCCTTTTACCGGCCAAACTGGACGTCGAATATCTCCACCGACGAGTTTTATCCCTCGGTTTGTGTTTTTGTGAGACTTTAGGTGGGTTGAAAACGGGGAAAAGACCCTCTCCCTCCCCGCCACGAAGTTACAGCGCGGAAATGTGGGCTAACCCTCAGTCTTTAAGCTAGCGGCTAAGCTAACTCGCGAACACAAGCGGACCAGGCCACGCGCATGCGCGCGCAGCTGTCCTGTGGCTCAGAGCTGGATGGCATTTTCCACAACGTTGTTACTTCAACATTCAAGAGGTAAAGTGCTGGAATCGCTAACTGAGCGCCGCAAAGCTGACATCGTCGCTGTCAGATATCAAGTGCCTTCCGTTATCCTGACGCGACGCGTAGATGGGGTCGTTATTAAAGATGAAGCATCGAGATCGATGGTTGATCTGATCGATGTTCAGCAGCTAGGGAGTCGTGACGGATAAAAGTCTTTCGGGTTGTCAAGCTCGAGTTAATGATCAGAAAGCGTGGCGTGTCCATTCAACCTCCCCTGTCCCGGCAGGCCATGCTGCTGACTGGCGAGGCTGTGACCCCTGGCTCAACAGAGCTGACGATCTAAATTTGGACAATGTGCAAACTCGCTCACTTACTCGCTCACTCATACACTCTCTCACCCTTGCTCTTTTGATCTCCCTCCCTCTCCTCCTCTCCCCCTCCCACTCTTCCTCCTGACTCTCCAACTCATTATCCTTCTCCTGTGTTGCAGTGAAAAGGGGCCCCCGGCAGAAGCTGGAGTCAACCGAAAGGTTCCTACCCCCCCCCCACCCCCAAAGAACAGTCCTCCCAGGCCCCAGGGCCTTGCCTGCCGGTGGTCCCCTATGCTCCAGGTCGGCTCTCCCCACATGTCTGCAGGATGGATGGTGTGGCTCTGACGCCCCCCTCGTGTCGTCCCCCGCGCTCGCTGGCCCGTCTCTGCTTCCTGTTCTTTTCCATCTATAAAAGAACGCCCCCTCTAAGCCCCGCCCCCGAGCGCTGTAAACATATTGACTGTTGTTGAAAGACTCCTTAGAAGACGGCAAAAGACGTCAACTGGAAAAAAAAGAGAAAGAAAAGTAGCCTCGAACGCGAACTCCGCAGAGATTTTATTTTGCATACCCATATAGCTATATATATATTTTTCCCTACCTCTGGAGTTTTCGTGTGTAAACACTGTCCTTCACAATAAGAGAGAGATTGGAAATAGGTAAGGAGGTTTACGCGTACGGTTCATTATCTCTCACTGTAATTTATTTCTACGAGTTTTCGTAGTTTTTTTTTTGTTGAAATCCTCTCTTGAAAACAAACCAAAAAAAAAATCCGGGCAAAGATGT
Source organism: Neosalanx taihuensis (assembly GCA_030340665.1). Lineage (NCBI taxonomy): Eukaryota > Metazoa > Chordata > Actinopteri > Osmeriformes > Salangidae > Neosalanx > Neosalanx taihuensis. Next base: position 6,998,424 of record CM059307.1, read on the forward strand.
CGGAAAACTCCAACAGCAAGGTTGTGACTTTCCTAGCCCCTCCCTCGCCCAAGAATGTGAACGGGGGCAGTTCGGACACCCTCAGGGTGGAGAAGATGTCTGACCCTGAGGTTCGCCGCCGCCGCCACACCATGGACCGGGACTCCAAGACCGCCGAGCACCGCTTCTTTCGCCGTAGCGTGATCTGCGACTCCAACGCCACGGCCCTGGACCTGCCCAGCCAGGCGGTCATCCTCACCTCCCCGACCGACGAACCCTCCAGCCCTCCGTCCTGCCCCGTGCCCCAGGCCTCCCAGGGGAGCCTTGCGGTGCACCAGCCCAGCCTGGTGGTGTCGAAGGTGGCCGAGTGGCAGGCAGAGCCCGGGGGAGGGGAAGGTGGAGGCACCAACACCAGCTGTAGCAGTGTTGGGAGCAGCGTGGACGGGGTGGGGGGGGCGGAGGCCGGGCAGAAAGCAGCGGATCTCGGCGGCAGACAGGGGGAGGCGGCGGAGGAGGAGACGGAGGGGGCCAGGCGGGAGGACGTGGTGTCGGAGGGGAAGGTGCCCGCCGAGGAGGAGAGCAGCGTGGCTTTGGAGGAGGAGGAGGAGGAGGAGCGAGAGGAGAGAGAGAGGGGGGCGGCCGAGGCTCGCGCCAAGGCGGAACAGAGGGAGGCTGAGAAGAAGGTGCAGGATGATATCGAGGAGGTGGAGACCAAAGCAGTCGGCACGTCGCCCGACGGCCGGTTCCTCAAGTTCGACATCGAGATCGGACGCGGCTCCTTCAAGACGGTTTACAAAGGCCTGGACACGGAGACCACGGTGGAGGTGGCGTGGTGCGAGCTGCAGGTAAGGATTGCTGTCCCCCCCCCCCCCCCCTTCCCAGCACTGCGGCAGCTTCTGAGGTGCAGGTTGACCCTTAACCGGCTGTTCTAGGTCAGGCGTTAGCTGAGCTTGTTTTAGGATGTTGTTTTGCCCTCTCGCCGCTGTTCGATCGGAAGTTGCAGTGTAGAAACCTGAGCTGTAGATGAAGTGTGTGTGTGTGTGTGTGAACGGATGTTGGTGTGTGCCATCCTGGAGATCACGTGAGCTGGTAGGTGAGGATGTTGTCAAGACAGAAACCGTGTTGGGTACTGTGAGACCGGCTGGCAGGAAGTTGTGTCAACACTCCGGGCTGTTTGTCACCAACTTTGCGGTGATGGTTCCCATAGCGCCTAATACTAGATTAGATTAGATTCAACTTTAATGTCATTACACAGGTACAAGTACCGGATAACAAAATACAGTTAGCATCCAACCAGAAGTGCAAAACAGTTATAACAACAGAATATAATAAGTATACGTATACTCAGAATATACACAGTATGAACAGTATAATCTGTTCAGAGTATGTACAGATTAAAGTGATTTAAGACAAATGTCCAGCTGTATTGTACCAGATGCTACAGTCATTAACATAATTTACAGAGTTGCATGTATGTACAGTTAGTGCAAATGATGCAATGTGCAGATGTGCAAAATGAACAGATAGCGCTAATATGGGTCATTCACAGGGCTGGGGGGTGTGGAGTGGGGGGTTGGGTTTATTGAGAAAGTTTGTGTTTAGTTTGTGGTCATATGACTGTGCATAATAACCCCAATGGCTGGGCTCGGAATCCTAATATCCCCCCCCCCCCCGCTCACATGGAACAGCTTGTCGCCATGGTAATTAGCTCACTGGGTCACTCGCAGCGATGTCAGTCACCCGATGTTGTGAGATGGGCCTCTGGTTCACTTCTTAACCGGTACCTGAGATATGAATCAGGACTGTATCCTGGTTCCTGCAGGACTGTGATGGTTGACAGGAAGGAAGGCTGGCAGATGAGCTTGTTAGCTCGCCAAGAGGAAATGACACGGGTTCACAGGTGCGACAGGGGTGGGGATGGGGGAATTGGGGGACTAATGAAACTTGCGAGCTCCTCAATTACCTCTCTACCCATCTCTGTTGCTCTCCACCTCGCCCTCTCTCTCTCTCTCTCTCTCTCTCTCTCTCTCTCTCCTCCTACTCCCCCCCCCTACATTTCTCTTTCTGAATCTGTTCTCTGTGATCACGAGATGTTGATCTCTATTCCCAGGAGCAGAAATCTACTTGTTGTTTTTTCTGTGCGAGCTGGTTTGTGAGTGCTGCCCTCCCCAGACAACACAGACCACTCTGCCCCTGTCACCAACAACAGGAACAGAAACTGCCTTCGCAGGCGCAATACGCACAAGTCTGTCACCATCTCTGCAACTTCAGTATGTAGGGGAGTCAGGTGGCTGAGCGGTTAGGGCATCAGACTAGTTATCAGCAGGTCCATTCCCGGCTGTGACAAAATACGTTGTGTCCTTGGGCAAGACTCTTCACCCTACTTGCCTCAGGGGGGAATGTCCCTAAACTTGCTGGAAGTCACTCTGGATAAGAGCGTCTGCTAAATGAATCAATGTAAAAAATGTATATGTCGTCACTGTTAGCTGTTGGGACTGACAGCTGCTGGGGGAGGAATCGCTCATATCAAGATTCATGAGTCACGTGAACTTGCCAAAGCATACTTTAGCCCTAGGCACTGAGAGCTGAGATGATTCCTGGGTAACAGCGGATGTTTTGTGTGTCTAACCTGTCTGAGCTCTCGCTACCTTTCGCTTGTAACCAAGGGAGACGAGGAAGGAGCCATGCACACGCATGGACACACACACACACACACACACTGCATGCATGCATGGAGTACGTGTGTGTAGCAGTGTGACAGCTGAAAGTTAGTAGTGTCCGGAATCGGTGGTGTGAGTGTGTGTGTGTGTGTGTGTGTGTGTGTGGTAAGGAAGTAAAGGGAGTTAAGTCTGATGGAGGTGACATGTATTCCACTTGAGCACACCGAAAGCACATTATCAGATCTAGAGTGATAGATGAAGGGGGGGGGGGGGGGGATGAATAGAGTAGGGGGAAGGTCAAGGGTCAAAGGGGAGGGGGTCGGAGGCGGAGGGGGAGGTCAGGGCGGGCGGGCGCTTGAAGGGGTTCGGCTTGCTACTGCCAATGTTTGTCTTTCGACAAAGAGAGAGAGAAAGAATGACGAGGAAATGAAAAGAGGCAGGAGGAGGAGGAGGAGGGGGGGAGAGGAGGAGGGGGAGAGGAGGAGGAGGAAGAGGAGGAGGAAGGGTTAAATAATGAGGAGAGGAAAGTGGTAAGGGCGAGATGCAAGCAGTTCAGGAATTTGGAGCGGCGGAGCGCAGAGAGATGAAACAGACGTCTCTTTATGCGACCAGAGTCTCCGCTGGCGGTTTGAATCCGTGTGCACATGTTGGCGTCCGTGTTGGCGTGATGAAACACCGGCTGAAGATCAGCAAGCGAGCCCCGTCACTCTGCCCTGGTGAGACCCTGAGGCCCATCTCTCCAGAGAGACTCCTGCAGCAGGATGTCTTTGTGATTTGGTGGTGGTGGTGGTGGGGGGGGTCAGAATGAAGGATTGGAGCAAAGCGACGTTTATTTCGTGGTTTGAGTTGTTTCTGAAATGGGGGAGTTGGTTGTGTATTGAAGTCCCGCCCCTTTCTGGCCAATAGCCTGTTCAATAAGGAGCAGTTAGACAGCTATGTTTGGCTTGACCATGCTCCAAATATTCCCCCATAATAGTTGTTACGTGTGTGTGTGTGTGTGTGTGTACTTATGCAAAGAAATAGCAGACAGCTGTGTTGAACATGCCATCCTTTATTTAAGAAGCTTTCATCAGATGAGCTCGACTTTTAATCATAGAAAATTAGTAGAACACGAATGCCTCAGAATGTTTGAGGTGTTTTTCAGTGTGATCCAGAAGGATCCAGAAGGTTCCATCACCTCAAACATGGGTCTGCAGAAAGGAACCTTCACAGCAGTATGGATGCTTGTGTCTGCTCTGTGTCCAACTTTTTTTTTTGTGAGGGGTAAAAATCTAAACTCCCTCCCTCTCTTTCCCTCCCTCCTCTCCATCCCCTCCTCCACTGGTCGCTGTGAGGATCAAGTGAGTTGACAGGCTCTTAGATGACACCATAATGGGCTGCTACGCACACACACACACACACACACACACACACACACACACACACACACACACACAGCTTTAAGACGTCAGCCCTTTATGACAAAAAGCATACCCACAGCTTTTGTTTTCCATTCAGTGGAATTCTAATGGTCGAGAGACATGCCTCTGTAGGTTAAATCTGCACACTCTCTCTCTGCTTTTTCCACTCGCCCTTCTCCCTCTTTCTCTCTCGCTCTCTTTCTCTCCTCTTGTTCTCTGCCTCTTCTCCCTCCCATGCTGTCTTACTCTACTATTCCTTGCCCTCCCTCCCTCTCCCCTTTCTCTCTCTCTCTCTCTCCCTTTTCTCTCTCCCCCTCTACCTGCCCCCTCTCTCTCCCCCCCCTCTCTCTCTCTCCCTCCCTCCCCCTCTGGAACCAGTTCTAAGATGTCAGAGGGAGGACTGTCGGGAAAATGTTTGACCAATGTTTGTACAATTAACATTTCTTGAACAGGAGGTTGCCTGCATTCTTTAAGAGCCATTTGCTCTGATGAGTGACGATGCTCTTTTGTGAAGCTCTGCTGATTGAATAATGTAAATGTTGCTTTTGTCAGGATGGGGGTTGTGATCCTTCCTACCAACCAGACGATACAGCATTTTGGGCAGATACCTCTTGAAGCATTTACATTGGAGATGTGAAGTCTGGAGATAATGTGGATTCAACTTACTCTATTGTCTTTGGAGATTTAACCAATCAGAGAACAGACATGGGACAGACTGCATGTCTGTGATAGACCAATGACTTCTGAGACTATAAAATGGTCTGTTGAAAGTATGTTTGGGGGGTTCAGGGCGATCAGCTGCGTAGTGCTGGTGGTCCCTGGACCTCTCCAAGGTTTTGGAGATGTAGACCAGGGTTCCATGCTAGAATGCTAGCTGGAACCGTATGGTATTGTCTTTGTGTAACTTTCATGTGTTTGTGCATTGTGTGTGAACATGTGTGTAACGTTGCTTCAATAATCCTCATACGTTTTCCTGTTTTGCTACTTGTAATAAACAGTAACATGTTACTTCACCCAACTTTAGTCGAGCGGATTGATTCTCAGAAAACCCCCACCACATTTGGTGCATTGGCAGGAATGCCCATCGTGGTCCAACCTGGACTCGTGAAGAGTGAGAACGAGGTTCCGTCTCAGGGTCGGGTGGCGCGATGCGGTATTACGGACACGGGAAGGTGGTGAGTTGATGAGATCAATTGCGTTTGCTATGTTGTGGTGAAGTACGTTTAGGTTTTAAGATTCAGATCTTTAATGTCTTTCTCATAAATACACGTAGTTGATATATATTGGGGACATTGTATGGGCTATCTTTGGTTTAAAGTTAAACAGAAGTCATAGAATTGCTGACGTATACTAACACGTGTTCAAAGGGTTTCGGTTTGTTGAGGCCCATTGCGTTTGATTCAGACAAAGGGATGTTGAGTCATATAAAACTCCTCATAAGTATCAGTTTTCACTGAGATATGCGTGTTTAGATTAATGCTTTGTTTGGTGGTAAACAAATGGCTGCTAAACGTTTGTTTTAAAAATCCTAATCAAATAGGCAATTATTGCCGACCAGAACAAAGTTGTATGTATGAACGGCGTATCTGTGATGTGAATTTTCCATATAGGATAATAATTTTGCTTAACTGTTTATCTACAGAGATGTGTGTATTTTGATTAATTCTTGGTTTGGTGGTAGATAAATGCCTGGCAAACATTTGTTATAAATCCTAAAACCAAATTGGCAAATTGCAGATTGCCTCCCAGAACTGAGATGAATTTGTAAACGACATATCTGTGATGTAGAATTTCCAGTTTAGATGCAAGATTTGAATCCTATCATTATTTCATTTTCAAGAAAAAAAAAAGAAGTGAGGAACGTGTATGTTTGTGTTAAATGTTTGTTTGAAACAGCAGAAGTAAAGAACAAATCCGTAAAAAAAAAAAGCATTTTGAAAGAACATAAAAATGCTTTCAGTTTTGTCTCAAATGTCTTAAGGAAGGACGACATGATTTTAGATTGAATATGTCCGCGTCTGTTGAACTATGTCTGCTACAATGGTCTGAACGAGAGCGCTTGCATCTAGAGAGAGATCAAGGCTGCGGTTTAGTGGGCCGAAGTTGTACAATTGTTGCAGTTTACAGACAGAAGCAACAGCGACTACAGCGGGCACGGACGAGTGAAGGAATTGCAACTTCACAATTGAAACTACGGATGAGTATTGACACATGCGCACACAACGAGCAGTTGACACTGGTGAAAAACGAACATTTTAGAGAAATAGACAAAATGTGATCTTTGTTCTGTTTGAGTATGTGTTCCATGAGTTACACAATTACTGAGGCAAGATGAAGAACCGCGTGGCAAAATGGCTAGAGGACTTTACATTGCACCATCACATTTTGTGTTCTTGATTGTTTGTTTAAAAAAAAAAAAAGTATGGAACTGTCGTGAAAATGTTTGACCAATGTTTGTACAATTAACATTTCTTGAACAGGAGGTTGCCTGCATTCTTTAAGAGCCATTTGCTCTGATGAGTGACGATGCTCTTTTGTGAAGCTCTGCTGATTGAATAATGTAAATGTTGCTTTTGTCAGGATGGGGGTTGTGATCCTTCCTACCAACCAGACAATACAGCATTTTGGGCAGATACCTCTTGAAGCATTTACATTGGAGATGTGAAGTCTGGAGATAATGTGGATTCAACTTACTGTATTGTCTTTGGAGATTTAACCAATCAGAGAACAGACATGGGACAGACTGCATGTCTGTGATAGACCAATGACTTCTGGGACTATAAAATGGTCTGTTGAAAGTATGTTGGGGGGTTCAGGGCGATCAGCTGCGTAGTGCTGGTGGTCCCTGGACCTCTCCAAGGTTTTGGAGATGTAGACCAGGGTTCCATGCTAGAATGCTAGCTGGAACCGTATGGTATTGTCTTTGTGTAACTTTCATGTGTTTGTGCATTGTGTGTGAACATGTGTGTAACGTTGCTTCAATATTCCTCATACGTTTTCCTGTTTTGCTACTTGTAATAAACAGTAACATGTTACTTCACCCAACTTTAGTCGAGCGGATTGATTCTCAGAAAACTCCCACCACAGGACAGCAAGTGGGAACAGGACAGTGTTATTGTAGCTCTCATGGATGTGGACCTGTAAACTGTGGACAGTTTAGAAGCAGGCACATTCTTCTCTAAGGCTCTTTCTAAAGCTTAAATCCCCCCTGCTCACAACCTGTTAAAACACTCTCACTGACACACGGTATCTCTCCTGTCACCCTTTCAGTCTCCCACCCACTCTGCTGTCCCCCAATTACATGGGATTCCTGGCAGTGGTAGCAGGGGTGTGTGACCTTGTGTTCAGACTATTGGAGGGAGGGAGAGAGGGAAAGTGAGTGAGTGAGTGGGAGAGTGAGTGAGAGTGTGAGTGAGAGGGAAGGAGAGAGAGAGAGGGGGGAGAGAGAGAGGGGGAGAGAGATGGGGAGAGAGGCTGTCAATCACCACTTCCACTTGGCTCCTCCTGCCGCCCCCACAAGACCAGGAGACCTTTTAGAGGACAGAACCCAGCTTGCCTCTTTGCATACAGGCCGTGTGTGTGGCAGAGAGGCCCTGTAGCCCAGACACCTCAGGCCTGCCCTCACATCAAGGAAGAGCAAACCAGGGCCTTCATTGCAAGATAGGCCTGTGCCATTTTTCTTCCGCATGTGTGTGTGTGTGTGTGTGTGTGTGTGTGTGAGTGTGTGTGTGTGTGTGTGTGTGTGTGTGTGAGATAGATAGAGAGAAAGGGAGATAGAGGAACCGGAAAGACAGAGATATAAATCTACTCTGCATGTTCAACGCCACAATGATTGTCAGTTTACTGTCAAACTCTCCCCCCTTCTCCACCTTGTCAGATTTGCATTTTAGCAGCTAGCAGAGGGGAGGGGGCTGTTTTACCCTGGCTGGGCTGCTGGGACTGTGGGTTTTTGAGCTGTTTCTGGGGCTGTGTTTGGGGCTGTGACTGGGGCTGCTGGAGCTGTGTCTGTGACTGGGGCTGTGTTTGGGGCTGCTAGAGCTGTGTCTGGAGCTGTGTCAGGGGCAGTGTCTGGGGCAGTGGTCGGGCTGCTGGAGCTGTGTCTGGAGCTGTGTCTGGGGCTGTGTTTGGAGCTGTGTCCGTAACTGGGGCTGTCTTTGGGACTGCTAGAGCTATGTTTGGGGCTGTGTCTGGGGCTGTGTTTATGGCTGCTGGAGCTGTCTGGAGATGTGTCTGTAACTGGGGCTGTGTTTGGGGCTGTGTGAGCAGTTGGTTTATGACTGTGGAGGAGCTTGTGGCTGTGAGGTGAACCCAGGACAAGACAGTGAGTCACACTCATGCTTGAAGACTTACTGAGGAAAAGCAAGATGACGCAGAACAATCTGTCTCTCCCTTTTTCTCTTCTTTTTTGTCTCTCATGTTTCCATCCACACAACTCATCAGTTTCATCGATAACTGATGAGTTTCCTCATTTCCTCTGCGCGCTCTCTCACCTACTCTCTCTCTTTCTCTCTCTCTCTTTCTTCCCCCTCTCCCTTTCTCTCTCTCCTCTTCTCCCCTGTCTCTCCCTCTCTCTCTCTCCCTCTCGCTCTCCCCCTGTCTCTCTCTCCTTTCGTCTCTCTAGCTGTCTCCCAGATGTTCTTCATGCCTCCATTAAGGTGCCCTGTTCTGCTTTAAGTTAGGATCTGCAACATTCATTTCCAGTGGAAAGTGCCGACTCTCTCTCAACACACTGACATCGATACCCTGAAACTCAGCGCACGCAGAATCCTGAGTGTCACGGCTGAGCCGACAATGGTGGATTGTGGGTGTTGTGGTTTCTGGGCGGTTGAGGGGCCCTGGGGCTGGATCCTCCCTGCCTGCCTGTGTGGACGTGTCTGGGCTGACCCAGGAGCTGCCCACACATTCCCCCACACCTCCAGTCAGCTTGAGGGGGGGGGGGTTACCGAACCTGGCCCAGGACCGGATTACCGGCAGGGGCTGGCTGGTTCAGGACCCCTCTGCACTTATCTACCCCTCCCTGAACTGGAACCACCACCCCCCCCCCCCCCCCCACCCCCCTACCCCTCTCCTGCCCTTGGGCTGTCATACAGGTGAGGGGGGGAGCTCTTCTAGTCTGCTCTGTCAGTCAAGTCATGTCTCCATTTTCCTCCTCCCCCCTCCTCTCCTGTCTTCCCTCCAGAGGGGTCTATAGCATGTGATGCCACTATTCCCTTCATCCATGCCCTCGTCCCTCTCTCCCTTCACTCTCTCTCCCTGCTCTCTCTCTCCTTCTCACTCTCTCCCCGTCTCTCTTTCTGCTCTCTCTCTGCTCTCTCTCCCTGCTCTGTCCATTCTCAGGTAGATTATATGGGCTAAAGGTCAGTGGTGATGGGAAGGCAGTAAATTCCTCATGTTTCACTGTGCCTTCCCTCACTCACGCCCCCCCCCCCTCCCCATTCTTCCCTCTCTTTACTTTGCTCTCTTCCCTCTGTCCTCTCTCTCTCTCTTTCTCACACACTCTTTCTTGCACTCTCCCAGTCTTACTCCCCCCCCCTCCCCCTCTCCAATCTTTCTTGCAGTTTCCCAGTCTCTCCCCCCTCCCACTCTACCCCCCCTTCCCCCTCCTCCAATATTTCTTGCAGTCTCATTCTCCTCCCGCCCCCGCCCTCTCTCCCCCCTCCTCTACGATATTTCTTGCAGTCTCCCTCCTCCCTCTCCTCCTCCCTCTCTCCCCCCTCCCTCTCTCCCCCCTCCTCTCCACTCTTTCCCATCATCCTCGTTCAGGCTCATCGTCGGACAGTGTCACTGGTCATGGCTAAGAGCTTTTCTCTGGGCCGTTTCCCCCCCCCCTCCTGGAGCCGTCCTCCGGGTCCCTGCGGGGCCAGAGTGTGTTTCTGATTAGCCCGAAAGAGGATTATGGAGCCCGTTCAACAATAGTGACATTGTCAGGAGCGTACAGAAAGTAATCACTTCCTCTGAACGGAGAGACGGAGCGGGTTGGCTGTCTGGAACGGCCCGGTCGCTTCTCTTTCCTGATCTCAGATCTGTTTCCATTGTTCATCGGACCACCACCAACTGGCAGACCGGTGAAACATAAACCTGATCTGGGATCTGTTTTCTTTCCCCGATCACAACCCTAACTGTCAGACAGGTGAAACCTAAAACTGACCCCTGTCATGATCGAGGGGCAACTTTACACCACTGCACTTACATTAAAGACTTTAGATCTTCATGGGAGCGCACACACTTTCTCTCTCGCTCTCTGTCTCTCTCTCCTACTCTCCCTCCCCCTCTCCTACTCTCTCTCTCCCTCCCCCTCTCCTACTCTCTCTCTCTCCCTCCCCCTCTCCTACTCTCTCTCTCCCCCCCCTCCTACTCTCTCTCTCTCTCTCCCCTCTCCTACTCTCTCTCTCTCTCTCCCTCTCCTACTCTCTCTCTCTCTCCCCCTCTCCTACTCTCTCTCTCCCTCCCCCTCTCCTACTCTCTCTCTCTCCCTCCCCCTCTCCTACTCTCTCTCTCTCCCCCCCTCCTACTCTCTCTCTCTCTCTCCCCCTCTCCTACTCTCTCTCTCTCTCTCCCTCTCCTACTCTCTCTCTCTCTCCCCCTCTCCTACTCTCTCTCTCTCCTCCTCTCCTACTCTCTCTCCCTTCCCCTCTCCTACTCTCTCTCTCCCCCCCCTCCTACTCTCTCTCTCTCTCTCCCCCTCTCCTACTCTCTCTCTCTCTCTCTCTCCCTCTCCTACTCTCTCTCTCTCTCCCTCTCCTACTCTCTCTCTCTCTCCCTCTCCTACTCTCTCTCTCTCCCCCTCTCCTACTCTCTCTCTCTCTCTCTCTCCCCCTCTCCTACTCTCTCTCTCTCTCTCTCTCTCTCTCTCTCTCCCCCTCTCCTACTCTCTCACATGTCTCTGGTTTAGCTCTAATTCATGCAGCCTAGGGTGAAACCTAACCCAGCCCATCTCTCTCTGCCTCCGACTGGGTGCTGACTGATCTGCTGGTAGGCTCCACGGTGGTCCAGCCAGACCCCAGCAGGGTGTTGGGCCTGCCCAGCCAGCAAGCCTCCATCTGGAGCTGGAGACCGGAGGCTGGAGGGTTGGTCTGAGATCCCCACTGTAAGGCTGTCTTTGTGGGGAGAGACCTTCTCCTCCTCCACCCACAGAGAGCAGAGAGGTGGGGTGAGCGGGGCAGAGAGAGGGGCAGAGAGGGGGGGTGTAAGGCTGTCTGTGTGGGGTGAGCAGGGCAGAGAGAGGGGCAGAGAGGGGGGGTGTAAGGCTGCCTGTGTGGGGTGAGCAGGGCAGAGAGAGGGGCAGAGAGGGGGGGTGTAAGGCTGTCTGTGAGGCTGGAGCTAAAATAGCGGCCTGTCGTCTGCATCAGCGTAAACGGAGCTGATCTGCAGTGACTGTACTGCTGTGTACTGCTGTGTACTGCTGTGTACTGCTGTGTACTGCTGTGTAATGGTGTGTGTGTGTGTGTGTGTGTGTGTGATAGTCCACCCCCTGGTTTGTGTGTGTGTGTGTGCTCTCGCATTCTCCAGATTCTTGCGGCAGGACGTCAGTCATAGTCATTTGTTAGAGGGGGAAGCTATCTGGCGAGACTAAAAAGAGGTGTGTGTGTGTGTGTGTGTGTGTGTGTGCATGCACAGCCCCCTCGACACATTCAGATTGTTGACCTCAGAAAATCCCCTCAGTATATCTAAACCATCCAGAGCCTCTGCCCTGTCCCTCTACCCCCAGACCCCCTCCTCCACCCCCAGACCCCTCCTCCACCCCCAGACCCCCTACACCCCCTCCTCCACCCCTAGACCCCCTCCTCCACCCCAGACCCCCTCCTCCACCCCCAGACCCCCCTCCCCCACCCCCAGACCCCCTCCTCCACCCCTTGGCCCTTCTCCTCCACCCCCAGACCCCCTCCTCCACCCCCAGACCCCCTCCTCCACCCCTAGACCCCCTTCTCCACCCCCAGACCCCCTTTTCCACCCCAGACCCCCTCCTCCACCCCCAGACCCCCTGCTGAGGGGGGATGAGTATCTCTGTTCCTTCTTGATCAGGGAGGCAGAGAGACAGAAAGAGCTGCTGACTGGATCTTCAGACTTAATCGACCATTCAGTTCCCATTTAGTGATTCATCTTCAATCTTCCACCTCCCTCCCTCCCTCCCTCCCTCCCTCCCTCCCTCCCTCCCTCCCTCCCTCCCTCCCTCCCTCCCTCCCTCCCTCCCAGCACCTATATTCTACTGTCCTCCCCTCTTTTGTCTCTCTCTGAGAGGAGGGTGTTGTCTCCATGTCGTGTGTGTACGCAGAAACACACACACACACACACACTTTACTTTACTTTAGTGAGTGAGCTATATGCAGTGAGGTTAGTTGAAACCTTAACTTGGGGCCGGCGCTTGGTTTGTCTGTCACATGCTGTTACATCATGAACCACCCCCCCCCCTCTCCCCTCCCCCACCTTCCACAGGTGAAAAGTAGGACAACAAAGACTGCTGAGATTTGAAGGGGGAGAGGGGGACGAGAGGGGGAGGCCACATATCAGGCCAGCGGTCTTTACAGGGGAGCTACAGTGACTGGCTTCCTGGCCTTGCCCCGACTTGTCTACGCCTGCCCCCCCCCCCCTTCCCACGCCTCCCCCCAAAGACTACATGACCCTGACCCATCTCAGACATTGATCCCCTCCCTCCCTCTGTTTCCCTCCATCTCTCAGCCTGTCGTCCTCTTTCTTCCCGGATCTCTCGCTTCGCTCTCTGTTTCTACGAAGAGAGTTGGTTCCTTTTTCCTGATCACACTGAGCCTGTGTTACTTCCTGTGGGAGGGGAAGAGGAGAGAGGAGATGAGGAAGGATGGGAAGAGAGCTGATGAGGAAGGAGGTGAGGAGAACAGGAGACAGTAGGAGAGAGAGCCTCCTGTCTCCTTCTGTATTGGGAGGTCTGCTCTATAAATAGCTGCACCTCATCTGTTGAAGCTGTTATGCTTGATGGTCAGAACTGGAGCACCCAAACGCTCATGACGGGGGCTGTGTGTGTGTTTCGGTCTTTGTGTGTGTGTGTGTATGTGTGCTTAAGTAGAGCTAGGACACAGTGAACCTGAGAACGAAAGCGCTTGGGGTCTTTCTGCCACCAGCAGCTGTGATGAGAGTGTGTGTGAGTGTGTGAGTGTCAGTGTGTGTGTTAAAGTGCATGTGTCCTTCACATGGCAGTTTGAGTTGACCTGTCAGGGCAACCAGATTCCCATAGTCAGACCCCCTCCCCTCACACCTGCTGTCGCTTGTTCATACATGTTCCTCTGAGGTGATGTCATGTGTTTAGATAGTGTTGGTGAAACCTTTGGCATATCCTAATCAGTGTGTTAGTGCCGTCTATGGCCCGGCTCCCAGTTTCTTCCCTGCGAGTGTGTGTTCCACCATATCCTGTGGTTAGAGCAGAAAGAGGCCTGTCATCGCTGTGTACGACTTCATAAACACAATCACTGCCTTGCATGTTCCCCCAGACATTCTTCTACATAGCAGCTGTGGTTTCTTTACTGTGTTGGAGTTGGAACTCGCACGATGGTCTTCGTCCTGCAGGGCCGTTCAAATGCGACTTCTCTCCGCTGCTCGATGTACATGTGTGTCCGCCCCAGAACCCGGGACAGAACCTCCCCTCTCGATAGTAGGACTTGTTTGAATCCTCCTAAAGTGAGGAATGTTCACCAGCTCTCTCAGCTGGAGGGAGTCTGCCCAGGCGCTCTCCACTCTGGCTGGGTTAGGGTTAGAGGCCACTGCCCCGAGTGGACAGTGGGAGAGGAAACCATCTCCAGTTCTGATAGCGATAAGAGATGCTAATCCTTCTTAAGCCTCTGTGTGTGTGTGTGTGTTTGTGTGTGTGTGTTATGTCATTGTAATCATTCCACTGCCGGGTGTAGGATTGCGCTTGTATAATACAAGGGAGTGTGTTAGCATAGATGGGGGGTGGGAGTGGGGGGGGTGCGGTCTCTTAAAGTGTGATGCGCGATGTATCCCCATACCCTGGGTAACCCTACCTGGCTAGCCCTTCCCCTTTCTCCCCCCCTCCTTCCTTCCCTCCCTCTGTTTCACTCCCCCTCCCTCCACCAAAAATTCGAACACTCACACACACAAACACACACACACAGACACACACACACAGAGATATGTTAGCCTCAGGCCTTGCTGCCTTGCCCAGCCAGCTGTCTGGTCATGAGCCCTAAACCAGTCATGGCAGTGTGAAGATTTCAGAATACTTCCAGATTGATTGGGCTAAGCTAGGCTGGGCTGGAAAAGGCTTAACAAGGGTAGGCTAGAATAGGCCAGGCTAGCTTTATGGCTGGGCTAGGCTGGGCTGGAAAAGGCTTGACTAGGCTAGAATAGAATAGAATAGGCCAGGCTAGCTTTATGGCTGGGCTAGGCTAAGCTTGGCTGGAAAAAGCAAGGCTAGGCTAGAATTGGCCTGGCTAGCTTGATGGATTTGCTAGGCTGGGCTGGAAAAGGCTAGGCTAGCATAGGCCAGGCTAGCTTTATGGCTGGGCTAGGCTGGGCTGGAAAAGGCTAGGCTGGGCTAGAATAGGCCAGGCTAGCTTCTAGGTTTATGGCTGGGCTAGGTTGGAATAGCAGACCAGGCTGGAATGGGTCTTGGACTGAGTCAGACCTTAGCTTAGCCTAGCCTCTCATCCTGGACAGCAGCAGCCTCTCTCTCACCTTGAAGGTCTTGGTGATAAACCATACACAACCACTCCATCAGCTCCCATTGTCCCAGCCTGTGTTCCTGCAGCTCTAGGGCCTCAGTCAATATTGTCCCAAGCCCCTGCTAGTCACCCCACACAAAGGGATGTAGAACAGGGCTTTTAAACACCCAGGAGGGAGGGGAGCAGGAGGGAGGGGAGCAGAAAGGAGGGGAGCAGGGCGGGGCAGCGTACAAACCTGTCTGTTCACTGCTGGAGGAGGGCAGATCTATGTCATGAGGGGTTTAAAGTTCTCCTCCATCGGACAGGAAACGCACGCTTCATGTTTGAGTAGAGGCAGGAAGCGTGACTAAGGGCTGGAGCGCATGTCTTCCCTGTGTCATCCCCCCCCCACCTCTCTCTCTCTCCCCCTGGCTCCAGCACACAGCTGCTTAACCCCCTGGAAGGGAAGGGATGATGAGATGAGGGGTAAGAGGCTCAGTCACCCTGGCCCTGCTCCCAGGAGCCACGCCCACACCGCCTGGCCCTGCAGCTGATCACAGACCACGCCCTGTGTACCTCTACCTCCCGCACCCTAGCTCCACAAGGGGAGGGAGCACAGACTCGCTGTCTGTGGGACTGCTGTTGACTTGATTACATGAACTGTCACTGAAGGTTGTTACAGTCACGTGACACTGACTCTTTGACTCTCTGACTCTCTGGAGTCTCTGACTCTCTTGTGTCTCTGACTCTCATGAGTGTCTGACTCCTTGACACTCTGACTCTCTTGAGTTTCTGACTCTCGAGTCTCTGACTCCTTGACTCTCTGATTCTCTGGAGTCTCTGACTCTCTTGTGTCTCTGACTCTCTTCACAGTCTGACTCTCATGAGTGTCTGACTCCTTGACACTCTGACTCTCTTGAGTTTCTAAGTCTCTGACTCTCTCTGACTCCTGAGGCTCTTGGTCTCTGTACGAGCCGCTTTCTGCTGCAGCAAACACGGCCTGTGCTATAAGAGACACAGCATTACTGAGAGGCCAACCCAAATTTACACCTGCAGACATTCTGTACGCCCTCTCTCTGCCTCTCTCTCTCTCTCTCTCTCTCTTTCTGTCTGTATCTCCATGTCTCTCTCTCAGTCTCTTTCTCTCCGTGTCATGTTGTCTGTAGTCTCTACTCACCGCTCCCCCTCCTCCTCCTCACTGTAACAGTGCCAGCCGCCTGTGGGTAGTGTTGTGTACATGTCTGCATGTTTGCAGAGGAAAGGGAAATGTATGGCTTCCTGTTAGTAGCTGGGTCTCTACTACACTGATGCAACAATTCCATGGAGACAGGCTGGGTTGGTCTCTGATTCTCCTCTCCTCTCTCACCTCCCATCTCCTCTCCCCTCATCTCCTCTCCTCCCTTCTCCCCTCCTCTCCTCTCCCCTCATCTCATCTCCTCTCCTCTCAGCTCCCCTCTCCTCCCCCTTTTCTCCTCATCTCCTCTCCCCTCATCTCCTCTCCTCCCCCCTCATCTCCTCTCCTCCCCCCTCATCTCCTCTCCTCTCAGCTCCCCCCTCATCTCCCCTCTCCTCCTTTCCCCTCTCCCTCCCAGTTAACACTCAGCTGAAAAGAGCCCCATTGTTCTGATTGTCCTCATGAGCGTGGATTAAGCCTAAATATGTCGATCGTTGGGTAGTTGAAAGCGTTGAAGTGTGGTTGGTGTTCGATAAATAAATAGCTTGACGACCACAGAGGGATTTCTCTCATGTTTGTAACACCTCAATATTCTGCACCATTAGTAGCTTCCTGTTTCCTGTGTAATGTCACAAGTTACACACACACACACACACACACACACACACACACACACACACGCAGGCTGGTTGGTACATGCCCACAGCGTAGTGTGTGTGTGTGTGTGTGTGTAGGGGATGTGTTCAGATCTCTGCAGCCTGTGGTTAACTGTCTCACTGCTTCCGCCTGCATGCATAACCCAGACCTGGTTCCTCCTGTGGCAGAGCCTTTGTTCTCAACAGAAAGGGCACATTTAGAAAAACACCCTTTAGTGTTGGGGAGGGTTTAGGGATTTTTGCAAAGCGCTTGCTGCAAGCAGGGGTCATATTCACCAACTTCCCCTATGCTGCCCCCTGTGTTTCCATTGACATTACAATTAGTCATTTAGCGAGTTACAGCAAGTACAGGGACATTCCCCCCCCTGAGGCAAGTAGGGTGAAGTGGCTTGCCTAAGGACACAACGTCATGTTGGCATGGATGGGATTCAAACTGGTGACCTTCTGATCGGTACAGGCATACACACACGACATCCTGTTTCTGGAGCACACGTGCTTTTGGCTCAAGGACCTTACTGTGGTGAAATGCTATTAAGACCCAGCATTGTTAGATTATGTCCAGATTAACAGGATTTCTAATACAAAATTATCTTTGTTTCCTGTTCTCGCCTTATTCTTGAATCGTTCTGTGAAATCCGAACATGCTCGATCTGAGCAGTATCAGAGGTGCTTAATCCAGGGCCTGATTCATCATTTCATTGCATAAAGTGGTGTGTTCTGCTAGGTCAGTGTGGGGCTTTGAGGGGGTCGTTGTATGCTAGCTAGCTGGTGCTGGGGCAGTAGGGTGAGGCTGCTAGCTAGCTGGTGCTGGGGCAGTAGAGTGAGGCTGCGAGCTAGCTGGTGCTGGGGCAGTAGGGTGAGGCTGCTAGCTAGCTGGTGCTGGGGCAGTAGGGTGAGGCTGCTAGCTAGCTGGTGCCGGGGCAGTAGGGTGAGGCTGCTAGCTAGCTGGTGCTGGGGCAGTAGGGTGAGGCTGCTAGCTAGCTGGTGCCGGGGCAGTAGGGTGAGGCTGCTAGCTAGCTGGTGCTGGGGCAGTAGGGTGAGGCTGCTAGCTAGCTGGTGCTGGGGCAGTAGGGTGAGGCTGCTAGCTAGCTGGTGCCGGGGCAGTAGGGTGAGGCTGCTAGCTAGCTGGTGCCGGGGCAGTAGGGTGAGGCTGCTAGCTAGCTGGTGCTGGGGCAGTAGGGTGAGGCTGCTAGCTAGCTGGTGCTGGGCAGTAGGGTGAGGCTGCTAGCTAGCTGGTGCTGGGGCAGTAGGTTGAGGCTGCTAGCTAGCTGGTGCTGGGGCAGTAGGGTGAGGCTGCTAGCTAGCTGGTGCTGGGGCAGTAGGGTGAGGCGGCTAGCTAGCTGGTGCTGGGGCAGTAGGGTGAGGCTGCTAGCTAGCTGGTGCTGGGCAGTAGGGTGAGGCTGCTAGCTAGCTGGTGCTGGGGCAGTAGGGTGAGGCTGCTAGCTAGCTGGTGCTGGGGCAGTAGGGTGAGGCTGCTAGCTAGCTGGTGCTGGGGCAGTAGGGTGAGGCTGCTAGCTAGCTGGTGCTGGGCAGTAGGGTGAGGCGGCTAGCTAGCTGGTGCTGGGGCAGTAGGGTGAGGCTGCTAGCTAGCTGGTGCTGGGGCAGTAGGGTGAGGCTGCTAGCTAGCTGGTGCTGGGGCAGTAGG
Source organism: Neosalanx taihuensis (assembly GCA_030340665.1). Taxonomy (NCBI): domain Eukaryota; kingdom Metazoa; phylum Chordata; class Actinopteri; order Osmeriformes; family Salangidae; genus Neosalanx; species Neosalanx taihuensis. Next base: position 7,016,566 of record CM059307.1, read on the forward strand.
GTGAGGCTGCTAGCTAGCTGGTGCTGGGGCAGTAGGGTGAGGCTGCTAGCTAGCTGGTGCTGGGGCAGTAGGGTGAGGCTGCTAGCTAGCTGGTGCTGGGGCAGTAGGGTGAGGCTGCATGCTAGCTGGTGCCAGGTCTAGAGAACACACCTGAGCTCGATGGGTTTGGATGGCTGCCTGGTTCCCATTGAGTCAGCCGTGTGTCAAGGAGACACTCACATTCTGTCAGCCTGCCTTGGCTGTCTGCGAGGCAGGTAGAAGAAACACACTCAAGGTTTCTATGGACAGAGGAAACAGGATTGGCTCTGATCAGATTCGATTCTGATTCATTCGAGTCATGTCTGATTCATCCGAGTCATCCTATGCCTCCAAAACTAGCTAAAATTCAAATTCAGCTTTGGCAGTGTTGAAGAAAGTGTTTTGTCCGTCTCTTCATAAACGGAGTGACAGTTCAGTTGAGTTCTGGGTTTAATACGTATTTAAGAATCTGCAGATTCATTTGAATCAATCTGGTGTGCGCTGCATTTAGCCTGTCTACACCCATAGATGGTTAACCAGTGCCCAGCCTCTGAAGATAAAGGCTGTTTATCTTAATTTGACGCAGGCTTGACATTGAGGCTTCGATTCTCCCGGCCAGCAGTTGTTTGTGTCCAGGGGTAACCAGGCGATGCTGGAACAGCAGGCCTTAGTTCCAGCTAACTGGGCCAATTCCCGCTGGGCTGCCCAGCGTCTGTCTGGGTCTTTGTCCTGCTCTGATGGTGCCACTCTGCCAGCTGAACGCTGCTTCGAGGTGGAGGAGGATTTGCGCTCTCTCTCTCTCTCTCTCTCTCTCTCTCTCTCTCTCTCTCTCTCTCTCTCTCTCTCTCTCTCTCTCTCTCTCTCTTTCTCTCTCTCTCATTCCTCTGTTGCCCTGTTTTTATCTCTGAAGCCGCCCCACTTCAGCCGACTGTCTCCTCCTTTCTCTTGATATCCCTCTCCCTTTCTTTCTCTCTCTGCCTCTCTCTTTCTCTCTCGCTCTCTCCTTCCCTCTATTTCTCTCCCCTTCTCTCTGTCTCCCCCCCTCTGTCCCTCCCTCTCTGTCCCTCCCTCCCTCCCTATTTCTCTCTCTATCTCACTCTCCCTCTCTTCCTTCCTTCCCAGACGACCAGACCCTGACCCTGTGAGCAGCAGGCATTTCTCAGTGGGATAGAAGTGTCTGTCTGGGGAGCAGCGTGCATCATCCCTCCCTCCCTCCCTCCTCCCTACTTAGTCTGTTCCTCCCTCCCTCCCCGCCGGCCCTCCATCGCTCCCTCTCTCTCCCCCTATGAGACTGTCTACTTTTGGATTGATCCTGGTGCATTAATAATCCTTCCCAGTGTCTGTCTGCCTGTCTGGCCCGGGGCCCCTGTGTTGCTGCGAAACAGGAAGTTGTGAGTGTGAGTTCTCACAGGAAGTAACCAGCCAGTAGTACCTCTCTCTCTCTCTCTCTCTCTCTCTCTCTCTCTCTCTCTCTCTCTCTCACTCACTCACCATGACAGCTAGCTCTGCTGTTGTGGATTCCTTCTAGATTCGGAAACAAATCTAACAAATCTTGAACCGAATCTCATCAGTGGCTTTATTTCCAGGGTCACTTTGATTTGAAAGCCGCTGCACGGTGCGGGCCGACACAGCGTGGTTCCTGAAAGAGACGGAGCACTTCCTGCCAGCAGAGATAAGGTGCAGCGAGTGGCTGTTATCTCCCCCCTTCCTGGCCTCCTATTGGCTCTGCTAGACACCTGTGTGGACGCTGAGGGGACGTGGGGTGTGTCTGCTTATTGCTCTGTGTGAGCGACTCTAGGCAGGTCCAGCCTCATGTTATATAACAGCAACACTCATTAAAACTCCCTGGCTGGAGTCTTGGGCTTGGTGGGCAGATGTCTGTCATTTGTTTCTCATATGGGAGGCAAGGGGTCAGATTCTTTTGTGTGTGTGTGTGTGTGTGTGTGTGCTAGCCTCTCACCTTCCAGCCTCTCTCCACTCATCCTCTCTCTTCCCCCAGCCTCTCTTCTTCCAGCCTCTCTCCACTCAGCCTCTCCCCTCTAGCCTCTCTCCCCTAGCCTCTCTCCCCCTAGCCTCTACAACCAGCCTCTCTGCCCAGCCTCTCTCCCCCCAGCCTCTCTCCCCCCAGCCTCTCTCCTCTCAACCTCTCCCCACCCGGCCTCTCTCCCCCCAGCCTCTCTCGACCCAGGCCTCTCTCCCCCTAGCCTTTCCCCCCAGCCTCTCTCCTCCCAGCCTCTCTCCCCCCAGCCTGTCTCGACCCCAGCCTCTCTCCTCCCAGCCTCTGTCCTCCCAGCCTCTCTCCCCCCAGCCTCTCTCCCCCAGCTTATACACCCAGACCTGGGCCTCCTCACCTCAAAAGGCCTGTTTCATATGTATGACTACCAGCCTCCCAGTCCCTGAAGTAAAACACACAGTGGGAGACTCCATTAGATCACTGTCTGCCGTTAATCTCCTAGAATTAACCAGTTTCTCTCACACGCACACACACACACACTTCTACATTCACACACACACACACGCACTTCTACATTCACACACACACAACACTTAAACACTACCAGCGGGTGGTTGGTAAAAATGTAAGGATTCCCGCTAAGCTGTGTTCTGAATCTAGCCCCCCACCCCCACCCCCCCACCCTCCCTTTGGCCCCTGGCCTCCCTGCCTATACCCCTGGCTCAGAGGTCAACTGTGCAGGTCATCTGGGGGGGTGCAGGTTGAGGGGGGGGGGGGGGTGAGGGGGGTGTAAGAGAAACCCCCTTTTTTTGGATGGGCTCTGTTCCATACGAGCTCCTCCAGTTCATGAACTCGACCACGTGCGCCCTTCTCTCTCCTTCTTTCGGACTCCTTTTTTTGAACCTCTAATGTTGTTGTCTAGGACCGTTTATTTCTTCCAACGTCGTTAATACCACCTTGCTTACTCTGTTCCTGACCTGCATAAACTCAACCTCTCCACGCTGGCAAGCTGACTGAAGACTCCTCGACTGGATGTGTGTGTGTGTTTTGTCTGCATGTGCTTTTGTCTGAGTGAGTGTGTGTGTGTGTGTGTGTGTGTGTGTGTGTGTGTATTTGTCCTACCCTGCTGGACAGGATTTTAGCATAGCACGCTGACTTTTAGCAGCCCAAAGTCAAACAGTGACTCACGAATTCCTCTTTGCTTCTTTTTCTTTTCTTCCAGGGATCTGTGGTAGACATTAGGGTTAGGCACCTTCCCTCTCCTCCTCCTCACCGGCCCACCTCCCCTCCCTGCTCTGGCCAACCCAGACTGCTCAGCAGTAAGTGACTCTGTGACCCTCTCTCTCGTTCCTTTAACGGCACTCTGAGCTAGACAGCCAAAGGCAGGGCTGTGAGCTTTGCAGGCAGACGCACAGACACAGCACTGTCCGCCCGGCTGACGAGACGCACAGACACAGCACTGTCCGCTCGGCTGACAAGACGCACAGACACAGCACTGTCCGCCCGGCTGACAAGACGCACAGACACAGCACTGTCCGCTCGGCTGACAAGACGCACAGACACAGCACTGTCCGCTAGGCTGACAAGACTCACAGACACAGCACTGTCCGCTAGGCTGACAAGACACACAGACACAGCACTGTCCGCTAGGCTGACGAGACGCACAGACACAGCACTGTCCGCTCGGCTGACAAGACACACAGACACAGCACTGTCCGCTCGGCTGACAAGACGCACAGACACAGCACTGTTCGCTAGGCTGACGAGACGCACAGACCCAGCACTGTACGCTAGGCTAACAGACACACAGACACAGCACTGTTCGCTAGGCTGACGAGACGCACAGACACAGCACTGTTCGCTAGGCTGACAAGACGCACAGACACAGCACTGTTCGCTAGGCTGACAAGACGCACAGCACTGTTCGCTAGGCTAACAGACACACAGACACAGCACTGTACGGCAGAGAGACACAACACTGTACGCTAGGCAGGCAGGCAGACACACAGACACAGCACTGTAAACCAGGCAGACAGACACAGCACTGTATGCTAGGCAGACAGACACAGCACTGCACACTAGGCAAACACAAGACACAGGGACTTTAAACCAGCCAACTGTACACACAGACACAGCACTGTAAACTAGCCAGCCGTACACAGACACAGCACTGTAAACTAGCCAGCCGTTCACAGACACAGCACTGTAAACTAGCCAGCCGTACACAGACACAGCACTGTAAACTAGCCAGCCTTACAGACACAGCACTGTAAACTAGCCAGCCGTTCACAGACACAGCACTGTAAACTAGCCAGCCGTACACAGACACAGCACTGTAAACTACCCAGCAGTACAGACACAGCACTGTAAACTAGCCAGCCGTACACAGGACACAGCACTGTAAACTAGCCAGCCGTTCACAGACACAGCACTGTAAACTAGCGAGTCATACACACAGACACAGCACTGTAAACTAGCCAGCTGTACACAGACACAGCACTGTAAACTAGCCAGCAGTACAGACACAGCACTATAAACTAGCCAGCCGTACACAGACACAGCACTGTAAACTAGCCAGCCTTACAGACACAGCACTGTAAACTGGCGAGTCATACACACAGACACAGCACTGTAAACTAGCCAGCCGTACACAGACACAGCACTGTAAACTAGCCAGCCGTATACAGACACAGCACTGTACACTAGCCAGCAGTGCAGACACAGCACTGTAAACTAGCCTGCCGTACACAGACACAGCACTGTAAACTAGCCAGCCATACACACAGACACAGCACTGTAAACTAGCCAGCCGTATACAGACACAGCACTGTACACTAGCCAGCAGTGCAGACACAGCACTGTAAACTAGCCTGCCGTACACAGACACAGCACTGTAAACTAGCCAGCCATACACACAGACACAGCACTGTAAACTTTGAAGGTGGCTTAACACAGCCATTTCTTTTCTATCTGTCAACACGTGCCCAAGCTTAAGGTGGTGAAAACTCAGCCTGTCTTTAACACACCTGGATGATGTTCTCTGTGGGATGTTGTCGCAGATTGTTAGTTGGTTCATCTGGTGACATGAAGAGGTGAGGGAACATGTTGATCGCGCTTAGGGCGGGGGGGGGGGGGGGGGGTCAGCCTGGGAACGAACCTGTCTAGAACCTTCTCTGAGAGCGTCTTCCTAACGGCCCCATCGCACCGGCGCCCGTCCTGACCCTGTGCTCTCCCACAGCGCAAACATCACCTGCATGGGATGTCTGTGCCTGCGCGCACGCACGCACACACACACACACACACACACACACCTTGCTGCTTCTGATCTGGCCTAGAGCCCGTGGCAAATGTTTTCAATCCTGAGAGTGGATGAAAGTCTCTCTCTTTCTCGCGCACCTCAAAGACATCAACGCCGTCTCCCCTGTTTCGTTGTCTGCCCCCCCCCCCACCACCACCACCTCTCCCACTCCACCCCCCCCCCTTCCCCCCCACCTACCACAGCGGTGTACTGTAGATGAACAGAGTTGGCACCTTGATGCTAATGTCCCTTATTCCTTTGTTGGGCCATGTCTTCCCCTAGCGCTGGGCTGTTAAAGGCTGCATCAAAGTGAGCTTCAGAAACACCTTATCCAGGAAAACAAGCGACGGTTCAAGACAGCAACAGGAACATTCAGGTTTCCAGCTTAGTAACCCGGCTCTCTCCTCAAATCGAGTTTTTGTTTGTTTTCTTTTTAAGCTTCTACTTGTAGTTAAAAGCGTTTTGTCAAGCACCTGGAAGGATTACAGACCCTAAAGATTTGCTGGCATTCGGGTATAGACGAAACAGAACTAATGAAATCTGCAAGAACTTGTAAACTAACAATGTATTGGATAACAACAACAAAATATTTTCGAAAATTATAATAATGATCTTAAAATGCCTACTCAAAATAAATATAATATAATCAATATAAACTCATATGTGTATAAAAAAGGCGTCAGTTTCTTATTAAGAGATACTGAGAGACGGACTAGTTATTGCAGCGTTATTGCGCAAGACCAGCGGCTCAAACAGCAGAGCCCTCCTGGTCAAGAATCCCGCTCAGCCCTCATTCCCCCTCCGCCCCAGTGGACAGAGAGACAGGGGAGGGAGGGAGGGAGGGAGGGAGGGAGGGAGGGAGGGAGGGAGGGAGGGAGGGAGGGAGGGAGGGAGGGAGGGAGAAGAATGGGCCAAATGCTTTGAATGATGGCGAGGAATGCTAAGAGTGTCTACCAGGCGGGAGGGGGGGGGGGGGGGGGGGGGTGAGGGGGGGGGGGGGGGCGGCCGGCCGGCCGGCGGCTGACTCGAGTCGAGGGGGGGGGGGGGAGGCAAGAGAGGGAGAAGTCCCGCGGGGACGAGCCTATCCTACAGGTCTGGTATGCGTGACTGAGCAGGAGGGGAGGGGTAAGAGGGGGAGGGAGGGGGCGTCTTCCTAAACTCCAGGAAACAATGCTCAACGCCGGTAGCGTTCCCCCAGTCACGTGAAAGCACCTCAACATTGACGTCCTAACGCAAGGAACTACATGAACCAAAGCGTGTTAGCAATCTTCGCACAGGCAAAGAACTAGAAATGAACCTAAATGCCTAAAAGGTGTTCTTTTTGGACGGTCAGCATTTCTCTGCCGCCATCGGATTATTTAGTTTATTTTGTATCATTTTCCATGTAATCAGTAGGCTACTGCGCGGGCTACACTGATAATTATCAGGCCCTGACGAGTAAATCAAGGGAAGCATCCATTTTGAATCTACTCGTAAATAATGCAACAAGCCAGCATCTCACTCCACAACACCTTCACATTTGGGTCGCCCTTTTCATGAGAGAAGAACATCAAATCTTCCATCTAAGTAGACGTCCTGAGATATAATACAATAACTTTTTTAACAAAAAGCAGCCAATCCTCCTTGTTTATTATATAAATATCAACTTTAATGTTTTATCGTAAGAATATAAAACAATTTAATTTGGGATTCTTTTTTTTTTTTTTTTTACAAACACATATACAGTACATTTAAGCACAGTAGCTTTTCAGCAGGACTTCCAACATGTAGCAGGACGATACATTAGAATAGATATAGGCCTGACTGCCAGAGATGTTATGTCTCTCAGCTTGTATTTCAATGGATGTTGCCTATATTATATTTCCAAATCTGTTATAACATCGAGGACATGGAGGAGAATACAGAATTAGAAGAAACGCCTGATTGAAAAAAGGGGCATTTCTATATTAGAAATCACTTCAATTTGAAGTACAACACTTCTGAATAACAGCCATTATTTCAACCATATCTGCCAACATTAGCATGGATACATCAGCAGAGATTACCTCTTTTATATGAGGGTGCAAGGCCTTTAAGTTGGGCTCAAAAGTAAACAAAAACAAAAAGCTTCTTTTTGGGGGGGGGGGGGGGGGGGACAAACCCGGTATTGAAATCCTCATTTGCATAAACTCGCTGGTATTGTTCTATCTGGGCAATACTTTTAAGAAGGTCTCCCTCCTTTTCTCCTCATCTTTGTGAAGCTAAATTAACAAAAGGTAGTTAGAATCCATTCTCTTGATGGGGGGGAGGGGGGACTGGGATCCTATAGGCACGATTTCTCTCCGTTTCTCTTTCTTTATAAGAATACATCATTACATAAAAACATCTAGAGGTAGCCAAAGGTTTTTTAGGCGCGACAGTTCGATCGGGGTGGGGGGTGTGTGGGGGGGGGGTTTAATAGTGCGGCTCCGTTAGTTTTAATGGATGCTTTACGTTGGGCGGGATATTGCGTTAATATTCTGTAAATATTCTGTCGTTTAATCGTATTTTAACCTTTAAATGCGAACCCCAAGTCGCCGTTTTGGGCAACCGAGTTAGACATTTAGAATATCCTATAACGAGATTGAGCAATCAGAAGAAGAAAAATATATATATATATATTGAATGAGGGACCATTTCCCCGCCCCACTTGTCTCCCCCCCCCCCCTCCCCCTCCCCGCCCCCCCTCGCCCCCCCCTGGCCACTACAGAGACCCCCCGCCCCCCTCGCCCAAAGTTTTCACCTCACTTTCTCGCTCTCGGTCATCTGCCAGAGTCCCAGGTTCAGCACTTTAAGGCAGGGCAGCTGGGTGATCCTCTCCAGCCCCCTCTTGGTGATCTTGGTACATCCGTACAGATCGATGCCGCTCAGCTGGGTCAGGTGGTCCGCTATGAGCTCCAGACCCTTGTCCGTGATGCGCACGCACTGCCCGATGTTCAGCGTCCTGAGCTCGTGCATCTGCCGCACCATCCGGTTGACGCCGTCGTCGCTGATGTGGCACGAGCACAGGGACAGCGACTTGAGCCGGTACAGGCCCTGGGCGACGTACGCCAGGCTCTGGTCCCCGATCTTGTCGCAGAAGGACACGTCCAGCCCGGACAGCCTGAGACTGCCCGTGGCCAGGTGCATGATGCCCGTGTCGCTGATGTTGTCGCACGATCGCAGGTTCAGGCTCCACAGGCTGGCCATGTGCGAGAGGTGGATCATCCCGGCGTCCGAGATCCCCCCGCAGAAGCTCAGGTTGAGCACTCTGAGCTTGACCAGGCCCTTGGAGATGTGCTTCAGCGACAGGTCCGTCAGTTTCTGACAGTCCTGCAGCGTCAGATGCTCCAGGTTCAGGCAGCCCTCCGCGGCGCTCCGGGTCATCCCGGCCAAGTGGCCGATGCCCACGTCCGAGACGTGCCTGCAGCTCCGGAGGTTGAGGCTCTTGAGCCGGTGCAGCCCCCACGCTATGAGCAGCAGGCCGGTGTTGGTGATGTTGCTGCAGCCGCCCAGCTCCAGAACCTCCAGGTTCTTCAGGTACTGGGCGATCCGGCCCAGGCTGGAGTCCGTGATCTGCTTGCACAGGCTGAGGTTCAAGACCCTCAGCGAGGGGATCTCCTGGACGAACGCGTGGCCCAGCCCGTTATCCGTTAAGTTGTAGCAGCCGCTCAGGTTCAGACTCTCAATGTTGGGCATGCCCTGGATCACATAGCTGAGGCTGCGCCGGAGGCTGAGGATCTGAACCCGCCGGATCCCCCTCGCCTGGAGGCTGGGGAAGAGAGAGGGGTTGGCCCGCCGCAGATGCAGCTTGGCTTCCACCCCCCTCCACACCGACTTGTGGTAGGACGCGTCCCTCCAAGCCGCGCACACTTGGGCCACCCTCCCTTTGTCCCTCACGTCCAAGTAACTGAAAATCATGGCTAAAATTTCCGGGAAGAGGCACGATATGTGCGTCTCCATTTTACCACAGGCATACAAAAAAAGCCCCCGCGACGTCTTTTTCTCCTCGGTAAAGTACAGTCCCTTTATCCGGAAGGAAAGCGTTTTTTTTTAAAGATCTCTCCCTTTACTCTTTTCCTCACATTTAACTGTGCAAAATCGATCAACTCCACGGCCCACGTGATCTTTCGGGTTGCGCAGTAGGATTCACACACACAAAAAAGCCCCCCAAAAATCCCTGGTTCCGCTACCAAAACCTCACCAACAAGGGAGGGGGGGGAACGCGCCGAAACATTCAGACGACGGCGCCTATTTCGCCTTCAGATGAGCGTCTGCGCGAGGCCCGAGGATCTAAACGCTCGTGCATTTTCCAAATCGACCTTTTAAAACTACCGTCAACGCGAGCGAGAGTGGGGGGGTGGGTTCGGATTCCGGTTCGTGTTCTCTCCGTCCTTTCCAACCCCGTGATCGGAGAAAGGGAACCGGGGGGTTTCGGTTCGTCTTTGCGCTCTGCTCGCGCGCATTGCCAAAGCGGAGGGGGCCGCCTGCTGCCTTTGTCTGATCTTTTCAAACTGACTTGGCCACGGCCGCCAGCACTGCGAGGCTGCGGGGGAGGACGCACACACCGACACGCACTAAAATAGACTTTTCGCGGGAGACAAATAAACAGCAACATATTATATTTAGTTCAGTTGTCCTAAAACCAAATACGGATAGTCCCGCTACGTTAAAACACACTTAAGCGACGGAATTTTAGCTGGTTTCAACTCCCCCTACCCCCGCGTTAATGGTACCGCCCAACCCAGCTGGAACAGTAAGAATAGTTCCCCTGGAAACCAACTTCTTACAATTCAGTTCACTTTAGTCTTAACTTTTAACCCTTGATCGGTCGCTTGGCAATGCTGTTACAGAGTTTCCGTTGTATTTAATCGAATGAAAAAGGTCATTTTATAATGATAAAAATATAATAGAATATAAAGCGGTGCTTGCATGCGTCAGATGGCATTTTCTATTTGATTAAATATTCCATTCTTCACTCTGCCTAAGCAAGCCTATCTAAAGCCAGCCTCATTAAGAAATATACTTATATCTGCTCTTATATGAACGGAATAAGTTAGAAACCCCTTATACATTATTTATAACACATGTTGTGTACAGTTGTTTTGTGATTATATAGTGACTCTACCCAGTGAAGCCCTGAAATGTCTGTAGAATAAAATAGGATAGAAAATTCTTTATTTGCCCACAACAGCAGCAAGTTGAAGTACAGCACACAGAGTTGCAGGGTAAAACTACAAGACACAATAGGCCTATAACCGTATATTAGATAAGGAATCTCTGTTGAGGCAGGTAAACTAAATGAAGCAGAATGGATAACATCCTTCAACGCACCATGTCAACAACAAAGCGCTGGTGTCGACACCTGCGTACAGGAAACAAGAGTATTACAAAGGACAAGACTAAATGTGCTGCGCTGATTCGGTCCAGCAGAATATCAAAGAGCTCGGCTAACAAAGGGAAAACGGTACATGGGTTCTTCTCTTTTCTTTTAGGATCAACTTTTAGCGGGGGCTTTACCTCCTGCTGCCTGCCTGCCTGTGTGTGTGTGTGTGTGTGTGTGTCTGTGTGTGTGCGTTAGCTAATATGACAGCAGAGCTCTGGTGAAAGCCAGTGGAGTGTGTCAGAGTGGTGAAGAGAGAGAGAGGGAGAGAGAGGGGGAGAGGGAGAGAGCAGGAGAGAGAGAGAGAGAGAAAGAGAGAGAGAGAGGGGGGAAGAGAGGGAGAGAGCAGGAGAGAGAGAGAGAGAGAGAGAGAGAGGGGGGGGGGAAGAGAGGGAGAGAGAGAGAGAGCAGGAGAGAGAGAGAGACTGGAAAGCGAGGCGCACCAACACACCCATGTTTACAGGGGGAAATGCAACACAACACAGCTGACAGCACCTATCCTCCCTGTCTCGCCCCTCTTCTGCCTTCACTACCCCTCCCCCCCCCCGCTGCCTCCCCCCTCCTCATCTCCCCCCCCCTTCCCTTTTATCAGACAGATCCCGAAAGTAAAGATTCTCGAGTTCCTCTCCCACCATCAGGTTATGCTGTACTTTAGCACATTATCCAACTGCTTTAGCCTTCGCAGAGTTTCTGTATTTACCTATTACCTGTTATACCTATTTAGACAGGTAAAACTGCCCCTGTGTGGTGTGTGTGTGGTGTGTGTGTGGTGTATGTGGTGTGTGTGTGGTGTGTGTATGTGGTGTGTGTGGTGTGTGGGTGTTGGGTGGGCTGCCGGCAGTGAGGTCATCAGTGTGTGGATGGTTGCTGGGTTCTTCAAACACCTCCGGAGTTGGGGCGAGAAGGAGGAGAGGAGAGGGAGGAGAGGGGTGAGAGGAGAGGGGTGAGAGGAGAGGGAGGGGCCCCGTGACAGCTCTGCATGGCCCAGGACCCTCTCTCTCCCGGCACACCTGTCTGTGTGCGCCTGTGTGTGTGTGCGTGAGTGTCTGTGTGAGTGTGTGTCCGTGTGTGTCTGTGCGTGTGAGAGAGTGTTTGCGTGAGTGCCTGTGTGAGTGTGTGCAAGTCTGTGTGAGTGTGTGTGTGTGTGTGTGTGTGTCGGTGCGAGTCTGCGTACAAGTGCGTTTGTGTCTGTGTGTGTGTGAGAGTCTGTGTCCGTTGCCTGTGTTTGAGAGTGTGTGTTGAAGTGAGTCTGTGCGTGTCTGTGTGTGTGTGTTTGAAAGTCTGTGTGTGGAAGTGAGTCTGTGTGTGTCTGCTGTGTGTGTGTGTGTTTGTGAGTCTGTGTGTTGGAGTGAGTCTGTGTGTGTCTGTTGCCTGTGTTTGTGAGTCTGTGTGTGTCTGCTGTGTGTGTGTGTTTGTGTGTTGGTGTGAGTCTGTGTGTGTCTGCTGTGTGTGTCTGTGTGACCCTGCTCCACACTGCTGTGTGTCGCTGCCTCTCTGAGCAGACCTGCTGGGCCCTCGGCAGCACTCACACTGAGGCTGGAAATAAGCACTGAGAGGGAGGGGGGAGGGGGGGAGAGAGAGAGGGAAGGAGGAGGGGAGAGAGAGAAGGAGGGGGAGGGATAGAGAGGGAGGAAGGGAGGATGGGGAAAGGGAGGGAGAGTGAGAGGGAGGGGGAGGGATAGAGAGAAAGGGAGGGAAGGAGGAGGGGAGAGGGAGGGAGGGAGGGTCAGAGAGAGAGAGAGTGGGAGGGAATGATGGCGAGAGGGAGGGAGGGAGGGAGGGAGGGAGGGAGGAGGGGAGGGGGGAGAGAGAGGGAGAGGGAGGGGATCAGAGAGAGAGGGTGTGGGAGGGAATGATGGAGAGAGGGAGGGAGGGAGATAGATAGAAAGGGAGGGGAGAAAGAGGGGGAGGTGGATGAGATAGTGGCAGATAGAGAGATGGGAGGGAGGAGCAAAGAGGATTAGGAGGAGAGAGAGAGATGTGGAGGGAGAGGGGGCAGAGAGAGAGTGGGGAGTAGAGAGGGGGAAGAAGAGTGAGAGAGGCTGTGGAGAGGTTGAATTAGTGGAAGAGGAGAGGAACACCAGGGAATGAATGCAGGATGGAGAAGGGGACGAGAGAGGCAGTGAGATGAAGGAGAGAGGGGACGAGAGAGGCAGTGAGATGAAGGGGAGAGGGGACGAGAGAGGCAGTGAGATGAAGGGGAGAGGGGACGAGAGAGGCAGTGAGATGAAGGGGAGAGGGGACGAGAGAGGCAGTGAGATGAAGGGGAGAGGGGACGAGAGAGGCAGTGAGATGAAGGGGAGAGGGGACGAGAGAGGCAGTGAGATGAAGGGGAGAGGGGACGAGAGAGGCAGTGAGATGAAGGGGAGAGGGGACGAGAGAGGCAGTGAGATGAAGGGGAGAGGGGACGAGAGAGGCAGTGAGATGAAGGGGAGAGGGGACGAGAGAGGCAGTGAGATGAAGGGGAGAGGGGACGAGAGAGGCAGTGAGATGAAGGGGAGAGGGGACGAGAGAGGCAGTGAGATGAAGGGGAGAGGGGACGAGAGAGGCAGTGAGATGAAGGGGAGAGGGGACGAGAGAGGCAGTGAGATGAAGGAGAGAGGGGACGAGAGAGGCAGTGAGATGAAGGAGAGAGGGGACGAGAGCACAAGGAGGATTTTGCACTTATTCAGCAGCCAAGCTTGAAAACTGTCAAGTTAACGAATGCAAACAAAAACTGGAGCAGGTTAAGCATGTTAAGAAACATCTGAGAGGTAGATAGGAAAGAAAAGGTGATAGAGAGAGATAGGGATGAGAGAGAGAGAGAGAGAGAGAGAGAGAAGGAAAAGTGGGGGAAAAGTAAACTAAAGCAAAAGAAAGAGTGAGCGAAAGTAGAGAAACATTTTTGAGAACTAGAAAGACGAGCGTTATATGCAAATCTAGAGGTGTTTTGGAAGCTTCTGGAATATTCTGTCATGTGATGCAGTGTGCTGATTCAGGCGAGGGCGTAATTGGATAATTGCGTGCCACAGAGCCGGCCAGATAACTGTGCTCGGGGCGTTGGTTTCCAAGGCGACGTGGGCGTGTGTCAACACGCCGGTGAAAGCTGACACCTCGTGAATAGATTTGACGTTACTTTGTAGTTCCTCTCTTTTTTCTCGGCCTCGCTCCCCTTCCCTACCCTCTGGTGTTTAAGCCTGATTCCTGTCTGGTGTTTTGCACCGATAGGGAAGAAGACGGGATGAAGGTAGAGGTGGAGGAGGAGGAGGAGGAGGGGGGGGAGGAGGAGGAGGGGGAGGAGGAGGAGGGGGAGGAGGAGGAGGAGGAGAAGGAGGAGGGGGGGGGGAGGAGGAGAAGGAGGGGGAGGAGGAGGAGGAGGAGGAGGAGGAGGAGGGGGAGGGGGGGGAGGAGGAGGAGGAGGAGGGGGAGGGGGGGGAGGAGGAGGAGGAGAAGGAGGAGGAGGAGGGGGAGGGGGGGGAGGAGGAGGAGGAGGAGGAGGAGGAGGAGGGGGAGGGGGGGGGAGGAGGAGGAGGAGGGGGAGGAGGAGGAGGAGGAGGAGGGGGAGGGGGGAGAGGAGGAGGAGGAGGAGGAGGAGGAGGGGGAGGGGGGAGGAGGAGGAGGAGGAGGAGGGGGGGGAGGAGGAGGAGGGGGGGGGAGGAGGAGGAGGGGGGGGAGGAGGAGGAGGAGAGGTTCCTACACACGTTCTCATAACGTTCCTCTCTCTGCTCTCCAAAAAGCAGAACACCTGGGAATAGGCTGGCTGGACTGGCCTGCATGCTACCTGTCTGTTGGTGTGTGTGTGTCAGGGTGTGTGTGTGTGTGTGTGTGTGAGTGAGTTGGTGTGTGAGAGAGTGTTGGTGTGTGTGTGTTGGTGTGTGAGAGAGTGTTGGTGTGTGTGTGTTGGTGTGTGAGAGAGTGTTGGTGTGTGTGTGTTGGTGTGTGAGAGAGTGTTGGTGTGTGTGTGTTGGTGTGTGAGAGAGTGTTGGTGTGTGTGCTGGTGTGTGAGAGAGTGTTGGTGTGTGTGTGTGTGTGTGTGTTGGTGTGTGAGAGAGTGTTGGTGTGTGTGTGTGTTGGTGTGTGAGAGAGTGTTGGTGTGTGAGAGAGTGTTGGTGTGTGTGTGTTGGTGTGTGGGAGAATGTTGGTGTGTGTGTGTTGGTGTGTGTGTGTTGGTGTGTGGGAGAATGTTGGTGTGTGTGTGTTGGTGTGTGTATGTTGGTGTGTGTGTGTTGGTGTGTGTGTGTGAGGAAAAACCTAAAAGTCAGATCCAAAAAGAAACAGCGTCAGGATACGTTTCTCCCGCCTTTAGATTAGGTATGTTAGATATACATGTCGAGGTCCCGCTGATTAGAACCAAAGACTCATATTTAAGGGGAATCAGCGATGGAACCATACAGCCTTGGACTGAATTATTCAGACGGCTTATCAAAGGGAGATCTGATTAAATCATCAGTTCACTGATTGGTTTGTAAGATAGTGTTGATGTGTAAGCGCATGGTAGCATCGCCCCTGGTGTCCTCCTAGGATTCAGCCGCTATTGATCAGAGAACCGTGGGAGGCTGCGGATTCGATCAATGACCTTCAGAGCTCCGTCCCGTCCCCCCCTCCCTCCCTCCCCCCCCGCTCCCTGCCAAGGACTGGCGGAGTGGAGGCTGAAGGATGGAGCTTGTCAGACCGTGATCGCGCCTTCTACTTCCATTCTCCTCATCCCTCTCGTTCCCTCCCTCCTGCCCGCCTCCTCCTCCCCCCTCTACTCCCCTCCACCCTCCTCCCTCCCCCCCTCCTACTCCTCCCTCCACTCTCCTCCTCTCCTCGCAGCCTCCCCCCTCCTCCTCTACTTCCCCCGAGACCCCCCCATATACCTCACATACACCCTCAAAACTATCCTTGCTACTGTAAAGAGAGAGAGAAAGAGAGAGAGAAAGAGAGAGCGATGGGGAGAGAGGGATTCAGGCAGAAAACCATACCCAGAGAGAGACAACCACAACAGCACCCAGGATAAACCCAGGCTGGATTACAGTAACAGCCCTGTGGTCCCTCATCTGAGGAGAGAGAGAGGGGAGGGAGGGAGAGAGAGAGAGAGAGGGGAGGGAGGGAGAGAGAGAGAGAGAGAGAGAGAGAGGGAGAGAGAGGGAGGGAGGGAGGGAGAAAGAGAGAGGGAGAGAGAGAGAGAGGGAGGGAGGGAGGGAGTTTCAAGGAGAAAGTGAGCATGAGCGAGAGAGGGAGTTCGAGAAAGAGAGAAGGCGAAATAGAGGCGGAATGACATAGAGCTGTTTGTAGCATGTCTAGACCTGGAGAGATGTTCTGGACAAACAAGAGTGCAGGAAGATAGAGAGAGAGAGAGAGAGAGAGAGAGAGACAGGAGGGTGAGGGAGCGAGGGACAGAGGAGGGAAGCCAGTAGGAAAAGGCGGCAGATGGAGAGAGCAGGAGAGAAATAGGGAGGGAGAGTGAGTGAGTAAGAGAGAGAGAGAGAGAGCGATTGGGCTGTAAAATCAACAGCTCAGCCATCCACCCAGCTGAGGCCCCAAGGAGAGAGTGAGGAAGAGAGAGCGAGAAAGGCAGGGAGAGAAAAAGACAGGGAGAGAGTGAACGAGAAAAGACAGGAAGAGAGAGAATGAAAGCAAGAGAGAGAGAAAGCGGAGACATGGGGAGAGAGAGAGAGAGAGAGAGAGAGAGAGAGAGAGAGAGGGAGAGGGAGATTGAGAGAGGGAGCAAATATCACATGGGAGTGTTGGAGCGCAGAAGAGAGAGAGAGAAAAAAAGAGAGAGAACCAAAAAAAACAGAGAGATGTGTTCTGATCTCAAAGGTAGTGAGAGTGCAGAGCCAGGCAGGGGGCAGGGCGGGGGGCGGTCATGCCCAGAGGAAGCAGCCCTAGCCTGGGTAGGGGGGCCCCAGGAGGGGGCCTCTCTGGCTGGCTGTGCTCTGCTACTGACAGCTCTTCAGTATGCTGCCTCGCAGGCTCCGTCAGCCTCTGTGTGAATCTCCACTGCCTGCTCTAAAATGTGTGTCTGTGTGTGTGTGTCTGTGTGTGCATGTGTGTGTGTTTCTGTCTGACTGTCTGTGCGTGTGTGTCTGTGTGTGTGTTTGTGTCTGTCTGTGTGTCTTTGTGTGTGTGTGTGTGTGTGTGTGTGTGTGTGTGTGTGTGTGTGTGTGCATGTGTGTGTCTCTCTGTCTGTGTGTGTGTATCTATGTGTCTGTGTGTGTGTGTGTATCTCTGTGTCTGTGTGTGTATGTGTGTGTGTAGCTGTGTGTCTGTGTGTGTGTGTGTGTGTGTGTGTGTGTGTGTGTGCATGTGTGTGTCTCTCTGTTTGTGTGTGTGTATCTCTGTGTCTGTGTGTGTATGTGTGTGTAGCTGTGTGTGTGTGCTCGCTCTTGTTTGGAGGCTGTGTATTCAGACATGGTGGTCTTTCAACCCTGCTCTCTCTACAGTCAGCATTTTGCATTCTGCATATTCTCAATTCACCTGTTTGTTGTGTTGGAATGAATACTGTTCAGTGTGTACGTGCATGAATGTGTGTGCATATGTGTGTCTGTGTGTGTGTGTGTGTGTGTGTGTGTGTGTGTGTGTGTGTGTGTGTGTGTGTGTGTGTGTGTGTGTGTGTGTAGAGTATATCTCCATAGTGATAACCAAGTCCACACATCTCACTATTCATTAGATCACTGTGCCTGTCTCTTCATTGAGTTGACTGAAAGCCTTGTTCAAGCATTCAGGAAGGGCTTTTGCATTGCAGACTCACTCTCTCTCTCTCTCTCACTCCCACACACACACACACACACACACACACATTCACACATACACACGCGCACACAACCTTTCTTTGCTCCTTAAAGTGCGATCAGGTTGCGTTACCTACCGCTGAAATCGTGTGTTCGGTTTTAATACTAAATATCTCCTGTGTGTGTGTTTGTGCGCTGGTGTGTGTGTGTGTGACAGTTTATTTCTGGTTCATCTGTGACTCTGAAGCTGTCAGGAAATATCTGCTTGGAAGTGTTTTGATTTTTCGCAGAAGCACAGGGATCCAGAGAGAGAGAGAGGAGAAAGGAGGAAGAGAGAGAGAGATAGTGACAGGAGCGAGAGAGGAAAAACAGAGTGAGAGACGAGGAGGAGGAGAGAGAGAGGAGAGAGATAGAGACAGGAGAGAAAGGAGGAAGAGAGAGATCGAGACAGAAGAGAGAGAGGAAAAAAAAGAGAGAGGAGGAGGAGAGAGACAGAGAGAGAAAAGAAGGAGAGCGAGCGAGCGAGCGAGGGAGGAGGGAGAGGTAGAGAGAGAGGGAAAGAGAGCTAGCTCTGCTGGTTCCCCCCAGCAGTGGGGAGCTAGCGAGCGCTCTGCTAGCACACGGAGACAAGCAGATGTGCCACTGTCATGTCAGCAATAATGACAACGTGAATAATTCATACACACGGGCAGAAATACATTGTTTGCGGCTGAATTAAACATTACAAGCCCAGACTAAAAACCCCTGAACAAAAAGCAACAAGAATCCACTAACTGGAAGTATGAGGCGTCGAGAACTGCAGAGCAGTTGGGTCTGGAAAGAGTGAGTGGCGTGAGTGTGTGTGTTTTTTATTGTGTGTGTGTATGTGTGTGTGTGTGTGTTTTATTGTGTTTGTTTTATTGTGTGTGTTTTTCCCTGTGAGGGTATCTGATACAGGTCAAGTTAATCAATCCATGACAGGAGTAGAAATCAGGCCAAGCCATTCGAGACTGAGACAACATCCTTCAGTGAAGCTCACTGTCGCTGTGTTGGCGTGTGTGTGTGTGTGTGTGTGTGTGTGTGTGTGTGTGTGTGAGCCAGCCTGTGCCCTTACATCCCCCCCCCCTGAGGTCTGTTCTGTCTTTGATGTAAGTTAAACCCTTCCCTATTGGGGACTGCTAACCCAGGCCATACAGAACTACACTACCCACGTGGCCGAGCAGCGTCCTGCTACCAGAAGGCAGTGCTGCAGTCTGAGGGTGACATTCACTGTCTTCGCCCCTCAGAGGGGGGATGAGAGGGGGTACAGACAGACGTATTGGCTTATCCCTGCTCTCAGGGGCTGCCTAGAAGTGGATGGAAGAGTGTGTGTGTGTGTGTGTGTGTGTGTGTGTGTGTCTGGGGAAAGGCTAGCTGGGACTGATGGTTCGCCAGCGGAGCATCAGGGCTCCAGAGGCAGCAGCTCCCAGGCACGTTGCCCAGCCACAGTGCCTCCTCCTCAGGCTGGCGGCTCAGGGTATCTGCCCCCTCCTGCCCTGCTCTGGGTGTGGAGGGACCATGGCTCTGGCAGCAGCTCTGTTACAAGCGCAGCTTCCATCAGTCTGACCTATATCTTAAGAGGCTCGCACGCCCACATGCTGTACAAACACACACACACACACAGGAGGCTTGTGACCGTCCTGTGTTTTAACTGGGTCCCAGCTGGCTGCGGACCTTTCAGCTCGGCCGGTCGGGGTTCTTTCGAGGAAGCCCATAGGCTCAGAAACAGAGGAGGGCGGGGACGACGAGACCGGAACGTTCCAGAGTTCCTGTGCGGCCAGACAGAGGAAAACATATCAGCCAGGGTGGGGGGGGGGGGGGGCGGAGGGGGGGGGGGGCGGAGGGAGGGAGGGAGGGCCGTCATTGGTTTACTGCCTCTCTACCAGAGCCTCTTGCATGACTCATCTGCATCCAGAGTTCTGGAAGAGAGGGAACGAGAGAGAGAGACAGAGAGACAGAGAGAGAGAGAGAGCGAGAGAGAGAGAGAGCGAGAGAGAGACAGAGAGAGAGACAGAGAGGGAGAACGGCCGAGGAAGGTCGAGAGGTCAGGAGGAATTTGGAGAACGTACGCAAGGGAGAGGCAGGAGAGATTCTGAGAAGAGCGAGGGAGGGAGGGAGGGAGGGAGGGAGGGAGGGAGGGAGGGAGGGAGGGAGGGAGGGAGGGAGGGAGGGAGGGAGGGAGGGAGGGAGGGAGGGAGGGAGGGAGGGAGGGAGGGAGGGAGGGAGGGAGGGAGAATTCTGTGAGATGGTACAGAGGGCGGGTCAGGAAACCATGTGTCACACAGACACTCGGAGCATCAGCATGTTGTACTATATTTGCTTGTAAATGCTTTTAAGTGTCGTACATGTGCTCAGTGTATGCGTGTGTTCAGTATGTGCGCTTGGCAAATGTGTGTGTGTGTGTGAGTGTTTGCTTGTGTGCATGAGCGTGTCAAGGGGAACACGGCAGTTAATTCTCACGCCGCTTTCTGTTTATTTCTTTTATAAGCCTGTTTATATTCTCTGGAGTTTATGTGCGCGTGTGTGCGCGCGCGCGTGTGTGTTTGGGTGTGTGTGTGTGGGTGTGCGGTATCTCTTTCTATAGAATCTCCCCCGCTCCCCAACAGCCTGTGTGAATGTGAGCTCCAGGCTGCAGAGAGAGAGAGGCTGATATCAGAGGCGGTTCCCCCAGCCAGCAGGCAGCCTCCCCTGGGCCCTCTGCTCTCCCTCCTGGCCTCCCTCCTCTCTCCAGCAGCCCTGTCCTGAGGCCCCAGCCCACCCCTCTCCCCCCCACCACCACCACCCCCCCCCCCCCCCCCCCCGCCTCCTCAGATAGCCAAGACATAGCATAGATCATTTTGTTACCAAATAAATCCACTGAA
Organism: Neosalanx taihuensis; assembly: GCA_030340665.1. Lineage (NCBI taxonomy): Eukaryota > Metazoa > Chordata > Actinopteri > Osmeriformes > Salangidae > Neosalanx > Neosalanx taihuensis. The sequence continues at coordinate 7,036,790 of CM059307.1, forward strand.
AGATAATAGGATTCTCTTCTTGTTACCACCCCCCCCCCCTCCCACCCTCCCCTCAAAAAGACCGACAGGTCACAGCCAGAGAGATGCGTGTTGACAACAGCAAACACTCCTCGTAAACAACTTTTGCCGTGTGAAGTGTTTCACAGACGTTGCATCCTATTGCGTGGCTATTGCACAGACCTCGAGAGGAAACAGTCCATCTGAACCGGCCCCTGGGGCCAGCCGTCTGGGCGCACCGGCTAAGGGCTGCCCCCCTGTGGCAGCTGGGAGCAACAGCAGGTCGCTGGGACATCCTATTGATATAATGTAGAAAGTTACGTAAGTTATTTATGCGCGTGGAGTCGGCCTTCACCTTGAACGGATGGAAAGTGTTTCACGTCACGCTTGTCACGCACGTCCCAAAGATTCACCATTTGCCTTATAATTTCTTTTATTCAGAATCAGATTTTTTTTTTTACTCGCCATGCAAGATATACAAACACAGAATTGACTATGGCAGGAGAGAGCGAACATAAGAACATATATGGATAAGGGTAGATAAAAATTGAATAAAAATGTCATATAAAATACAAATAAGATATTCGTATTACACCGTGTTCTCATTTGGCAGATCCTCTTTTTTACGCATTTCGAAAGTGACGTGGAAATTGTGCTTATAGAAAGTTCCGCTGTTATTTTTTGGAGGGGTGCTTGACGTTCACGGTAACATCTAACGCTACTCCCTCGTAATTAATAATTAATGTGATCCATGCGCCTGGTTCGCTGGTGCCAACCTTTAATCTGAAGAATCTTGTTTAATCTGAGAAGTGACCATATAGAAAAATGTGTATCAACTCCATGTATTACGTACAGTAACACCAAAACAATCGTCCCGTACAGCAGTGGTCTGGTCCCCAACCCTGGTCCTCAGGGGCCCCACTGTCCTGCATGTTTTAGATGTTTCCCCCTTCTCACACACCTGATTCTAATGCATGTTCATTACTAGGATTCTTCACAGCTAGATAACGACCCATTCATTAGAATCAGGTGTGTTGGCGCTGGGAAACATCTAAAACATGCAGGACAGTGGGGCCCCTGAGGACCAGGGTTGGGGAAGACTGCCATAAAGCTATCAACATTAGAACAGAAAGACCTGTGCCGAGTGATTCCGTGATGCTGGTTCTCCCCGTACCAGCAGAGGGCGCTCTTGTGTTAACTAAATTGACCGAGCAACATCTAGCTGGTTAAAGCTTATAGAGTTGTTAGGTGTACCTGATGCATTCAATAACACATATTTCCATGTATTTGTACACTGCATGGGTAATGTCAATCGTTGTCCTGTCTGGCAGCGTGGTCAACGCAAACATCAGGGTCGATCAGGTTCTCATATCACAAGGCTTATTCCAACAGCGGACCTTGAAGTTATAACAGTGGTTCTTAACCTGGTTGATACTGAATCCCACCATGTTCATATGCGCATTCACCGAACCCTTTTTAAATGGTCGTGTCATCACGTGTCATGTGAGTCGGATGTGTGTCTTGACCTCCGCTGAACCCCTGAGACTGACTCACCGAACCCCTGAGACTGACTCACCGAACCCCTGAGACTGACTCACCGAACCCCTGGGCTTGGATCGAACCCAGGTTAAGAACCATCGAGCTATAAGAAGGGGCCTGATGTTTATTGCGGGACAAATACTTTTACGACGGGAGGCGGCGGCGGGGATCGAGTGCTTGGCGGCGGCGGCGGCGGGAAGCGCGTGGCGGCGGGCGGGCGCGTGAAAAGGTGACTGCGCGGCTCGTGAAGATGAAAGGCGCTTTATCATGCAGATCTCTCGGAAACCGGAGTAGCGCCAGAGAAGTCCGCAGGCTGGAAGAATCCACAAATATTGAATTTTATGGTGTAGGCATAGTCTGCTACGCGTCCGTTCCGAGTTTTATTTATTTTTATTTTATTTTTTCCGTTTGCGTGGTCCCATCGTTTGTTGTCTGTTAATTGATGTTTCAAGCCAAATATATATATTAAAAAAAATAGTTTTGAACTTGGGACGACAATCCATCACATCCTTGGCCAAGCGAGATTTTCGTTTCGTCGAATTAGAGACTGAGTCCGTGAACTGTGAGGCTTTGGCTTGTATTTACATGGATGTTGTTATTCTGACACCTAAACGAATGGATGTGGAAAGTGGGATCTCAGATCAAAGCAGCGGTTCAGCAGAGGCCATTCAGTTGTTTTCTGCCGGCATGTGAACAGAGGGAAGGCCGCTTGAACCTCGCCTGTTCTCCAGAGGACGTCCTACCGGCTGCCTTGATTTTCTCAACCGAAAGGGGGGATTAAGGTTTTCCGCAGCTTTCACATTTACCCAAACACATCATCTAGTTGATTTAAAGGGAGGGAGGGAGGGGGGGATTTAAACGCACATGAACTTTGAAGGAATTGTTCATCTTTTAGATTAGATTGACCCCATTCGCTCTCTCTCTTTCTCTCTTTCTCCCCTTCTCTCTCTCTCTGTCTCTCTCTCTGTGTCTCTCTCCCTCTCTCGGCCCCTCACATACTCGCACAAACAAACGGTTCAGTTGTTTTATCTGCAGTTCAGCATAAACGGTGTTAGATCAAACCAGACCACAGGACAAACATGTAGTGAAGCCATATCGTAAGAATTTACAGGCATTTTTTACGCAGTGGAAATGGGGGTCTATTAAACATCCTCGTGGGGGGGGGTGGGGGTGGGGGGGGGAGGGCCGTGATTGTACCCCCACTCCTGACGGGTCTCCGGTCACTGTCTCCACCCGCGGGTCTCCGGCCGGTCTGGATCCGTTTTCGGAGCTGGTGAGATTACTTTGGTGGTCTCTTTCCTATAACTGCTGACCGTCCCTCCCCTCGACTTTTGTGTGAAAAAAATGGGGGGAGGGTGTGGGGTGATGGGAGGAGGAGGAGGAGGAGTAGGAGGGGAGTAGGAGGGCTGGATGTGGAGTCACACGGTGTTTCAGAGTGTTAAACTTGCAAGGGGATCAGAGCAGGGTGGAAGGGGGGCACTTATAGCCTATAGCGTTGAATCTTTCATTATTATCATGATCTTTGATTCGATCTACCGTCATATCTCATCGGATCAAACTTACCTCTGACCCTGTCTGGGGGTGTAAGAGCTCGTGCTCTCTTTTTTTGCCCCTCATTTGAAGCCTGGTGAGACTCTGGTGGACTATCCTGTGCGTAAAAGCACCCTCTCCAAAACCTTTAACTGGAAATCCACATCAGTACAGTTCGCCATCTTTAAATAGAGTTTAGACCCACGATCAACGTCTGTGCTCGGATGCAGACCATGCATCTGGTTCGACCCCCCTGGACCCAGTAAAGCGGATTATCAGCGCGTGTTTTTTTGTGGATATGTCCTTCCAGAGGAGCCCTTTCCCGGTTTGGAGTGTGGCACGGAGGGGCATGGAGACCAGGACGACCCCCAGACGGTCCATCAGCCCCGGGCAGCATCTCTTCCTGGCCTTGGCTCTCATCGTCTGCTGCGCTCAGCTGCTGGTGGACGCGCACTCCTGGTGGTGAGGCTAAACTTTTACGCAAACTTCAGAATCTGAATCAGTATGAGGTTTAATCGCTATGCAAGGTTTACAAACATAGAATTCACTGTGGCAGAAAAGATCAAACATAGAACATGTATGTGGCATAATAATAAAAAAATGAATACAATGTAAAATACACTGCAATTTTGATACAAATTAGATACATTATTGATACAATACAAGTATAAGTAACATAAGTACAAAGTGGGATGGGTATATATAGTGGGGGGGGGGGGGTGTATACACAGTAGTGCAAACAGTGGTGCAAAAATCACAGTACTAAGTTTTTTTAAGGTGTTTAAGGTGCTAAAGTAAAGTGGCAGAGTGCAGTGGGATTCTGGAAGGGGGGTGTGGGGTGTTGGTGGATGTGGCCAATGTCATCAACATGAACTGGTTATTCGTCTCCTAGGTAAAACGCAACGAGATGATCTTGTGGTTTTTGTGTGCGGATTAGTTTTTTGTTGGTGAGAGGCCGGCCGTTTGGGTCAAATGCTGTTGTGTCGCGGCGAACAAATGTGGAGGGCTTTGTCACAATATTGACCCTCCAGGGCCAAATGGTAAAGCTGTTTGTTGGCCTTGTGACAGTACAGTAAGGGGGGAAGCGCCTCTTGGGCTTGGGGAGAGGAACAGGCGCACCCCGAACTGAAGGATGAATGGGAGGTTTTGTCGGAAAATTCCATTTCAGACATTCGCCTGGTTACTTTGCCATTGTTCCCTGCTGGTGCACAATGGATGTGTTTGATGTGCATACGCTCACTGGTTATTAATGATTGATTCATTTTGACTAAATCAATTCAATGATCAATGCTTGGTATAACGGCACAACCCTTTAAACCCAAACTCAGACATAAAGGTTATGAACCTCGTGTCCTTTTTTGGATCCCAGCAGGGTGTCTGAACCTCCTTCAGACCCCAAACATAGAGTGTTTCCCAACTTCTTTTATTGATTTTTTTTTTATTACTGTGTATATTTACCCTGCCAATTCCACCCGGGCAGGTCATTGGCCATGACCCCCATCCAGCGCCCGGAGATGTACATCATCGGAGCTCAGCCTCTGTGCAGCCACCTGTCCGGCCTGTCCCCGGGCCAGAGGAAGCTCTGCCAGCTCTACCAGGACCACATGGTGCACATCGGCGACGGGGCCAAGACCGGCATCAAGGAGTGCCAGTACCAGTTCAGACAGAGGCGCTGGAACTGCAGCACCGTGGACAACACGTCGGTGTTCGGGCGCGTCATGCAGATCGGTGAGTCCCCCCACCCCACGGGCCAGGCACGAGGCCAGGGGGGGAAGAGGGCACTTGGGGGGGGGGGGACCCTCTCTCCGAAGGGTGCCTTATTCAAACCGATGATCGATGAAGTGATTCATCAGCGGGAAGCTTTAGTTTACAGGCAGCTGGTGTTTTAACCACCGTCATAGGTGCATTTCATAGACCCAGAGGCCAGTGACCGTGCAGGGTCTGGTGTAGCGGTAGGTTGCTGCTAGTGGTAGGTTGCTGCTAGTGGTAGGTTGCTGGTAGCGGTAGGTTGCTGCTAGTGGTAGGTTGCTGCTAGTGGTAGGTTGCTGGTAGCGGTAGGTTGCTGGTAGTGGTAGGTTGCTGGTAGTGGTAGGTTCCAGTGAAAGGGTCATATTTTTGTCCTTGCCTAGTCAAGAGAACAATATACTTTATATTGCTGTCAGAAAACTATATTCATTAAAATCATCTTGCTGAAAATGCATGTATATTCTGCTCGTTTTGAACGCCCCTCGCCCCCCCCCCAGTTATTTGCGGTCGGTCGCGAGGTTTATATCGAGGTGTCATCCAGCCCCACCCCCCCATTGTCCCCACGGTGTCTCTTTTGAAATGCAGTAACGGCCCTGACACGGAGCCGCCAGATCCGGGGCTCCTATTTGAAGTCCCGGACCCCAAGGGGCCCCATAAAACTGGGCTCTCTGTCTTTATCGCCTCTAGAGTATTATTGGCCGGTGACTAACATTCCGGACGAGGACACTAGAAAAAAAACGCGTTCAGAGTTTGAACGAGCTTCAAACGCATCCTAATGAATTCATAAAAAAAAAACACGGAACGAGTTTTAATATTGAGCAGATCTCACGTGTTAAAAATGATCTGCATCCCCGTTCGGATTATTGGACCGGTTGTCTGTGTCAGTCAGCGTCGTAAATCACGCTGCTAAAAAATGAACATGAATATTTAAAAGCATCATTTGTGAATCAACGATGGAAAAATCCACCGAAGGTGTCTGCATGCATATAGAAGAATGTGTTATGGCCACCTAGATCTGCCTTCCATATGACTGAAACACGTACGGAGACAAGGTCATGCAACACGTGCTGAGCAGATGCCAACCGTGAGAAGAAGACAAAAAAATGCATTTCTGAAACTGACGTTGGGGGCCAGTCAAGCGAATCAGGCCCCCAACGGACCCAGACAGGCGGAGAGAGAGAGAGCTGGAGAGAGAGATAAAAAGATGGAACGCCTAAACTGCGCACATCCGCACCAGCGCTTCCAGAGTGACGCCACGTTCTGTCTATCTCTCCTGTCTCCTCCTCTGTTTTCTTCCTTTGCCTCCTCTTGTTCACCCTCCTTTGTCCGTATCTGCGCGCCCCCCCCCCCCCCCCCCCCCAAACACGCAGCTTGCACGTTGGCTCGGATCCCTTTTGGCTTTGGGCGTGTCAATGTTTGCTTATTTGGGGCTTTTTTTTCTCCTTATTTTTTGGGGGTGGCTGGTAAATGTTGCCACTCTCTCCCCTATTAACCCCCATGCCCCCCACCCACCCCCCACCCCCCACCCCCCCCCCCCCCCAGTGCTTGTGTTTCCATTCTGGCCTGGCCTCTTGTCGGCCTGGGGGCCTCCCAATCATGGCCGGGCAGCTCCTATTGTCCATTGTGAGCTAAGCTAGGGCACACCATCTATGACAGGAAACATGGTTAGCTGGTCAGGTTAAAGAGCTAACCCAGCCCTGGAGCCTGGCAGGGGGGGGGGGGGGGGGGGGGGAGGGAGAGGGAAAGAAGGGGAAAGAAGTGGAGGGAGGGGGGCTTCCACCTGTTGCCTGCCTGCCTGCCTGCGCTAACAGCCTCTCTCACCCCCTTCCCCAGGGAGCCGGGAGACGGCGTTCACCTACGCCATCAGCGCGGCGGGCGTGGTGAACGCGGTGAGCCGCGCCTGCAGGGAGGGGGAGCTCTCCACCTGCGGCTGCAGCCGAGACGCCAGGCCCGGCGACCTGCCGCGCGACTGGCTGTGGGGCGGCTGCGGCGACAACGTGAAGTACGGCTACCGGTTCGCCCGCGAGTTCGTGGACGCGCGCGCGAGCGGGAGAAGAACTATCCGAAAGGATCCTTGGACCACGCCAGAACGCTCATGAACTTACAGAACAACGAGGCCGGGCGCCAGGTGAGACGTGGGGTCATTCAGCGGACGCTCTTATCCAGAGAGACTTACAGCAAGTACAGGGGGGTCAGATGGCTCAATGGTTAAGGCGGTCCTACCTATTTATACGAGCTGTGTCATTGGGTAGGGAGAGGAGTGTTTGGCCTGCTTTGAACCCCAACCACCACACCCCCAACACAGTGAAGAAGACATTTAAGAATTCTCCTGCTCTGGATACATACATGAGACATGAGGGAGTCAGATGGCTCAATGGTTAAGGCGTTGGCCTCATGATCGAAAGGTTGTGAGATCGAGCCCCGGCTGTGGTTATATGATGTTGTGTCCTTGTGCAAGGCACTTCACCCTACTTGCCTCAGGGAGAATGTCCCTGTACTTATTGTAAGTCGCTTTGGATAAAAGCGTCTGCTAAATGAATAAATGTAAGTTCAGGGACATTCCCCCCTGAGGCAAGTAGGGTGAAGTGCCTTGCCCAAGGACACAACGTCATGTTTCCTTAGCCGGAGACACACCATCTACCTGCCTGCCTATATTTACATTACATTCATTCATTTATCAGCCACTTTTATCCAAAGCGACTTACAACAAGTACAGGGACGTACTCCCTGAGGCAAGTAGGGTGAAGTGCCTTGCCCAAGAACACAACTTCATGTAGCCACAGCCAGGAATCGAACTCACAACCTTCCAATCATCAGCCCTATGCCTTAACCTGCTTAGCCACCTGACTTCCTTCTATTTATCCATCTACATCTCTGTCAGTCTAGGTCATTTATTTATCTCAGTTCCATTCAGTCATTCTTTATTGGCGTGAATGAGCGAGCGTTGTTGCCGAAGAAAGTATGTCCTTTCTGGGGTTGGAAATATTCATTTGGTGGGGAGGTGGACCCTCTCTACAGGGCGGAAGAAGCTTCTAATTGAGGGTTTATTTTCCTGAGGGGGGTCGACAGGACAGGGAGATGTGAGAGGAGAGGGGAGATCTGGCTAAACAAACAAACTCATCCAGCTTAGCCCACTACGCCGCAACTATACACACACACTCACTCTTTCTCTCTGTCCCCACCCCTCTCCCTCGCTCTCTCACTTGCTCTCGCTCTCTCGCTTTCTCCACTCTCTCACACTCTCTCTCTCTCTCACACACACACACTTACTCTTTCTCTCTGTCCCCACCCCTCTCACTCTCTCTCTCTCTCTCTGTCTCTCTCTCTCTCTCTCTCTGTCTCTCTCTCTCTGTCTCTCTCTCTCTGTCTCTCTCTCTCTCTCTCACTCTCTCTCTCACACACACACACACATATGCTTTCTTAGGAATGTGTGTTTGAGTAGAAGTGGCCTGGCCGGGTGGTGAGGTGGGGTCGATAATTTATTGGGGGGGTCCAAATGGCCCTGCTGTAGAGGGGCTAACGCCCTTGGAGTCTGCTGGGGTCAGAAGGTCACAGAACATTCCACAGAGGTAACGGGGCCACTCACCCGAACTTAGCCAGTCAACACACACAGACGCACGAAGACACACACACATATACAGACACACACATGCTGTTACTACTAAAAGAGAGAGAGAAAACACCCGTTCTCTCTCTCTCTCCCTCTCTCTCCCTCTCTCTCTCCCTCTCTCTCTCTCTCTCTCTCCCCCTCTCTCTTTCTCTCCCCCTCTCTCTCTCTCTCTCTCTCTCTCTCTGTTTCTCTCTCTCTCTGTTTCTCTCTCTCTCTGTCTCTCTCTCTCTGTCTCTCTCTCTCTCTGTCTCTCTGTCTCTCTCTCTGTCTCTCTGTCTCTCTCTCTCTCTCTCTCTGTCTCCCTCTGTCTCTCTCTCTCTCTGGTTCTCGCTCTTTGTCTTCATAGTCCTGCCTGTGAGGTTGACCTGTCAGGTCTGGCGAAGCCGGCCTCTCTGGTGGGATGAGAACCAGTCTGGTGCTGGATGTCAACAGCCTGTGTTTGTTTAAGAAGGTATTAGAGCTTTTAGCTGGGAGTCTGGGGGAGGGGGGGGTTGGGGGACAGGTTGAGACAGGGAGAGGGACAGGGGGGGGGAGAAGGAGCGCTGCGTAACGGAGAGAGATGACCGTTATGGGAGACGGAAGAGGGAGGCGCGGAGGTGGGAGGATGAGAGGGACGGAGGTGGATAGAGAATAGGATGAAGGGGGGGGGGGGGGGGGTGTCTTTGCGGTAGAGGTCAACACCGTGACCTTTTTGGTACGTCCAGGTGGCCATTAAAGCCACGGCCGGCTCATCGCTGGCCGGAAGATCAACAGCGGAATGCCAAAGTGCATTCTGGGAAGGATCACAGGGGCTGACAGGAATGTACAATAAGCCGCCTGTCTCTTTTGTCTTTGCGTCCCTATCTGTTCGTCTCTCCTCCTGTCGGGCTCGGTGTCTCTCGGCCCCTCTCTCTTTTCTTCCCCTTCCCTTCCTGTTGTCTGTGCTTCCTGTCCCCTGGAGTGGGCTGAGCTTCTCATAAAAGCCCCATTTGTCTGGTCGTAACTCCAGCGGTGAGGAGCTGTGTAGCGTCAGCTTCGCAGAGGGGCTGTTTACGTTGAGGCAGCTCACTTGAAGTGCTTTCTGGGTCTCCTCTCTCGTTCTGGTCTTTCAAAAAGTCTCGCTCTGACCGGGTCCTGGTATCTCTTTATCAGCCTCTAATCCGGGTCTCTCTCTCGGATCGCTCTCGCTCGCACTCTAGGCTTGCTCTCTCGTCCTTCCGACCCCCCCCCCCTCCCCCCTCCCCCCCGCTCCTGATCAGGTCAGGGTCGCCCGGACGGTCCCTCTGGGGCTGTAGAAAAGGAGGTGTGTGTGTGTGACGTTTTGAACCCCCTGATGGTAAAAATGTGTGACGCGAATTTTACTATGTTTTTGGAGTCAAACTGAGTGTGTGTGTTTGCGTGTGTGTGTGAGAGAGAGAGAGGGAGAGGGAGGAAGGGAAGGAAGGAAGGTGTGTGCCCTGTGTGTGAGTCTGTGTGTGGGGGAGGGAGGGGGGGAGGGAGGGTGTGTCTGCCTTGTGCGTCCAGCGGTGAGTCTGTGTGTGGGGGAGAGAGGGGGGGAGGGGGGGGAGGGAGGGTGTGTCTGCCTTGTGCGTCCAGCGGTGTGAGTCTGTGTGTGGGGGAGGGAGGGAGGGAGGGTGCAGCAGAGGTTGAAGAGCAGATTACTCCTAGTCCGTGGTGCTCAGGAGGCTTTGGGTCGGTAATACCGCCAATGATCCTCGACCCGTAACAGATACTCTCACAAAGAAGAGGACTGAACCCCCCTCGCTCCCCCCCATCCCCACCCCCCTCCACCCACCCACCCCACCCTCTCTGGAGCTGCCTCAGGTCTAGCCTGAGTGGGTCTGAGTGACACGGAGATGTCTCCCTGGGTGTGTGGTGGTTGGGGGGGCAGCGGTGGGGGGGGAGGGGTCACGCCAGACGGCCCCTGCTTCAGAGAGGGTGGGCTCAGACTCAGGAGGGGCGAGGCGGGGCCCGCTTTCATCCGTTTGTTCTGCCGGCATGTTTTCTCTTTCTTTCTTTCTTTCTTTCTTTCTTTCTTTCTTTCTTTCTTTCTTTCTTTCTTTCTTTCTTCTTCTTCTGTCCTTTTCTCTCTCTATTCATACCCTCTCTCTCTCTCTGTCTCTCTCTCTCTCCCTCTCTCTCTCTCTCTCTCTCTCTGTCTCTCTCTCTCTGTCTCTCTCTCTCTCTCTCTCTTATTCTCTCTCTCGTTCTCTCTCTCTCTGCAGTTGTGCTCTCCCTCTGTCTTCCTGTTTGGTCGCAGGCTGCCCTGCCAGGCATGGAGGGCTTGGGGGTTCCGGGCTCTTTTGTGAAGGTGACAGGGGAGTGGGGGCCAGGGGGGTGAGAGGAAGGGGGGACAGGGGGGTGAAGGGACAGGGGGGTGGGGATGGGCTGGGGGGGGTGGGAGGGTGGGGGTGCCAGGCAGACTGCTCTGCTGTCTGGTCTCTCATACGGGAGAGCCTGCAGGAGGGATGGACTACCGTCACACCCTTCTGGCTCTCAAAGGCACACACACCCACAGACACACACACACACACAGACACACACACACCCTCACACACCCATATGCTCACATCCACAGACACACACAGACACACACACACAGACACATGCACACACAGACACACACACACCCATACACTCACACCCACAGACACACACACAGACACAAACACACACACACCCTCACACACCCACACACTCACACCCACAGACACACACACACACACAAACACACACACACCCTCACACACCCATACCACACACCCATACACTCACACACACTCTCAAATACACACAACCTTACTCACAGACTCTCTCACACACCCCCTCACACACACGTACCCTCACGCACGCATCCTCACAGACACACCATACACACCCTTACTCATAGACTACCTCTCACACACACACACACCCTCACACACCCTCACACACACGCTGCTCCTTGCCCTGTCTTCGGCAAGAGACGGCAAAGTTTTCCGTCTCTGCCTCGCAAAACCGACGAAGCGAAGCTGACACGCACACGCACAAGCACACACACGTACCCACAAACACACACACACACACACAAGCAGCGAGGGCACAAAGGCTCACCTCTGTAATCCCCACACCTCCCATAGAAACCCGGGACAAAGCTAAATCGATCGGCATACCTCCCCATCCGCAATAATCCATGATCGTGACGGCCCCGGGCCAGACGAAACCCTCTAGCCCCCCTCCCCCCGCACACCCCCCTCCCCTCCACTCCCCCCCCCCCCCGCTCCACTTCCCCTCCTTATCTCCTCACCTCTGGGGGGGGGGGGAGGGGGGGGGGTTTATTTACCTCTTCCCCTCCCACTCCATTCTCCTTACAACCCACCCAGCCCTGTCTGTGCTGACTCTATTGTGCCCGATCCAGAGACCATGGCCTCTCGACATGGACGGGTGAGAGTGTGTGTGTGTGAGAGAGTGTGTGTTTGCGAGTGTGTGTGTTTGCGAGTGTGTGTGAGTGTGTGTCAGCGCATGAGTGTATGTTAGTGTGTGTGTTTGTGAGTGTGCGTGTGTGTGTGAGAGAGAGAGTGTGTTAGTGCATGTATGTGTGTGTGTGTGTGTGTGTGACTGTGTGTAAATGTGTGTGTGTGTGAGAGAGTGTGTGTTAGTGCATGAGTGTGTGTTAGCGTGTGTGTTTGTGAGTGTGCATGCGTTTTTGGTGTGTACATTTGTGTGTGTGTGCCCAGCAGGTTATTTCTACAGTCCTCCCCAAACATATACAATTCTTAATATTTTAAAGCTCTACAATAGATTCACGTTTCCTCTGCAGAGTGTGCTGCTATTCTCAGGCAGGTGTTTGTTTAGTTTAGGGTGCTGGGGAGCCTAGACAACAGAGCTACAGGAAACATAGCCAGGGTCGGCCCCTGTGACTGTGTGTGCGTATTGGTGTGTTGGGACGGGCTAAGCATCTATAGTGCTGGCCCTCTGTGTGGGGATGCAGGGCTCCTGTTCAGCCACTAGAGGGCAGCAGCGTCACAGGTCCAGGATCCAGCTTAGACCGGACTGGAGGAATACGCTGTATAAACGGACATTATTAGGTTCAAGGGCAAGGTTCACATTGGTCCCATATTGCTATGCAGGCAATCCACGTGGGTAGGTTTGTTTTCAAGTGTGGGTGGGACAGCTTTTTTTTTTTTTTATAACTGAGAATGCGGTCGTTAAATATGCAATAAACCGTTTGTGGGGTGGGGGGGCGGGCTCCTGGTTGTCAATATCACTCGTCTAACCTTTCTGTCCCCTCCCCCTCCCCCCCCCATCTATTCACTCTGCCCCTCCCCTCTCTCCACCCCTCCCCTTTCTCCCTCCCCTCCTCTATCCCTCCCCTCTCTCCACCCCTCCCCTCCTCTATCCCTCCCCTCTCCCCCAGGCTGTGTACAACCTCGCCAACGTGGCCTGCAAGTGCCACGGCGTCTCCGGCTCCTGCAGCCTGAAGACCTGCTGGCTCCAGCTGGCCGACTTCCGCCAGGTGGGCGAGTACCTGAAGGAGAAGTACGACAGCGCGGCGGCCATGCGCATCGGCCGCAAGGGCAAGCTGGAGCAGGTGGAGAAGCGCTTCAACACCCCCACCCTGGAGGACCTGATCTACATCGACCCCAGCCCTGACTACTGCCTCCGCAACGAGAGCACGGGCTCCCTGGGCACGCAGGGCCGCCTCTGCAACAAGACCTCCGAGGGGATGGACGGCTGCGAGCTGATGTGCTGCGGCCGCGGTTACGACCAGTTCAAGACCTACAAACACGAGCGCTGCCACTGCAAGTTCCACTGGTGCTGCTACGTCAAGTGCAAACGCTGCACCTCCCTGGTGGACCAGTTCGTCTGCAAGTAGGGGAGGGAGGGAGGGAGGGAGGGAGGGAGGGAGGGAGGGAGGGAGGGAGGGAGGGAGGGAGGGAGGGAGGGAGGGAGGGAGGGAGGGAGGGAGGGGCTGGCTAACAGGGCCGAGGGAGGGATTAAAGAAGAAAAATATGACAACAATTCATCGTAAAGAAATGAAATATATAATGAAGTCCAAGAAAATACGTAAATGTTGTGATAATTTATGATCCAGGCACCAATCCAGGTGGACTGACAAACAGGAAAAACCCGTAAGGATTTCTTTCCTTGTTGTTTGTCTATTGTCAGGTTAGCTCTTCCGTGGCGTCAGTTCAATACAGCCTCTGATTGGCTGTTAGGGGAAGGGGGGGGCGGACCTTGTTAATCTCTCCCCTGAGAGAAAGATGGAGAGATAAAGAGGATATGAACAAAAAAGTTGTGTCCTGAAGAACTGCAATTTCACCTCCTCCACTCCTCCTCCGACGCTACGCTCTCACCGTGGACCCTGGTACCTCAGGGCCACTAACGCCTGTGTCTTCCTATTCAACTGACCTCTCACCCGGATGTGACATCACGATGCAGACTCACCCTGCAGGACGAGTTCAGGGGTGGCGTGATCCAGGACTTGGGCAGTATAGATAGGAACGGACCCTAACTTGAACTGAACCACAGCACTAATTAAAGACAGGCGACAGTTCATAAATCTACCACATGAAACACGAGTCCCTCTAAACACAATAAATCAGTAAGTCATGCATATTAAATAAAAAGACATGAATCCATCATATTATCTTCTACACCCAGGGGACATTATCTATTCCGGAACGTTCCGGTTTCTGAGGTAGTGCTTGGTTGCAGCGTCGACCACTGACTGTATAATACAATGTCAGCCATGTTGTTCTGTTTTATCTCAAAGGTAGTAATTATATTACAGCAGGAGTTATTGCTACCCTGTACAAGAGATAAAGAGGCATGCTGCAATTTTAACCGCTACCCTACAACCACCGGCCAATGTCAAAAAAAACGAATTAACATGACTGCAGTTGTAAAGAATGTGTTTGAGTACTGAATGTGTGTGGTAGCTTTTGAAAAACTAACAAAATGAGAGGAAAACATTGAAAAGGACTGCAGGTTGTTGTAGGATATATATATGAAATAGTTGATCAGAAGTATATTTTATTAATTGTTTTTTTTTTTTTTTCGTTTTATGTAAGAGGTCATACTCCTTCAACCTTGAGGGGTCAGGGGTCGTTAGGGTCCCCTGCGTGCGGAATGTCCAATCGCAGCCAACTTCCCCTCCCCCCTGCTCGACCAATGACAGACCAGCTTTTGTCATGAGTGTTGTGGAACATAACCACACCTGTAAATAACTGCCCCTTTATACGCCAACGACACAGCCGACACCCAGGGGTAGGGAACCCTGGTCCTCGAGAGCCACAGTCTTGAAGGTTTTTGATGTTTCCCTGCTCCAGCACACCTGAATCTAATGAAGGGTCGTTATCAAGCTCTGTGGAAGCCTCATAATTAGAATCAGGTGTGCTGGAGCAGGGAAACATCTAAACTCTTCAGGACAGCGGCCCACGAGGACCAGGTTTCCCTACCCCTGCTCCAGACTCTGTGTGTTTTTTTTGTCTTATCTTGAGTGTCCGTTGTCATATTGATCATCATGTGTATCGTTTGTCCCTCTTCCACACAGTCATATTAAACCAGTAATAGCGGTGATTATAGTCACTGGCGTCTCTCTTGACTTCTCTCTCTGCCGGTAACGGGAGAGTCTGCAGGCCAGCAACTTCGAGAAGCCAACAACCTCACACGTGGATATCAAACCGTGTACCGCTGGACCAAAGAGCACGTCCTGGAGATAAGATTGTAGACATGACCCAAGACCCAGAATTGAAACTTCCCATTTGTTCCAACGATGGCAAACACAGCGCATGGTGCACCCGGCAGGTAAACGAGCAGCTACTTTAAAGAGACTGGGTACAACGTGATTTGAGAAAGGTGTTTCAACCCAGGCCAAGGAACATCTAACATTGACATATCGTAGGCCTCCATTGTTAGTGAGTTTTGTAATCCACCTCTGTAGCATGCACTTAGTACCGTTTGCAGACAAGTTCTGTATAGAAGCTGTCATTTACATGTATGCATTAAGCAGACGCTTTTATCCAAAGCGACTTACAACAAGTACAGGGACATTCTCCCCTGAGGCAAGTAGGGTGAAGTGCCTTGCCCAAGGACACAACATCATGTAACCACAGCCGGGAATCGAACTCATAACCTCTCGATCTTGAGCCCAACGCCTTAACCCGTTGATCCACCTGACTCCCCAATTCTGTCAGAGACTCAACTCCGGAGCGCAAGTCTAATGCTCCACCAGAAGTGCTTGTGGGATTATGACAGTGTGATTAAGAAACTGTGCCGTAAGGAACAGCAGGTAACCTGTCAACTAATCCATTAGGACAGTTTACGGATGGTACCGTGACACATCAAGTCAGCCAACAGCCCTGCTATTACGCAACTAATTTCGGCGCGTTTGATTTCAGCCATTCCAACCTCGGCTGTAAGCACCAAGCACCATCTGGCTGAACCTGTGAAGTATAGTCCAATTCGGCAAACGGAAAGTGGCTAAATTGTTTATTACGGACACCAATACGTCTTAGGGTGTAGCGTGTGACCCTGAACGCCCTAAAGCGCAGATCTTTTAGAGCGTATCCGTGTTATTTACATTCAGTCATTTTAGCAGACGCACTTATCCAAAACGACGTACAGCAAGTACAGGGCCATTCCCCTCAAGGAAAGGGAGAAGCGCCTTGTCCAAGGACACACGTTGACACAGCCAGGGTTTGAACCACAGACCTTCTGATTACTAACCCAGCACCCTAACACAGTGGTCCCCAACCCTGGTCCTCAGGGCCCCACTGTCCAGCACTGTCCCCCTTCCCACACATCTGATTCCAATTCATGTTCATTACCAGGATTCTAGCTAGAGCTAGATAAGAACCCAATCATTTAAATCAGGTGTGCTGGAGCAGGGAGACATCTAAAACATGCAGGACAGTGGGCCCTGAGGACCAGGGTTGGGGAACACTGCCCTAACGGACTGCGCTGTCGTTATCCAAGAGATTCGAGTTCAGGTTTGCAGGACTTATCCACGAAGGCCTGACCGAACTACAAACGGTCTGCTATATACAGAATAAAAGCACAGGCGGTGCCACCAACCCATTACCTTGTGGTTTGAGAACGCAAAGGGCGTAGCCATTTAAAGGGAGGATTTAAGCTCGTTCACCAACTGCCGTTCTCTGTCCTGCTTTGTATATTTTCTGTTAAGGGGTTGGTTCACATGGCGATACTTGTGAGTACTTGTTATTGAGATTCAACACCTCCCTGGTAACAAGTATCTAGTCCTCCTGGTCCACACCCTTTTGTGGTTCAACCTATCATTTGAGTTTACTGCTGATGTTCCCGACCAGAAATAGACACATACTTGGCAGATCCTTCTTTTGATACAATTTTTATATTCTCAAAAGAAAGATTACGAAACAAAGATCATGTCAGACTAGCATACGTGTCATTCAACAGGTCAATGGGAATTATTGCTCAATTTATTGACGCCGATAGCACCTGATCAGGGCAAAGTCAGGAAGTCAAAGTCTAACATGGCTCCTATGATGGTTTCATAAACTGATTGTAAAAGTTTGAATAAGGTTTGAGAAGTAGTCAATAAAGGCAAACTATATCATATTTCATTGTATTTCTGGGCTGATCTCTATTCACCACAACGCCTTTTATAACTCTTCATTAGCGTGCCTGTACTTTTGGGAGATGAATCCAGGGGTTCGTCTGCAGCATTTGGGAGCCTTCAAAGCGTTCGTGGACGCTGGATGTCATCCAGAACACACAGGTACCGACAGGTGGGCCTTCACTCGTGTACACGGCCCCTGCAGGCATCCCGTCGGCTGGCAGCTGTGGCTTCCCCAGCCCTGGACAGGTGGGGAGGGAGGGATGTGCTCCAGCTAGCTGCTTCTCATCACTCCTCCTCAGGCTCCCAGGCGAGGCTTGGGCCCCCTGTGGAAGCTCAAAGCCCCAGGAAGAAGCGTTACCTTTGCTCAACGAGGCACACTTGTCCCGCACTAAGAATGAGTCGATTGTTAGAAAAAAAATATAGCCTTGTATCTACTATCCTCTGAGTTGTCAAAATATCCAAGTGTGTGTAAGGCTTTTTCCCTGCGTGTTCTTTTAAAAGAGATACGGAGTCACATACTTCAAGTCTAATATGTTTCATTAAAATAGTTGAAAAAGGTTTACAGAGCTCCGGGTCGAATATAGTGTCTCTAACCGCAACAGAGTTGAGGTTGGTTCACGAACTCCAACTGGCTGTCTCTCCCTTACCCAGAATATTTATTACACACAGTTTCATATTAGGGAGTTGTCTGTCCTTCACACAGCAGCCCGTTGACCATCTTCCTGTTTCACACAAAATAGGGAGAGAACAGTACACCTGCCAAACAGTTCTGCTTTGCCAAGTCCTAATTACTGTATCTAGTAATGCAATATATCATAAGAAATGGCACATGGTAATGCAATTAGCTTGTAGCATGCTTTTTCCCCACACAAATGAGTTGAACATTTACAGCAACTCCTGTTTCAGTAACTCAGCCAAACAATTCTGTTACAGTGCTGTGGTTTGGTAAGGTTTGGCATGCTGAAGGTTATCTATATTAGTCTTGGCTTCAACATCCAAATATCTAGTGTTTACACGTTGGACCAGCCAAAGTACAGTTTGTTTTGTACTGGTGATGTACATTGCAACATAGTTGAGACTTCCACCACCCGCACCTGCAATTGTCCTCTACAGGGTGTGATTGCGTGCGTGAGTGTGTGTGCGTGTGTGTGCGTGTGTGTGCGTGCGTGTAGATGATACTGCCAGGCACCATAATAATGATAAGGAGAGATTGCGAGTCAATAAGATATTTTTCATGAGATCATTCAGGATAATTGTCACTTAGATAATTATAGTGTCTATCAAGGATTTGGTTACATCAAAAAATATGAATTACTACAATTAATTGAACGTATCATTTATGCAACGATAACACGAAAATGGGACAAAAAAAGTGAAACTCTTTTTTACGTACCTGTTGAGAGATACCATCTCGTATCGGGTGAAAAGTGTGTGGCAACTTACGAAAACAACCTCCCACGAAACTACATATCCCGTCATGCTTTTCGCCGAAGCGTCTTCCTACCTGAGTTTTGATTGGTTGTCGTGCGCTCGTGCGAGCGGCGTCACGCGCTTCCCCAAAAAAAAAAAACAATAGTTGAGCTCACGCTCCAGTCCAGACCGCTTCTCAGATTCAGCTTTGCTAGGAGACGAAAGCGTTCGAAGTGCGTCGAAGCTCCGGGAGACGTGACAACTGTTTCCCGTCGCTCCGCAACACGGAGAGAGCTGCGAGTCTGTGCCTGACGGACAAAGGTAGGAAAACGGCCGTTCGTCCGTCCTCGTAAGGCGGTGTCAAGATACTTCGAGGCGGTCTGGAGGGTATTTTGTCTGGACTTTTTGACTGCCTCACGCCTCAGAGCTAGCCAGCTAGCTAACTCACAGACCAGGGGCCAGTTAGCTCGTGCTATCCAGCTCGCGCTAGTTGGTGCCACCGTAGATGTGTCTCTATGGGGAGCCTCAACACGTCTGACACTGCTAGCTGGCTGGCTGGTTGTCTGACAGTCACCTGCAGCCTGGTTCGGTGTTCGGGAGGCGATAAAGGTGAATTAGGATAGCCGCCTGGGTGGTAACTTAGATCAGCTGTGGACCTGAATAGTGTTTGGCTGCTGTTAAGTGCCTGTTCCTCTCTCTCCCACAGCGCTGTACAGGCTAGCCTGTTGTTAGCTTGTTAACAAACTAGGGTCCAATGTAAGCGTTGTCATATCCTAATATTCAGGTTATAACGAAGGTCGACGTGCAGACTGTCACAGCATGACATCATGTCACGGTTGTGCCCAAGAGTCTTCTCAGTTGGATGTCTGGAAGCTGGATGAGAGGCTGTTTTTCTTTGTCTGACTCGCCTGTGTGTGTTGTTGTCACATGCCTGATCCGTTTCTGTTCTTCTGATCGCAGTGCTGAACCCTGCTAGTTACGCTGAACCCTGCTAGTTACGCTGAACCCTGCTAGTTACGCTGAACCCTGCTAGTTATGCTGAACCCTGCTAGTTTAGCCAGATCGTCCAGTTGTTTGCCCAAAACGTTGCACTTTCACATCAGAATGTGATCTAACCAACAGTTGAACTTTGGTAACTTCAGCAGGAACCAGCTGGCAAGATAACTATCCTCAAGTTCATTAACCTCCGCTGGAGTGGGTTTCGCCTCATCAGGTCGAGCAAAGCTTCCAGAAATGGTGCATAAAATATAACATCCCGAAACACTAAACGACGATAAAACGGTGTTTTGGGTTTTGTTGTGTTTTGGTTATCGATCCTTCAACGTGTCAGAATGTGTTTGATTACTTAACTTTTCTGGGACAACGATGATGATCGCGTCTTGCAGACAAGCCTTGACGTGTAACTTTAAAATGATCTGTCTCTAATAAGCAGTGTTTGACATCTGAATCGCCCCAGTCCTAGTTAGTGGTCTATAGATAGAGCTCAGGTGCTCTAAGGACGTTCAAGCGTGTTTGTGACCAGATGCACAGGGCTTAAGCGTCTTAAAGCATTACAGACACATGCCAGTGGTGTGTGTGTGTGTGTGTGTTGGTAATTGGCATGTGCCCTGTGTATTAGCAGGTCTGTAATGATGCTGTCTTTTCTTCAGAC
>CM059307.1:7061832-7069332 GCA_030340665.1 Neosalanx taihuensis
TGGTGCCTGGTGCTTGCTGCCTGGTGCCTGGTGCTTGCTGCCTGGTGCCTGGTGCTTGCTGCCTGGTGCTTGCTGCCTGGTGCCTAGTGCTTGGTGCTTGGTGCCTGGTGCTTGGTGCTTGATCCTGGTGCCTGGTCCTTGCTGCCTGGTGCTTGCTGCCTGGACCCAGTCCACCAGCAGCTCTGTCCACACAGGAGCTTCTCTGTTGAACAGGCCTCTAGATTTCCATACGTGTAAATAACGTACTTCAGTTCCTACAAGCTTATAGCCGTCATTTAAATCAGTGAGACTGAAACATTGTTCCCTTACATACAGCTATCGCTCACACAAGCAAAAAACCCCCGAATATCTTAAAAAAGGTGTGAAGCTGTTTAATAAGCCCTTGAATAAGTGCTTCAGTGCTCTTAGTTACAGCCTGGTTCAGATCCAGCAGGTAACAGACCAGCCAGCCTCGCTCCCTCCCTCTTCTCTCAGGGAGAAATGAGAGACACAGTTCTCTTCTGGTTGTGGCGTGACTATGTTTAAACAGATTCAGACATGAGCAGCTTCATGAGAGCGTTGCTCTAACTCTCTTTTCCCACCCTTTCTCTCCTTCTTGCCCTCTTTCACACCCTTTCTCTCTCTGTCTCTCTGTCTCTCTCTCTCTCTCTCTCTCTCTGTCTTTCTCTCTCTCTCTCTCTCTCTCTCTCTCTCTCTGTCTCTTTCTCTCTCTCTCTCTCTCTCTCTCTCTCTGTCTTTCTCTCTCTCTCTCTCTCTCTGTCTCTCTCTCTCTCTCTCTCTCTCTCTCTCTCTCTCTCTTTGTGTGTCTCTCTCTCTCTCTCTAACGTGCTTGGATTGAAGCAGCTTTCTTTGTTTGTCCAGAAAGCACAGCGTGCCCGGGTGTAAACGCTGTCCTGGATGAGTCAGAACAGCTTTCCACCCTGGTCAGCCTGTGGTGACACGCAGGCAGTCCTCACACACCAGCTGACGGTGTGTGTGTGTGTGTGTGTGTGTGGGCCTGCAGTCCAGCGCTGTATCCCTGGTCCTCAGGGCCCACTGTTCTGTGTGTTAGTGTCCTGCCTCCAACACACCTTTGTCCAAACAACCAGTCATTACCCAGCTCTGCAAGAGCCACAAAGACCCCTGTTATCAAATCAAGGAATACTGAGTCATGTGGCTGAACGGTTAGTGCTAGTAATGGGCTAGTGTCCTTGGGCAAGGCACTTCACCCTGCTCGCCTCAGGGGGGAATGGCCCTGTACTCTCTGACTTTAGCATGTGGGAGGGGTGTTGTTGTGTTGATGGTTCAGGTTGCCTAGCGCTGATGATCGCTGTGGGAAAGGCTGCTCTCAGCAGGGGGGGCCTCCAGCGCAGCGACCCACCCACCCACCCTCCCCTCCCCCCACTATAATGAGACCGGGGGGGGCCTCTTCTTCATCCCAGAGGTGGAATGAGACACACGCACAGGTTCTGTCCTTCTTAATTACAAGAAGATTTGGGGGGGAGTAGGGGGGGGGGGGGGGCTGTAGAAAGAATGAGACGTAGGATTTTCATGATGAGAAAATGAAGTTTCAGACACGCGCAGACACACCGGCTCTGCCTCTACCTCCATGTCTGTCTTGCTCTTTCATCTGTGCCTCCAGCCACGCTCTCTCTTCTCTCACTCTGAATATTTCACACATGCCTCTCACATCTTTCTCTCTCTCTCTCTCCCTGCCTCCCTCTTTCTCCCTCACTCTCTCTCTGTCTCTCTCCTTCTCTCTCTCTCTCTCTCTCTCTCTCTCTCTCTCTCTCTCTCTTTCTCTCATATCTATCTCTCACTATTTCTCCCTCCCTCCCTCCCCCCTCTGTCTCTTGCTATTTCTCTCTCTCTCTCTTTCTCCCTCCCCTCCTCCTTCACATTGGTTCATCTCTCTTTATCTCTTTCTACCCGCACACATCTGTGTTCCGAACAGCCTAATATAGGATGACATGATTCAGTCCAGTCTAATCCCGTACAGTAGAGTGAGATATGGTATCACTGCTCAGGGTAGGGCAGTGTAGCATTGCATGGTATAGAACGGTCTAGAGCAGCAGATGATGGTCGTGTCTGTAAGCTCAGTGCAGGAGAGAGGAGTCAGGGCCTCGTGAAAGCTGTTTACACAGCGAGGCGCACGCACACACACACACACACACGCACGCTCACACACTCGCCGCTCTATTCGGTCAGCTGAAACGTGATCTGAGGCCAGCCTTTTTCACCAGCCAAAACCTGAGAGCGCTCGGGGCCTCCCTCCCCAGTCACCAGGGGCCCCGCCTAACACTACACCTCACTACCCTGCTTTTTGATCGTTGCGTGCGTGTGCGTTTTGCATGTGTTTGTTTTAAGGAAGCTTTGTTTGAATTTGAAGTTTCACCCCCCGGAGCAAGCATCTCCAGGTGTGAGCCCTCGCACCCAACCGGTTAAGCCTGAGGTGCAGTTAAACCAGTTCTGGTGTTTAGAACATCTCTGGATGTCTAGAGGTGGTACAGGCCCTTTGAAGGGCCCTTGGGGTACATCTAACACCTACACACACACACACACACACACACACACACACACACACTGTTCCCCGAGGCAATTAGGACTTTGAGTCCCACCCTTGTTTTGATCGAAGACGCCATCACCACATCAAACCCTGTGATACAATGGGAAGGCTGTTCACTTCCGTCAGCCAGCCAACCAGGCAGCCAGCCAGTTTTTGAAATCAGTCACGAAATGGAAACACCAGACAACAACTCTGGAATGTGTTTGGGAGAAGCACGATGTCTTGACCCTTGCAACCTCAGACTACTGTTACACTGTGTTCCAGTTTGAAACATCCAAACACTGGTTCTTCACGGTCTGAATGGAACTGTGTGTGCGCGTGTGCGCGCGTGCGCGTGGGTGTGTGCATACATGTGCCACTGGGAGAGAGAGAAGGATAAAACAGCAAAGCGCGTCATGCGTCTCGTGCGCAGGGGTTACTGTGTACAAGGGTCAGCAGCACTTCCTTATCGGCCTCGGAGCTCTCTCATTGGCTGAGCGTTTTTTCGGAGCGGCCTCCCTCTTCCTGGAACTGGTGAATGCGGTGTTCCCTTCAGCACGGGGGAGATTTTACGAGCTCAGCTGAAGCTCGCTGCCCCGTCCCTGTCTCAGATCAGTTGTGGGGAGTCGGGTGGCTCCAGGTTGCAAATTTGAATCTCGGCTGTGCCAACATGATGTTGTGTCCACGGGCAAGGCGCTTCACCCTACTTGCCTCAGGGGGAATGTCCCTGTACTTGCTGTAAGTCGCTCTGGATAAGAGCGTCTGATAAATGACTGATGAGATCAGGAGATCTGTGTTTTCACACTTTGACACTTTATTTTCTTCCTGTTTGTGGTGCGATTTTGACCACTGATGATCTGCTAGTGTCTTTACTTCTCCGGTGAAAAGGCCCCCACACACACACACACACACACACACACACACACACACACACACACACACACACACACACACACACACACACAACCACACACAGACAGATGAGGATCCTAAAGAGGATGGGCTTGAGTGGGTGTGTTTGATGATCACTAAGTGGTCTTGAGACAGAGATGGAGGAAGTGTGTGTGTGTGTGTGGTGTGTGTCTCGACTAATGAACATTAGTGGGCTAAAGAGGCCTGGACTCTCATTTCACGTGGCCAGAGTCTGTTTCTCAAGGGATGCCCTCTATACACACTGCCTGTGGACTTCTACACCCCACCTATCTGTCTCTCTTTGTTTCTCTGTCGCTCTCTCACTCTCTGTCTCTCTGTCGCTCTCTCACTCTCTGTCTCTCTGTCGCTCTCTCACTCTCTGTCTCTCTGTCGCTCTCTCACTCTCTGTCTCTCTGTCGCTCTCTCACTCTGTCTCTCTGTCGCTCTCTCACTTTCTGTCTTTCTGTCGCTCCCTCACTCTCTGTCTCTCTGTCGCTCTCTCACTCTGTCTCTCTGTCGCTCTCTCACTCTCTGTCTCTCTGTCGCTCCCTCACTCTCTGTCTCTCTGTCGCTCCCTCATTCTCTGTCTCTCTGTCGCTCTCTCACTCTCTGTCTCTCTGTCGCTCTCTCACTCTCTGTCTTTCTGTCGCTCCCTCACTCTCTGTCGCTCCCTCACTCTCTGTCTCTCTGTCGCTCCCTCACTCTCTGTCTCTCTGTCGCTCTCTCACTCTCTGTCTTTCTGTCGCTCTGTCTCTCTGTCGCTCTCTCACTCTCTGGCTTTCTGTCGCTCTCTCACTCCTGTCTTTCTGTCGCTCTCTCACTCTCTGTCTTTCTGTCGCTCTCTCACTCCTGTCTTTCTGTCGCTCTCTCACTCTCTGTCTTTCTGTCGCTCTCTCACTCTGTATTTCTGTCGCTCTCTCACTCTGTCGCTCTCTCACTCTCTGTTGCTCTCTCAGTCTCTCTCACTCACTCTCTAAATGTTTCCCTCGCTGACCCTCTCTCTTTTTCTCTGTCTCTCGCCCTCTCTCACTGTCTCTCTGTATGTTTGTCTCCCTCTGTACTTGTCCAGCTCTAGTCTGTAGGGCCAGGGCCAGGCTGTACTGGCCCAGGACCAGGCTGTACTAGCTCAGGACCAGGCTGTACTAGCTCAGGACCAGGCTGTACTAGCTCAGGGCCAGGCTGTATTAGCTCAAGACCAGGCTGTACTAGCTCAGGACCAGGCTGTATTAGCTCAGAACCAGGCTGTACTAGCTCAGGACCAGGCTGTACTAGCTCAGGACCAGGCTGTATTAGCTCAGGACCAGGCTGTACTAGCTCAGGACCAGGCTGTACTAGCTCAGGGCCACGCTGTGCTAGCTCAGGGCCAGGCTGTACTAGCTCAGGACCAGGCTGTACTAGCTCAAGGCCACGCTGTGCTAGCTCAGGGCCAGGCTGTATTAGCTCAGGACCAGGCTGTACTAGCTCAGGACCAGGCTGTACTAGCTCAGGGCCAGGCTGTACTAGCTCAGGGCCAGGTTGTACTAGCTCAGGACCAGGCTGTACTAGCTCAGGGCCAGGCTGTACTAGCTCAGGACCAGGCTGTACTAGCTCAGGACCAGGCTGTACTAGCTCAGGACCAGGCTGTACTAGCTCAGGGCCAGGCTGTACTAGCTCAGGGCCAGGCTGTACTAGCTCAGGGCCAGGCTGTACTAGCTCAGAACCAGGCTGTACTAGCTCAGGACCAGGCTGTACTAGCTCAGGACCAGGCTGTACTAGCTCAGGACCAGGCTGTACTAGCTCAGGACCAGGCTGTACTAGCTCAGGGCCAGGCTGTACTAGCTCAGGGCCAGGCTGTACTAGCTCAGGGCCAGGCTGTACTAGCTCAGGACCAGGCTGTACTAGCTCAGGACCAGGCTGTACTAGCTCAGGGCCAGGCTGTACTAGCTCAGGGCCAGGTTGTACTAGCTCAGGACCAGGCTGTACTAGCTCAGGGCCAGGCTGTACTAGCTCAGGACCAGGCTGTACTAGCTCAGGACCAGGCTGTACTAGCTCAGGACCAGGCTGTACTAGCTCAGGGCCAGGCTGTACTAGCTCAGGGCCAGGCTGTACTAGCTCAGGGCCAGGCTGTACTAGCTCAGGGCTAGGCTGTACTAGCTCAGGACCAGGCTGTACTAGCTCAGGACCAGGCTGTACTAGCTCAGGGCCAGGCTGTACTAGCTCAGGGCCAGGCTGTACTAGCTCAGGGCCAGGCTGTACTAGCTCAGGGCCAGGCTGTACTAGCTCAGGGCCAGGCTGTACTAGCTCAGGACCAGGCTGTACTAGCTCAGGGCCAGAATGTACCGGCCATGAGCTGCCTTGGCAGTAGCTTTTCCTCTTCATCTGATAAGGTAATGAACTGATTGGCTCGTCTGTCAAGGACCTAGATGAGACGAGGGGGACAGAGGCCTGGCACTTTCCCCCCTCCAAAACAAACAAAACATAAAAAACAGATTTGTGTGTGTGTTGTTGTTGTTTGAGGACAGTAAGGTAAAACGTCAGTGTGCTAGAAGCTCATTAACAAACGAACCCTTCCCATGGTTTTGTAGTGCCTACGTGTTTAGTGACCTTTGACCCTGACGCTGGTGACATCACCACGTCCTGTGGGATCCCAGCTGTGGTTGATTAGAGCACAGTGGGGAGATAAGGAACACAGGGAGGGTTCCTCTGGAAACATTAGAACAAAAGGTTCTGTGCAGTCTTCCTGCATGTGACTGGCTGGAGGGAACACGTGTGTTCACTCGGTTAATAGGCTTTAATGAAACAGATATGATAAGGTCAATCATGATACTGCTGTGGGCTAATCACTGCCCTAGACTTGTGTGTGGGATTAGAACATGACTGGACACACACACACAGACAGACACACACTAATCTGACCTCGGTAAACAGACGTGCCCAGTCATCCCTTAGCAGCCAGATGACAGCCTGGAATCTAACAGGATTACAGACCGTTTCAGAGGCAGAAAAGATTCCCAGGGAGCCAAGAACAGGGGTGGAGTATCTGTTGTAGTAACATACCTAGCCTACCTAGCCTAGCCTGGCCTACCTAGCCTGGACTACCTAGCCTAGCCAAGCCTGGCCTACCAAGCCTAGTCTACCCAGGCTTAGCCTACCAAGCCTAGTTTAACCTACCAAAGCTTAGCTTATCTTAGCTTAGCCTAGCCAAGCCTACCAAGTCTTGCCTAGTCTAGCCTATCAAGTATAGCCTACCAAGCCTTGTCCACCGAGGCTAGCCTACCAAGGCTAGTCTTCCTAGCCCACCAAGGCTATCCTAGCCTACCAAGTCTAGCCTACCAAGTCTGGCCTACCAAGCCAAGCCTAGCCTAGCCTACCAAGTCTGGCCTACCAAGTCTAGCCTACCAAGCCAAGCCTAGCCTAGCCTACCAAGTCTGGCCTACCAAGCCTTGCCCACTAAAACTAGCCCACCAAGCTTTGCCCACCACATCATGAGGTGTATTTGTAGTTCTCGACCGTGTTAACTCGTCTCTGCCTTGCCTGCCTCTGCCTCGCCTGCTTCTGCCTCGCCTGCCTCTGCCTCGCCTGCCTCTGTACACAGTCCTCCGTCGTCATCTCAGCAGACATCTTCTTAACAAGCTCTGCCGGCCTTGCGAGCCTCGTGTCTCTGCAGTATCTAGGTCACTGGGAATGCCCCAGACTCCAGCCACTATGTATTGGTTTGTTATGGACGGACCTGTATAAGCTATGAACGGACCTGTATAAGCTATGAACAGACCTGTATAAGCTATGAACAGACCTGTATAAGCTATGAACAGACCTGTATAAGCTATGAACAGACCTGTATAAGCTATGAACAGACCTGTATAAGCTATGAACAGACCTGTATAAGCTATGAACAGACCTGTATAAGCTCTTTTGAGGTTCTCCCCTCAGGCAGGAGATTCAGAGTTCCTTGTTTTAAGTCCAATAGGACAAAGAACTCTTTTGTACCAAGTGCAATCAGGTTATTAAATTTGCAGTGCAAGTTTTAGATGAATTTTAGTGTAACAGTGTTTTTAACTAGTCTGTGTTATGTGTATGTGGATGTG